>RJWJ010000066.1:0-483049 GCA_004363605.1 Indri indri
GCCCGCACCCTGCCCTCACCCTGCCCGCACCCTCTGTCTCCTCTGCTTCTGCCCCGCGGGGATGCCGTTGTTTCCCCTTCCAGGCCCACAGCTGCTTCCTTCCTTCCACGCCCAGTCTCAGGCTCATTGAGGCAGGAGGCCTCGGGTAGACCCAGAAGGCGGAGCTCTCCTCTCCTCTCCACACTAATCACAATCCAAGTAGTGACAGCCACCAACCCTTTGGACACTGTCCCTGTTCCCAGGCTGCTCTGCTGATTTTTCTCACTTGCTCCTCACTGGGACTGAATTAAGTCCTATTATTACCCCCATTTCACAGATGAAAGCACCAAGACTTAAGAGTGCTGGCCCATCCTTCATTCAGCAAGGGCCTGGGGGATACCAAGTCTGTGGAAGTTTGAGGGGCCAGCCATCTGTGAGCCCCACCCCCAGGCTTCGGCGCCTGCTGGTGGGCCTGGCGGGTGGGCATGCCAAGCCCAGGGGAGGCAAGGGGAGCCCAGGGCATCTCGGCTGCCTGGCCAGAGATAAGGCGCTTTGTTCTGCAGCCTATTTCCCTGCTCTAAGGAATTCCATTCGGGCCCACAGGCAGCAGCGGCTACCTCCTCCGGCTCTGAAACGTCAAGAATAACAGTTATTATTTATTAATGAACTGAGGATCTGCTTGGTTCCACAAACTGGGGTTTCCCTCTGGAAGAGGGCCCCTCCCCACCTCTCAGGCAGCTCCTCCGCCCTCAGCCTGTCACTGCCTGGAGCAGGGCAAGGCACAGGGGCCCCGACTGGAGGCCTGTGGTGGCCCTGGACAGAGGGGTGGCAAAGAGGGACACAGGGGGACACCCCCACTCGGGGGCGCACAGGCCTGGGGTGGACGGAAGAGACACCATCTTTTCCACCTGTCAGCTGGGTCTCTTGGGGCAACTGACCTCAGCTGTCTGGAAGTCAATTTTGCAGCTGAAAATGGGGACAAGGGTCCCAGTGCTGCCTATCTAGAGGGCTGGGGGAGCCGGAAGAATGTGAAAGTTCCAAAGGCCAGCAGGGCACAGGGCACTGTCCTGATTCCTATGGAGCAGGGACAGCCTCCCGCTGGAGGAGACCACTTCCAGCTCTCATCTGGGAGATGACATATTAAGCCATTGCATCATGCTGATCACAGTTTCCATCTTTTAAAAGCTTGTTCCTTGTAGAACTTTCTACGTTCTTGCTGTAAAGAACAGGCCCCAGCTTGTAAGGGAGGGCTCACTGTAATCTTTAGGGATGTGGTTTGAAAGCTATAAATGTATAATGAGGAAAAGACCTTTATTATTGACATTTCTGCAGGAAAAATAAGTTTATTTTTGCTTGTCTGAAATGCTTACAAAAACAATTACTTGTAGAACAAGATTTCTGAGATTTCATGTGAATATCACACTCATGCTTTAGCAGGACAGCCTGCTTGACGCCCCTACTGTGCGCTAAGCTGTTCTAGCTTAATCCTTTCGACAGCTTAGGGAGGTAGCTACATCTCCATTTCCCAGGTAAGAAAACTGAGGCCCAGAGAGGAGAAGTGATTGGTTGCAGAGTTGGTAGCAGGGAAAGAATGTGAAGGCAGGACTGTGGGTCTGCCGAGTCATATTTTCAGCTGCAATACTCATCCCATTGTCTTGTGCAGGAAAGGATCGGTGCGGGGCTCCACCCCAATAAACACCAGATGACACGGACTAGCAGAGGTGAGAGAAGTCTGTCAACTGGGAAGTCCTACACAGAGGTCAGAGCTTTTTATATCAAGGCTCTAATATATTACAAGTAATTTAGAGCTTGTTATTTCCTTCACCAACATAGCCTTGCTTTTACAGAAGGAACCACCGCAGGGTTCCTTGAATAATGAGCATTTAAAATATTACCAAACACAATTTTCCAGGAGCACAATCTGCTGAAGGGAAGTTAGGGGCACTATGGGCCAGGAAGCGAAATCTCTGGAACTGTGTGATCGGCACAGGCAGGAGATCTGCTGACGCCTCCTTGCAAGGACACATGCTTTTGGTCACCCTAACCTGCGTACCGCCCTGGAGCAACCAGCTAATTTTCTTTAACGTACGTCATATTTACCAGCACTATCCATATAGGAAATTATGTTTGTGGTAGGGTCTAATGGAGTTATTATTTCCAAAGATGCACGAAAAGATTCAGTAACCTGCCCAAAGTCGTGTATATTAATACAAGCATCTCTTAACAGCCAATGCACAACCACATGGTCCAGCAATCCACTTCTAGGCATACATGCAAAAGGATTGAAAGCAGGGATTGGAATGAACACACACCTCTGTTCATAGCAGCATTATTCACAGTAGCCAAAAGGTATAAGTAACCCAAATGTCCTCGGACAGATGAATGGATAAACAAATGTGGCATGTACATACAATGGAATATCACTCAGCCTGAAAAAGGAATGAAATTCTCATACATGCTGTAACATGAAGGAACCTTGAAGACATCGTGCTAAGTGAAAGAAGCCAGATACGAAAAAGGACAAATACTGTACGATCCCACCTATATGAGGTACCTAGAGTGGTTGGACTCATGGACAGAGAAAATAGAATGTGGGTTGCCTGGGGCTGCTGGAAAGGGAGAATGGGAATTATTTAATATTGTTTAATGGATATGGAGTTTTTGCTTGAGAAAACACGAATGTTCGGGAGGTGATGGTGGTGATGGTTGCGCAACAATGTGAATGCACTTAATGTCACTGAACTGTATGCTTAAAAATGGTTAAAATGGTAGGTTTTATGTCATATACATATTACCACAATGAAAACACAAAGTCGGCCAGGCACGGTGGCTCACGTCTGTAATCCTAACACTTTGGGAGGCCGAGGTGGGAGGATCACTTGAGCTCAGGAGTTCAAGACCAGCCTGAACAAGAGCGAGGCCCCCATCTCTACTAAAAATAGAAAAAATTAGCTGGGCATGGTGGTGCGTGCCTGTAGTCCCAGCTACTTGGGAGGCTGACTCAGGAGGATTGCTTGAGCCCAGGAGTTTGAGGTTGCTGAGCTAGGCTGACCCATGGCACTTTAGCCTGGGCAACAGAACGAGACACTGTCTCCAAAACAAAAACAAAAAAAACAAAGTCAATGTATGACGTGAATAATAATGGTGGTTACTATTTATTGAAGATCTACCAGGTACTCAATACAACTATGTGAGGAAGTTATTACCCTCCCAATTTTATAGATGAAGAAACTGAGGTTCAAAGTGATTAAGTGACTGCCTCCAAGTCAGAAAGCCAGAATCAAAACTGGAATGTAAGACCACGTCGTTCGGACAGGTCTCTCTCTGCTTCTGTGTGCCGTCTCCTCTCTGAATGCCTTAGTGGCCTCTGCATGGCCTTTGGTAAAAGGATTTTGTTTCTTTTACAGAAAACAATCATTGAAAGGCATTTAGCCTTGGATCATTAGTTAGGAGCTGCCTCTGGCACAAATTCAGTGCGGCCTGGGCTTGGGCCCTCCCCACTCTGCAGCTCAGCTTCCCCATCAGGCAATGAGATGGCTGGACTGGTGGCTGCCCTCCAAGGGCATGTCCAAGTCCCACATTCCAACACTTTCTAACACCACATAGCTTCTCAAACAGAGCTGTCTTTAAAAAGAAGCCAAATGTGTGTGTCTACTGTAAGTCCCACTTTGCCTCGGACAGTTCCGGTTTCTGTGTGTTGCCTCGTGCAATAACAATTTCACCCTCTTGAACTTTCCAAAGTGCCCTGGTTTGGATGATATGTTCACCCTACAAATTCCCCAACCGTGCTTTGTTTTGGCAACAGTTGGCTTCAGACCTCACAGTCAGAGCTGCCTCTTGTAAATTCTTTATTACTGTTTGGTTTGAAACCTGCAAGGTAAAACCGTCCAAAGGTTGTCAAGATTGATATTGCAGGCTTTGTTTTGAAGTCACTCAATGGGGACAGTTATATGTATCTTTGTTTAAAACTTGCAAGCCAAGATCCCTAATGATTTGTTTGTCGCTGATTCAAAGCTTTTAAAATCTCTTTTATCTATTATCTGATATGAATTCTTCTGTTATTTAAAAAACACAACAATTCAGTTCAATGATTTTTAAAAAATCTAAGTGTAGGGCCAGCACATGCAAAGTGGCTGACCTGGCAGGATGGGAGAAAAGAATAAATGTGACAGAGTGTCTATGACTTGATACTTAGAAGAACCATACTTTTATTCAAGTGGAGTGAGTCAAAAATTGTCCTGTTATATGCTTTGGCAATTTATTATCGTTTTCAAAAGGCTTTAAACATTTTTCACTTGATCAAAAAGAATACATTGTCAGATCTAGAAAATGTGAAAAATACAGAAAAACACAAAAAGACAATAATCTCATTACCCAAGATACCTACTATTAAATTCTGATGAATACTTCTGGTAACAGTTATTTTTGCATTTATGTGTGTGTGTGTGTGTGTGTGTGTGTGTGTGTGTGTGTGTGTGTATTTAGAGGCAGGATCTCACTCTTTCGTTCAGCTGTAGTGCAGTGGTGCAATCATAGCTCACCACAGCTACTAACTCCTGGGCTCAAGTGATCCTCCAGCCTCAGCCTCCCGAATAGCTGGGATTACTGGTTTGAACCACCATGCCCAGGAATATTCATGTATATATAATTTATTAAAAAATAGGATCACGTGCTACATTATCTTCTATAACCCACTTTTTTCATTTATATGCCAAATGTGTTTTTTTCCTTTTATTTTGTTACATATATTCTGTAAAATTACTTTAATAACTACATGATATTAATAGTTCATCATGTGAATATGTCAAAATTTATTTAGCTATGCTTTTACTGTTAGATGTTTCTTTCCAATTTTTTGCTTAAAAAAACAAAAAGAACTGAGATCATCATTTGGCTAAATTTTGTGCACATCTCAATTATTTTTGGAGAATAAATTTCTACAAATGCCTTTGCTCAGTTAAAAGACACACAGTTCTAAGGCTCTCATTATGTTGTTTTATTATTGTTGCTGTTGTGAAAATTCTAAAATTTCCAAAATAAGCACAAAGCATAAGAGATCGAAGGGGCGGTCTTATAGTTCCAGACCTTGTCTGCGTGATCTATTTCCTCTGCATCTCATCATGAGAGTTTCCAAACCCAAACTGGCCACCTGTTCTAATATCTGCAGTGTTCTGAGACAAGCTGTAGAAGGGGAGAACACAGGATTAGGAGATTGGACACCTGGCTTCTTCTTCTTCTTCTTTTTTTTATTCTTCAGCTGAAACAGCAGAAGTTATGCCACAACTGAGAACAGAACTAGTCCAGAACGTCAGGTCCAGGGCAAAGGACCAATAGGGACTATTTTGGTATGGGCAAGTTGGGTCTCTCAGAGGTGGTCTTGGCAAACAGATGGCGATGAAGTTACAGATCCACTGAGAGGCAAGTTCTAGGCAGTAGCGTGCAGTCCAGCAACTTGCACCAGCGTCCCCAGACTCTGACACCTATGTCTCTGCTCTTGTGGGCCTCACGTGTGCACAAGCAAGCGGTGCACTTGGACCTCTGCCTCCTCTTTCTTCTTTTGCGATTCAGCCTGCACATTCGCTTCTTCCTCCACTTGGCCCTCATGGCATGGAGGTTTCTAGAAAGGTGATGCTAAGACCGGCTCAGGCTTCACCAATCTGGCCATAAACAAGATATATGGTCTTCTGGATTTAAGTTCCTTTCTTTATGAAACTAGGGTGTCAGCCAGATGATTACAAAAGGCCCTTCCTGCTCTTATATTAGAAATGAAAGAAAATTGGTGGAAATGCAGGTAAAATATTAACATCGTACTTCTAATTGCTTTTCAGCCCCCACACTTTCTTTCCCTCTCATTTCAAGCTTTCTGGGTGCTTCCCCGTGTCTGGCTGTATTATTTCACTGTAAAATTCATTCGTGGACAGGCTTCAGCTGAGTGGCCAACGATGACCAAGCCTTTTTGAGTCATTGAGAGTTAGAATAATCTCTCCCCAATGTGCTCTTTTGCAGTTTATCTGGAGTCTTTGAAATGTAAATCACTCCAACCTGCAGCTGGGGAAACTGGACTCACAGGGCCTCCAACTAACCTCCACGGCCTGTGCCCAGCAAGCCCCAAGTGGGCAGGATCCTGTGGCCTGCTTCCAAAGATCAAAGAGGCATTGTTCATCCAAAGTTCACCACCAGAAAACCTAGATTAGTGAGTAATTCCACCCCCACCAAGCTTTAATACCAAACCTCTGTCAGTACAGGCAGGACGCAGGAGTTGGCCACTGGTCTCTGAGCAGCTCAAGAAAGGAAGCCACTGAGACATCTCACAAGAGGGACAAAGTAGAAGGTGACGTTGCTGCTCTCATCTCTCTTGATCTAGAATAAATCAAAAGTGGTTAAGCATGGCAGCTCTGGAGTCCTGAGGGCTGGGCTGTTTTTTGGCCTTGCACAGTGAGGTGCTAACACAGGCTTCGGAATAAACTAAATGAATTCCTACAGCTGTGTCTAGGAGACATGTGCTCCAATGGCATCAGTGGTACAATTGCAATCTCCACCTTGCTCTTCTTCGAACTAGTCCTGACTGGGCAATGGAGGTCAGCAAGCTCTGGCCAGCAGGGAGTGGACTCTGAGCTGCCTGACCACCACACATCTCCATCCTTCTCAGTTGGATTGCCTGGGCCCCTGCCTTGTCTTACCAGTAAATGCCCCATGGACACACACATTATCTCCATTCCCTCCTGAAATCCCACTAAAATGATAGTAAAGGAATGCAAAAGGCACAAGCCACAAGGACAAAGAGAACAAGAGAGGAGATGTCATCAGGTAGGAGATAGCTACACAATTCTAGAAGCTGCAAAGCAGATGGATTAGTAGTAACTGACTTAGCAGAAAGAAGAATAATCTAACTTTTTTCAGTAGGTTGAACAAGCTAAAAGTAGACAACAGCAAACGAGAGACGTCAACAAAGTTCTAAAAGCATGAAGCAGATGGATTAATCATATCTGGCTGGGAAGAGAGAAGAAAAACAAATCTAACTTTTTTCAATAGGACCAACTAGAAATAAGCCCTAGCACTGTGGAACGGCTCCATATTGGAGGCCCCAGCTTTCTCTGAAGGCGGGGACTCAGAATGGGGCTAAAAACTGGAATATTAGCTAAAATCCTTCATAAGGAGGAATTACACCTCCAGATACACCCCTGCCCCCATACCCCATGTACCCATTTTGGCAGAATGATGAAGGTTTACTTTCTAAAGAAGTCCGGCTGTACAGGTTGTCATCTTGGAGACACCAGGCACAGCCGAAGGCAGGTGATATTTGATCTTGAAATCAGGGGAACAAAGTAAAAGTGCGCAGTGATATTACCCCAGCCAGAGGCTCCTGTCTCTGCCTGTCTCTCCCCATGCCCATTTTGGCAAGAGAATGGAGAAATTCTCATTGCAGAAATTGACCAAAACCAATCAAAGGATCTATAAATACTGACACTTGAAAGTTAACCCAAAGATCCAGACAGGTCCCTCTATATTATATTATATTATATTATATTATATTATATTATATTATAATAAAGCCTCCTAGTTAGCAAACTCCATACATACACACAAAGCAATGTAGCGCCTCATGCTTAAATGTGGATGGATAGCCAAAGAGTACCACATGCTTATAGAAACCTCTAAAATGATGGAGAATCCAGGAAAATTTGAAAAAAGGAACCCAGACCAGTCAGAAGATCCTTATCTGATTTTTAGGAATTCCAAAGTCAATTTTCAAGTATTCATTTGAGTATATGTGAAAAAACTACCCAACGTCAGGGAAAGAACCATTAAAAGAATTAGAGGAACAGTGCGGAGACCTTGTCCCAACAGTCAGAGGGGAGCATCTCGTAACTCATGAGGCATCAGCTGGAATACTACAGAGGATTTTGCCTCAGTCTTGGAGAAAAATTAACCCTGGAGTAACCATTGCTTTATTCCAGCTTAACAAATATTAAAAGTAAGGACCACGTGGTTTCTATGTAATTTAATCTCATCCCAGGACAAAATTTGAGAGTATTTTTAGAGATGCAAAGATATCCAACACCAAACATAGATAAAATCCAATGTCTGGTATCCAGTCAAAAAATCCCACCATAAAACGAAGAAGGAAAATGAAACCCATACTGAGGGGAAAGTCACTTAATGGGAACTTACCCAGAAATTGCGCTAATAGAAATAGTTGACAATAACATTGAAATAGTTGTTATAATCACATTTTAGATCTCTGAGAAGTTGGATGAAAGATCAAACATGTTTAATAGAGAGATGAAAACTATAACTAGGATCCAAACAGAACTTCTAGAGAGGAAAACTTTCCATATCTAAAATGAAAAGTACATTGGATGGGAATAATGGCAGATTATACATTTCAGGAAAAAAGATTAGTTAACTTGAAGACCCAGCAATAGAAAGCATTCCAAATGAAACACAGAGAAAAAAAAAAGACTGAAAGAAAAATAAACAGCATCAGTGAAATGTAGGATGACTTAAACAATCAGATGTGAGTGAGGGTGACTGCAAAATACGCTGCGTTAACAGATGAGCCACAGCCCCTGGTACACATGCCCTTGTGAAGTCCCCTCCTGTTGGCCTTGGGGTGGGCCTAGTGACTCACCAAAGAGCAGGATAGAGCAGACATGATGGTGAGTGACTCGGAAACCAGGGTGCCAGAGGAGAAGGAAAAGGGGAGACAAAATATTTGAAGAAATAATGCCAAAAAGTTGCCAGAGTTGATAAAAATTATAAACCAAGTGGCTAAAACAAACATGAAGAAAATGATATCAAGCCATAATATCATCAAATTTCTTAAAGCTAGTGATAAAAAGAAAAATCCTAAAAGCAGCCAGGGGTTGGGGGAGGAAGGACACTTCATATACGAGATTTCTTACCGAAGCTCAAAGACAGGGAAGCAACATCTCTACAGTAGTGAAAGCACGGGGTTCGGTATGGGGAAGGGGGACTGTCAACAGAATTCTTCATGCGGTGAAATTATCTTTCAAAAGACAAAGATGAAATAAAGCCTGTTTCAGACATATAAAGGCTGAGGCAATTCATCACCAGCAGACCTGCACTATAAGAAATGTTAAAGGAAGTACTTCAAGCAGAAGAAAAATGATACCAGAGGGAAATCCGGATCTACACAAAGGAATGAGAAGCAGTAGAAATGATATGTACATGGGTAAATATAACGGCTATTATAATTATTATTAAAATGTCTTTAAAAGAAAAAATTGATTAAAGCAAAAATATTACCAACGTATTGGGAAGTTAATAACATATATAAAAGTAAAATATATGAGAATAATATCACGAAGGCCTAGGAAAGACAGAGAAATATATTGCTGTAAAGTTCTGATACACGCAGTAGTATAATAACCGTTGAAGGTAGCTGCAGAAGCTAAAGATGTAGACTATGAACTGTAACACAACCACTAAAGTAAAACAGCAAAGAGTTATAGATAACAAGCTAACAAAATTGTTAGAATGGTATAAAAAAACACTCAAAGAATTCTAAAGAATGCAGACTGGGGGGAAATGAAACAAAGAACAGATGTCAGAAATAGAAAACGAATAGTAAAATAATAGATTTAAACCCAAACACATCAATAACCATATTAAACATAAATGGTCTAAATACCTTGTGGTAGCCAGCATCCAAGATGACCACCACTGAGACCTACCTCCTGGTATTCACACTGCTGCATAAGCTTCTCCAACACAGCATGGACTGAGCTTAGTGACTTACTAAGGAAAAGATAAGGCAGATGTGATGGTGTGTGATTGGAGACCAGGCTATAAAAGGCAGGGTAGCTTGCATGTTCTCTCTCTCTCTGTCTCTGTCTCTTCCTCTCTCCCCACCATCAGTATCATCTGTTGGGAAAGCCAGGCCCAGAGCAGTCCTATGGAGAAGGCCATGAGTGAGGACCTGCAGCCTCCTGCAAACAGCTTCCTGAGTGAGCTCGGAAGTGGCTTGTTCAGCCCCAGTCAAATCTTCAGAGCCTGCAGCTCTGGCTGACAGCTTGAGTGTACCCTCATGAGAGACTCTTAGATCTGCCCAGCTAAATGGCTTCAGGGTTTTTGACCCTCAGAAACTGATGAGATAAAAAATGTTTGGTGTTTTAAGCTGTTTGTGTTTTGAGATGATTTGTTACACAGCATAGATAATTAGCACAAATCTTAATTCAAGAGCAGATCTTGTCAGACTCGATATAAAAAGCAAGACCCACTTTATAGCCATTAGCATGGCTGATCATATTAAAAACTAAAACACAACAAAAAATAGAAAATAACAAGTGTTGGTAAGGATGTGAAAAAATTGGAGCTTTGGTGCATCACTGGTAGGAATGAAAAATGGCACAACCACCGTGGGACTTTCCTCAAAACATTAAGCAGAGTGTTACCATATGATCCAGCAATGCTACTCCTAGGCATATATCCAAAAGAATTGAAAGCAGGGACTCTGATTCTCTTACACTAGTGTTCGTAGCAGCATTGTTCACAAAAGCTAAAAGGTAGAAACAACTCAAACGTTCATTGGCAGTTGAATAAACTAACAAAATGTGGTATATACATGCAATGAAATATTATTCAGCCTTAAAAAAATAATGAAATTCTGATATATGTCTACAACCTGGATAAACCTTGAAGATATTATGCTAAGTGAAAGAAGCCAGACACAAAAATATAAATATTGTATGATTCCACTTATATGAAGTACCTAGACTAATCAAATGGAGACAGAAAGTATAATAGAGATTACCAGGGCCTGGGATTGGTGTAGATTCCAGGCAATAGGTACAGAGAGTCATTTGGGATGATGAAAAAGTTCTAGAAATGGAGAGCTGTGATAGTTGCACAACATTGTCAATGTAATTAATATCACTTAAAAATGGTTAAAATGCTAAATTTTATGTTATATAAATTTTACCACAATAAAAAAACTTGAAAAAAAAAAGCAAGACCCAATGATAGGCTGCCTGCAAGAAACCCATCTTAAATATATAGATACAAATAAGTATCTATATAAATACAAAAGTATGAGGAGGGAACTAGATATGCCATGCTAACTGTAATCAAAAGAAAGCTAGTGCAGTTATGCTAATATCGGACCATGAAGATTTAAGGTAAAGAATATTATCGAGGTTAAAGAAGGTCAGTGCTTCAAGAGGATACACATCCTAAATATTTATGTGCTTAATAAACAAGCTTAAGAATAAATGAAGTAAAAACGAATAAAATTGCAAGAAGAAACAGACAAATCCACAATTATGGTCTGAGATTTCACCAACTCTCTCTCAATAATTATAAAACAAGAAGACATAAGATAAGTACAGATACAGAAGTCATGAAAAACACTATCAACCAACCTAATAGGCATTCATAGAATACTCTGCCCAACCACAGCAGAATATATTATTTACAAGTGTACACATTTACCAAGATAGACCAGAATCTAGCCATAAAACAAGAAAGTCTCAGTAAATTTTTAAAAATTTCAGGTCTTTACAAAGTATGTTCTCTGACTGCAATGACATTAAATTAGAAATTAATAGTAGAAAAAAATATCGAGAAAATCCAAAATATTTGGAAACTAACACACCTCTGAATAATCCTTGGTTCAAAGAGGAAGTCTCAAGGCAAATTTGAAATATTTTTGGTTACAAAAATGAAAACACACAACATATCATACAAGGTAGTACTTAGAAATTCATAGTACTAAATTACTGTATTGTAAAAAGAAAAAATGTCTCAAATCAAGGGTCTCATCTTTCACCTTAAGAAACTAGAAAGAAAAGAGCAAATGAAGCAAAGAAAGTAGAAGAAAGGGAGATCCAATAATAAATCCTGGGGCCTCATGGAACTGAACTCTGGTAGGAGAGATGGAAAGAAAAATAAACAAATAAATAAGCAATGAACGAAGAGTTTCCGACATTTGGGCTGTGCAGAGAACAAGACAGGGTGGTGGGACACACAGAAACGAGGCCACCTCGCGTGGGGCACTTTAGGGCAAGTGACCAAGGGAGGCTTCTGAGGAAGCGGTGTTCAAGTGGAACCCCGGATGACAAGTGTGGAAAGATCTAGCAGCAGAGAGTCTCAGGTACAGAGTACTAAAGGCAAAGACCATGAGGTGAAATCGGAAAAAAAAACCACCCAAACCCATGCTGAGCCCCGACGGCGGGGATCGGAACAGTCCTTGCTGGTACAGCCTCTGCCCTGTCTGGCCTGAGGTTCCCTGGGAGGCTGATTCTGAAATTGGGGTCAGGGCGCAGGCAGATCATCGAGCAGTGCTCTTGTGAGGAGTGAAGGCAGCGGGCCGGGCAGAGGGAGGTGCTGAACTGTGCTGACGTCTCAAGGTACGCATGGCATGAGGACCTTGAATTTGGCATCAGAGACCGCATGGGTTGAGAATTCAACTGACTTTGGATATCTACTACCCTTAAAAATTCAGTCCTGAGCTTGAAGCTCAGCCTTTTCTATCTTCAGGCTCTGAGAGATGACGGTCACTTTATGTGCTGCCAAAAGGGTCCCTTGGCTGTCACACTTGACCTTACTGATCAATCACCCTCAGCGGTCTACTGTCTTTCTCAGAGGTATCAGTGGTTCTCAGCAACAGCATCCGACTCCGTTGTTCTGCCTTTCTGGCCAGCCTCTCCAACACCTGAGATATCGCACCCCCCATAGATGTTCCACCCAAGTTCATCACGGAACTTTTAACCACGGCACAGCATGCACGACACCACCAGTGCTTTACTGACCACAAGAGATGGGGTCCTCATGGTCAACTGGCCAGTGAGTGATCAAACTCCAAAATTGCACATAGGGTCTGTTTCCTCAAACCCTTCCTGGCACCAGCATCTCTCAGCTGGAGACGTGTGCATGGTAAGTTCACTGGGGATTGTCCTCTGGATCAACCCCTGCTGGGGAGTGAAGGATGTAAGCTTGACCTGAAGAAGGAGTTGAATTCCCGTCCTTTGCAACAAGGGCCTCGGCCAGGCTCAGGGGCACTCTGCAGTGGGGTGGCTCTTCAGAGGGGTCCCCAGTTGAAGCACAGAAGGACAGGGCTTCTGTGCCTTACGTCACCAGTCGTGGGATTGGGCTGTCTCATGGGAGGGCCCATAACTTGGAGTGCGGCAACTGTCTTCAGCCAGGAGTAGTGTCCAGGGAGGGACTCAGCTGAACTTGAGCTGACCTTCTGCACTTCAGCAGGTGACGCTGCTGGTAGCTGGGGGGACTGTGTGCTCTGGTCCTGCAGGGGTTCTGGGGAGAGCATGAGGACAGCCACCACAGCCCCACTTCCACACTCCCAGTGCAAAGAACAATTAGCCCCTTTTCCTGGGGCACCAACAGAATCAACATCTGGAGACCACAAGCCTGAGACCCATTACAAGTAGCAAAAGAATTTGGACAGGATGCATTTAATCTTGACTTAATGGTACAGTGCTCCGCCAAGATAAACTTCTCAGCCTCAACATATTTTATTTTGAAAAAATGTTATTGTCAGGTACAAGGGAAATTCCTCCTAACTTAGGACTCTCTGCCAAATGACATAATCACTGGAGGGGACCATTTGTCTGGTGTGTTATCTTTTTCATCTGAGTAGGGCTTTCCTCTACCAACCCATCTCCCAAAAAGCTGGCCACAGTTCCTAAGTAATTCTAGCCCCCGACAGCTGCAGGGAAGAAAAGAAATGTGACTTGAAAGCAGACATTTTTGAGTGCCATGTTTCTAAACACCAGATTTGTTGGATTTCCCCTTCCCCCCTCCCATACCAGCTTTCTTCTGGATGGAATTCAAATGGGGAATTAAAGGGAGCACCTTGAACCTGATTTCCAATGCTCACATTTGTATTGAGCACCTACTATGTGGTCAATGCGTCGGTAGTTATTAATAATAATAACCACTGTTTACCGTCATGGGCCAGGCACTGTGCAGACAGCACAGACTCACAAGGACTGTAGGGAGTAGATGGATGTTAAAATTATCCCATTTGTCTAGAAAGGGAAAGGGAGGCTTGATGAGATTAAGCAACCCAATCAAGCCAGTGGCGGAACCAAGCTTATGATACAGGACTTCAGTTTTAAAGTTCAAGGCCTTGTCATCTACCATGAGTCTGGTGAAGAGAGGAACTCAATAAATGTACGTTGAAGGAATAATGGAGCCATTTAGGCTAAACATCAGGGTGGGAGTGGGTGCAGCACACATAGTCTGGGTACCACACCCAGATCTGCTCCTGAGAAAGGTCCCGCATTCTTGGTAAACTCCAGAGAGCTGACATCAGCAGTCCAGGCCTGGGAGGAATTTCTTCCAGAAGGACAGGTGGTTCACGCCCAGGAAAGGGGCTGCCTCTTGGTCCTGAGCTTTTCCTTCTTTGCCCCAGGATGGCTGGGAGTGGCGGGTGTGTTTACCATTAGCACAGAAGCAGGAGGGCTTGGCTTTCCCTTCTATAAGAGCTTTCCTTTAGGGGTAGGATAGGGCCAAGGATAGGATAGGATGGGCCAGAGGGAGTGTCCTGCAGCCCACCTTCACCACAGACTCTCAAAGACTCAGTGAAGTGTGTAAACACCAAAGCCGAGGCCTGCAGGGCAAGGCCTTCTCTGAATGCACTCCCAGTGCCGTCTGAGCCAGAAATATGGGAGGGGGCACTGTGCTCTAGTGGAGGGGAAACCAGGCTTTGCAGTCAGAAGGGCTGGGTGGGTGTGAATCCCAGGTCTTTAGCTGGGTGAACTTGGGTAAGCGACTTAGCTTCTCCTAGCCTCAGTTTTCTCATTTGTAAAATGGGGCTAGGAATCCCAGCATCAGAGAGATTGCTCTGAGGATTAAAGGATATCACAGCTTTCAAGAAGCTGACCCATGGTGTTTGAAATAAATCTTACATCTGTTTTACCTCTTCTCAAAGATGTGCGATTATTCCTGCACAGACGTGTGACTATTCCTATACATTTATTTTTACCTGTCTTGTTCTAAAAATAATTCGAAGCAGCTGATTTAATGACAAACTCAAAATAGAGAGTTCTTTGTCCCCTTTAGCCCTGGCTCTCTAAGAGTTAGCGCAGGTGGCTATGTCATCTCGGAGAGGTGGGAAGTAAAAGAAGTGCAAGGCGCCCACTCAACAGGTAGTATGCCAGACACGGGACACCCGGGAGGGACAAATGCCCACCTTCACGGGGCTCACGAGCAAAGATGACACACAACCTGTGAGCTGGTTCATGCAGGCTTTCCATCCCTCGAGCTCTGGCAGTTCTGCCTGTTTAATACTTCTGGGATCCGTCTGCTTCTCCTCATCCCCTCGGCCGCTTCCCTAGCCGGGCCCTCGTTGTCTTGTGTCCATATTTCTGCGATAAGAGCGTTGTGGCTGGTGGCCTGTACTGCTGTCTTCCTCCAGCCCTTTCTCTGCACCGCAGGCAGAAGGGCGTTTCCAGAATACACAACCACAGCTCAGCCCCTCCGCTGTCACCTTTTGGTGGCTTCCCAGCAACTGGGCATAAAGCCCAGCGTGGCCCAGGGGACGCTTGCTTCTCTCTCCAGGGTCCTTCCTCACTCCTTCCTTCTCTTCCCTCTGTACCACGCCTCTTTCTTGCGTGTGCCTCTCTCGCCATTTCCGGTGCTCTTCCCTCGGCCAGGACCTCTCTGCATCTGTCCAGCTCAGCCTGGCTGACGCTGCATTCACTCAGGACTTACTGAGCGCCCACCGTTTTCTAAACAGCGTGCTGTCATATTCCAGCAGGGAGACAGTCAAGAAACAAGTGCACATATCCACAAATGACATACATAATTTTCGTGACCGGTAAGTGCTCTAAAGCACAGCGGGGTGAGAAGGCCGGGAGAACGGCAGGTGTGCCGGAGGTACGATGCTCAGGAGTGCGTGCCTCAGAAGCTGGGTCCAGAGGGAAGTGACATGCGGGTTGTGTGAAGATGGTGGGGGTCACAGACATTCAAGGTGTGTGTGTCGGTGGGGGGACAAACACAAAAACCCCTGCGAGAATAAAGTTGGAGTGTGTGCAGGCAGCGGCAGGGAGCTCAGAGTGGCTGGAGCAGAGAGGACGGGGTCCGTGGCAGGAGACGAGGAGGCCTGGGGCACTGTGGACATTGCCTTCCACTCTGCTGTGGCCTCAAAGGCAGCCTGTACATCCCCCGGTTCTACTTCTTGGCACACTTCATTGTAAGTGATTATTTAGGTATTCACGTTCCCAACTGCACTATAAGCTTTTTGTGTCTTATTCACAGATTAGTTTCTGCAAGAAAGTAGGTTCTCAGTAAGTATTTGCAGCTGAGTGAATTACTAGCAGGAACAACAGTAGAGTCGGGGTCTGGGGGGAATAAGATGTCAGCCCCATGCAAAGTGGCCCATGACAAACAACAGGTGAGGGTGGGAGGCCTACAGAGCAGCCAGAGGCTGGGAAAGGAGAGATTTTTCTAAATTGGGGGTGGGGGCAGCGCGTGGGGTGGAGATGGAGGGAATCAGAGGGTCAGCACGCAGGAGAGCAGCGGAGGCAGTGTGTCCGAGTTGGGTCTTGGCAGGCTGAAAGGAGGAGGCTGGGAGGGGAATTCCTGGCAGAGGGAATTCCTGCAGGTGGGAAGGCTGGGGCTTACTTGGAGAACAGTGAGTATTTCTTGAACCAACATGGAAAGAGCACAGAGCAGGGAAAGAGTCCAAGCATCCCTCACTCCTCTCTGGGCCTGAGATCTGGGTTGTCAGTGAGGGGTGGGAGTGACTGTCTTTGTGGATTTCCATGAGCTCCGAACTTCTGGGAGGCGAAGAGCCCTGAGCCCTTGGCCAGCTAGACAGAGAAGGGAGGTGTAGGATGCCAATGTTGCAGTTAGCTCCTGAGCTCAGACAGCCTGCCCAGAGCTGGGTGGACACACAGTGGGCCCGCGAGGCTGCAGGAGGCGAATCCGTCACTGCAGTCTGGTTGGAGAGTTTGTCTAATGAGTCCACTCTGGGTGCGACCCCAGGTTCATCTCACTTATTTCCTACCCATGGCAGAATTCCCTCTGTGTTACTTTTCTAGGGCTGGCATAAACACCGCCACAAACTGGATGGCTTAAGCGATAACAATTTATTCTCACAGTCTTAGAGGCCAGAAGTCTGAAATCTTTCCTTGCCTCTCCGCAGATTCTGGTCATTTTCTGGCAATCTTTGAGATTCCTTCCCTTGTAGCCACATTACTCCAGTCTCAACTTTGGAGATGGGGCCTTCACATAGCCCACGCCCTGTGTCCCTCTGTCTGCACATGAGGACACCCGTCATGGTGGATAAGGGGCCCACCCTGCTCCAGTCTGATCTCATCTTAACTAATACATGTGCACAGCCTCATTTCCAAATAAGATCACACTCTGAGGTACTGGGGGTCAGGACTTCAACCAATCATTTTGGTTCAGGAGTAGGGGAGGCACAAGTGTAGGCCCATAGACACTTCCAGGCTGTCCCCAGCAAGGGGACTTTTCTCTGGTGGGCACTCCCACTGATGGGCACACGGCTTTCAACGCAGTCGGCTCCGTGGCTGGAGCTCTCCCGCCTCCCTCTCTCCCCCTCCCTCCCTTCCTTCCTCTCTCCCACAAATATTTATCTAGGGATTAATATATTCCAGGAATGATGCCAAGTCCTGGGTGCCCAACAGTAAACAAAACAGACTAGGGAAAGACTTTCATTACATCATCCTCTCCCACAGGTCCCCCGAGGCCACACGGAGCACCCCGGCTGCACCCTGAACGGCTGTCTGAGTGCCTGCAATGGGGACGGGCTCCCAGATGCTCCTGTGGGTTGGACACCTTTGGATTCTTTGTGTATTCCTTTTCCATAGGGTGACTATATTTTTCATGGACCAAACCAGGACACTTTGGAGAGTGAAAGTGGGTGCTGAAACGCAGGCATAGACCAGGCATGTCTGGGGCAACTGAAACATGTGGTCCCAGGTTTCCAGGTCCCTCCCCACCCTGGATGCTCTATTCTGGATGTTTGGTAATCTGTCTCCTTTTAAATCATTGCTTCTAGACTAACTGCCATCTGTGTCTGCCATATTGGAAAAACCTAAACAGGCAAGGAGATCATTTTAATGCTATGTGCTCAAAACCATAATAAAGGCAAGAGGGAGTCCAGAGAAAGAAACAATTAAGTCTTTCGGAGAAAGTGGAGAGCGGTGTCATAGAGGAATTGATGTCTGAGCTGGATCTCTGAGCATGATGGAACATGAGGTAGAGAACCCCCAGGTAGAGAAGTCGGGGCAACTTGGGAAAAGGCACCGTTGTCTTCCCTCAGGCCAGCGGGGAGGGCATAGTCCCCTGCACACCTGCAGCTAGTGCGATTCATTGTTGTTTTTCAAGAGTCTTGTGGGGTCGCATCTGATGCTAGCCCTGCTTTGAGCTAACTCTGGAATATTATGAGAAGGATGCACTTGTCCTGCCTGACGGTAGTTCAGCCCTACTTCTGATCTTCAGGTTTGTTCTAAAGAAGAACAGCCAAAATAAAAGCAGAATTTGGCAAATGAGGCATCAGGCAACTTGGTGCCAGATCCATCATCCTTCTAGACCCCAGTCGAAATGAGTCATTCACAAGCATTTGCTGGGAACAGGTCACATTGATGGGTCTGTGCTGGTCTCTGGGAGGCAAAGGTCACACGTGGTCACTGATCTCAAAGAAATTGGCTTAGTGAGCAAGACACATGCATGCAATTAACTTCAAACCATGACAAAACATCTAAGGACTACTACGCACCTTTATAAGTTTTGTGTATATTTGGGAAGTACAGAGGAAGTCACAAGTAATCCCAACTGGAGGAATACAGTTGGTTTTCACTGAAGAACTCCGAGGGCTTCAGTGGCTGCCATCCTTCACAGCTAGGGAGGGAGAGACCCAGGGATGAGAGAACAGGAAATGCTGGGAGTAGGACCAGCCTTTGGGGAGATGTGTGGGTGGGGAGGAAGGGGACGGGTAAGGGAGGCTGCCTTGGGATGCAGCGACAGGAGCTATCTCCCCTGGCCAACCATCCTCACTGCCGCCTTCCCTCTGGCCAGGGCCTCAACACTGGGGAGCGACCAGCCCAGGCAGCCATGGAGCCCCCACAGCCAGAGCACACGTGGCTGCCCCTGCATCTCTGCTGCTGCTCTCCCCTTCTCCTCCCACCCCATCTCGGAGGTGGGCCCTTCAGCCGCCACCATGGGATCTGTCCCCTGAGATGGGTGGTGGTCCTCAGCCCGAGCTGATGCTGCCAAGAGCGAATCCTCACCAGCCCTGTGAAAGCGTGGCCTGCCAAAGGGGCTCATCTCGGGCAGACACTGGGACCAGGGCCTGGGGGAGACGTTCAGACCCCAAACCTCCCCAGTTCTGTGCCTTCCCGTCCCAGGTGAGGGAAGCTCTGCCGGGCACTGTGGTGCTCATCTCTTGGAGCTCACCTACCACCTCTTTGGGAAGGTCTCCTCAACGCTGCTTGGCTGGAGCAGGACCTGTCTCCCTGGGCTCTCCCTGTCTTCTGCAGAGCATCGACCATGCATTGTCTCGGTCGTGCATTTGTGCATCTTCGTCCTTTCTGGACTGTGAGCAACCTGAGGGCAGGGAGTGTGGCTTCCTCGTTTCTGAGCCCTCAGACCTGGCACACACAGTAGGTGGTCAACACATGTGGACAGAGGAAGGAAAGTGAGGGGAAGAGGAAGGAAGTGGACATAGGAAGCCATCGAGAAGGGAAAGCACAGTGCTGGGCCCTGGGAGCTGGCTGGGCAGTGAGAGCGAGGCTGCCCTGCACGTGTGCTGGGCTGCAGACACCTTTGCCCTTGGGGGCTCCATCCATTAAAAAAAATTAAAAATTTGGTCCATTTGCTCAAGGTTTCTTGGGTGTGGCTATGGGCCATGATCCTCAAATTTGGCCCAGAATAAACCTCTTTAAATTATTATTATTATTTTTTTTAAAAAGAAGATTGGCTGTGTGCAGTGGCTCATGCCTATCATCCTAGCACTCTGGGAGGCTGAGGCGGGAGGATCGTTTGAGGTCAGGAATTTGAGACCAGCCTGAGCAAGAGCGAGACCCCGTCTCCACTAAAAATAGAAATTAGCCGGATGAGGCGGAGCATGCCTGTAGTCCCAGCTACTCGGGAGGCTGAGGCAGGAAGATCACGTGAGCCAAGGAGTCTGAGGTTGCTGTGAGCTAGGCTGACACCACAGCACTGTAGCCTGGGCAACAGAGTGAGGCTATGTCTCAAAAAAATAAAATAAAATAAAAACTAAAATAAATTAATAAAAGAAGATTAAAAATTATATTTTATGGCTCTGTTGGTATAAAGACAAACATAATTCAGGTGCAACTCATTATATATTCATTCTTATTATATTCAATCTTTCTTATTTTAAACATAAGACATTTTCATGGGCCCCTTAAAGTACAGCAGGCCCTGGGCACTGTGCTTACTGTGTCCGATGAGGAAGCTGGCCTTCAGCATGGTGGTCAGTCAGGAAAGGCATGGCCTAGGCCCCAGCCAATTACAATTGATCTTTTGCTGGAGCAAGGCCTTGGAAGCCCCATCTTGTGCCAGACATTAACCCTTTGGTTGCTGGCTCTTGGAGAGGGCCAGAGGATGGGGGTGTGCACTGAGGGCACTTGGGGAGTTTGGAGCAGAGGCTCTTCACTAACTGGTAAAGAAGGATCTCAGTAGTTGAAAAATGGGCATGGGCATTCTGGTACCTTCTACAAGGCTTGGATGGAGGTAGAAATAACAAAATATGGTCACTGCAAAAGTGCAAGACGTAGAAAAAGGAGGTGGCTGGCTTGAAGGCCACGGTTCTGATCTGGTTGACACTGAGAGAATTCTTGGGGAGCAGTAGGTTTGAGAGGAAAGTCAGTGAATTCAGCTTGGGACACAATGAACGTGATGGATCTCTGGGGTTCTCAGGAAGTGATACCTGTGTTGAATAGATGGGTGTAGATGTCCCAGGAAATGAGATGGAAATGTAAATAGAGATCTGGGACACATAGTAGGCTCTGAACAAATCTGTCCTGATGTGGTGCTGCCAACACCCCAGGGCTGAATGAGACCCCCCTCCCCACAGGAACACGTTAGCCCAGCTTGGGAGGTGGCTGGGAGGACCCCACGCAGGCTGACTTTAAGGGAAAACACAGAACATCCTTTGTCTGATTAGGATTGACTCAGACAACTAGAGGGCATATTTCAGCTCAGAGCACCCAAGGTGTGGGGCCTGTCAGAAGTCAGCATGAGGACCAGCAAGAGCTTGTCTCGAACCTTGAAGATCTGGGAGGAATGAGAAGAAGAAGTTGCATTTTCCAAACCCTGAAGCAATACGTATTTTTCCTTCACATCTACTTCTCGAAGTGCATTTTTTTAACCCTGTTGATAGATATTATATAATCACATTGTTTAAATATTTGAGATAGTGATTACACCACCATTCAATTTTAATTGGTATTTCTGTAATATGTCAGATGTTCTCAGACAAGATTAATTAGGACCAAAAAATGATTGATGGTCTTTAAAATCCAAACTTTCAAGGCCAGGCACAGTGGCTCACGCCTGTAATCCCAACACTCTGGGAGACCGAGGTGGGAGGATCACTTGAGCTCAAGAGTTTGAGGCCAGCCTGAACAAGAGTGAGACCTTGTCTCTACTAAAAATAGAAAAATTAGACAGGCATGGTGGCTCGAGCCTGTAGTCCCAGCTGCTCACGAGGCTGAGACAAGAGGTTCGCTTGAGCCCAGGAGTTTGAGGTTGCTGTGAGCTATGATCATGCCGCTTTACTCTAGCCTGGGCGACAGGGTGAGACTCTGTTTTTTTTTTTAAAAAAAAAGAAAAGCAAAAGCAAAAAAACCCCAAACTTTCAGAAATGAACAAGTTTCATCATTCATCAAACCACAACCGTGGGGTTAATTTGAACAATAGAATTTATCTGCTCAGGGATGATCTCCCTGAGACCACATGTTAGTCTTGTCAATAATAGATAAAAATGCAAAACACACAGTTGAGAAGCAGAATTTAAAATAACTTAGTCCATCCTCCTCTCTGAGACAGAAATCCCTTTTATAGCAAGTCAGATGCTTCACTGGTCTTTTTTTGAATCTTATGAGTGACAGTGATCTCAGTACCTGCCAAGACAGCCTCATTCATTGTTGGTTTGTTCTAGTTGTTACCAAATTCTTTCTTACGTCATACTGGAATTGTGTTCCCTGTCCTTTCCTCATGTCAGTTGTAAATTTCACTTTCTGGAGCAACATAGAGAAATTCTGCTTCTGATCTGAAGATTCCTGTGAGAATTGAATCCTCATGGATAGGAAAACAAACAGGCTCACAAGATGCTGTACTCTACTCCCCAGTGATTCTATTAGGGAGAGGCTCTTGGGAGGGCTGTGTCAGACTTCATTTCACATTTTGGTGTTGTAAGTCTACAAACCTACAGTATTTTAGAAACTGTTATCCTAAAAGGAGTTCTGAACAGATTGGTTAATTGATGTGGCTGCACCTAGATGCGATTCTGATAAAAGACAGCACACCCTAAGGTCTTCCCTATGCCCTGCTCATTTGGGTGGATGAGTGTCCACCCAAGACCACCAAGAGGATTAATATACAATATTAAATATTTTATTTTGCAATCAGATTGCATGTATGAGTATGTATGGATAAAAATAAATTTTAATTATGTGCATGAGTTTTAATGCAATCTTAGAGATGGTATCAGGGAATCTGGACAGAAATACTAGGTCATCAAATATGAAATGTCCAATTTTGAGTCAAAAGTGTAATTCATTATACTCAAACAAGAAGCAGTACAATTGATCAAAGTGTGTGCCTAAACTATCGACATAGTGTTGCCATCTCAACAGTAGCTTGTTTATGCCAGCAGCAAAGAAGCCTGTAGAGCGAGTGGCAATGAAATCGTGAAAGGCGTTTTCTACAGCTTGTTGAAAATGGAATATTTTTCCTCGCAAGAAGTGGTCCAAAGCCTGGAAGAAGTGGTAGTCAGTTGGTGGAAGGTCTGGTGAATACGGTGAATGACGGAGAGTTTCCAAGTCCAGCCTCTGTAATTTGAACAGGGTTTTTTGTGCAACATGTGGTCGAGTGTTGTCTTGCAAGAGGATTGGCCTGTCTGTGTTGACCAATCTTGGCTGCTTAACCACAAGCATCCTCATCATTTCATCCAATTGGTTGCAGTAGAAATCTTCTGTAATTGATTGACCAAGTTTTATGAAGCTGTAGTGGATAATACAGTGCTAGACCACCAAACAGACACCATTAGCTTTTATTGATGAATATTTGGTTTTGGACTGCATTTCAGCACTTCCTCTTTATCTAACCATTGTGCCAAGCACTTGTGGTTGTCAAAAAGAATCCATTTTTCATCACACACAACAATATAATGTAGAAATGGTTCACCTTTATGTCGTGACAGCAAAGAAAGTCAAGCTTCCAGACGATTTCTCTTCTGATGCACATTTAATTCATGTGGAGCCCATCTATCCAGCTTCTTTACCTTGCCCATTTGTTTCAAATGGTCCAATATCGTTGGAATAGTAACGTCAAACCTTGCTGCTAATTCATGCACAGATTGAGATGGATTCGCTTCCACTACAGCTTTCAGCTCATTTGTAATCCACCTTGGTCTCAGGTCACCCACTTGGCTCATTTTCAAGATTAAAATCACCAGAATGGAACTTCTCAAACCACCGATGTACTGTGTGTTAGTTAGCCACATCCTAATTAAACATTTAGTTGATATTTCGAGCTGCCTGTGCAGCATCGGTTCTGCAAAGGAACTCATATTTGAAAATAACACAAATTTTTGACTTATCCATGGTTTCACAAAAATTTCTCCAAAAAAAAAAAAAAAAATGAAAGATAATCACAAGCCAAACTGTGCATTTGAAAGAATGAAGATGTACCTTCACAATAAAAGTGAAAGAAGAATTGTCAAAGTGAAATGTCAGAGATAAACTGTCAAGCTTAGTACTTAAGGAAATCAACATTTCATACTTAATAAATTTAATACAAAAGTATTCACAGACAAATGTGCACTTTGGAGTCAAATCATGCTGGGTTAGGATTCCAGCTGTACCACTTATTAACCGTGTGACCTTGGGCCCCAGTTTCTTCAGATGGAAAGTGGGTATGAAAATAATTAACCTTGCAAGGCTGGAGTGAGGATTAATTGAGAAAATGCCTATATCCAGCCAGGACGTAGCAGCTGCTCAATACATGGAGTGATTAGAATCATAGATTCCAATTTTAAACATGAGAGAGAATGTTGATTTAACTTATTTAGAAAGTTTAATAGTAAGAACAGACATATACAATCTATTAAAATATACTTCAAGGCTATATGTTTGAAGTCTTTGTTGATGTTTGAAAATGTTATTAATTTAAAAGGTAATACCCAATCTTTTTTTAAAAAAAAATTAAAACAAATAATAGAAAACAAATGAAAATTCCCTCACCAGCTTTCCATCTCAATCCTCAATCCCAGGCCCCAACAATTTTGCTACACCAGCTGTCCCCAACCTTTTTGGCATCGGAGACAGGTTTCATGAAAGACAATTTTTCCATGGGATAGGGTGGGGGGGCAGGGACTGGATTTGGGATGATTTAACCACATTACATTTATTTTGCACTTTATTTCTATTATTACGTTGTAACATATAATGAAGTAATTATGCAACTCACTGTGATCCAGAATCTGATGCTGATCTGACAGGAGGCGGAGCTCAGGCGGTGATGGGAGCGACGGGGAGCGGCTGTAAATACAGATGAAGCTTCGCTCACCCTGCTCACCTCCTGGCACCAGTCTGCAGCCCAGGGGTGGGGGACCACAGTGCTACACAGTTTGGCGTGTCACCTTCCAGACAGGCACATGCAAGCGCGTAAGACGTTTTCCCTTCAAAAATGAGCTTGTGCTGTCACTTCCTCTTTCATCTGACACTGTGTGATGGACAGGAACCCCTGCTCAGTCCTCTTCACAGCCATGTGCTATTCAGACGGGTTTTTTAAAGAAAGTTTTCAAAAGAAGTAATACCAGTGCAATATAATGTTTTCCTTGAGTGCACAATTCCAATCAGTTGGACAAAAACCGAAAACTTCGGTTAATGTCTATTTCATCTCTACAGTATGGCAGAGATCAGACAGTGGGAAGGGAATAATCTAGATAAGACAGTTAGGAGATTCTAAATGGGCAGGGATCAGTTTCGTAATACTGACAATCACCTCTGCGGTTAAGTGGGGCTTTGTCATTTATCCCGGGCTGCAATCCTGTGAGAGGAGAGGGACACATTATCCCCATTTTAAAGCTGAGGAAACTGAGGTTCAAAGATGCTTACCTGCAGCTGTAAGGACAGGAGGCTTTGACTGACTCCCCAGGGCCCTATGCCGGCGGGTGAGCCATAAAAAGGAGCAAAGTGTCCCGTTGGCATCTGATCTCGTGTCTTGCATAGAGCTGGGACTCCCTCCTCGGTTTCAGAGGAGTGCTGTTTTGTGACATCTGGCGTAAGGGCTGGGCTCCTCTTAATCCAAATACAGTTGTCATTAGTCTACAGTGTTTTGTGGACACCTTCGATGTGACCGACACTGTTAAAAACCAGTGAATGCAAGAAAGTAGGACCTGCACTGGGCTGGCCACTGGGGCTTCTGTCCCAACCGAGGCATGTCCACTCCCCTAGTGATTTGGGCTGGAGGAGCTCTTCCCTGGCCTGGGGTTGAGGTAGTCGGGGGCTCCATGACTTCGAAGAAGGGGAAGGGGGACTCGCTCGTGGCTGGTTCAGGAGATGAAAGTCCCTTCATTCACCCTTGCGGTTTCAGAGGTAAGCAGAGAGCCTGGAATCATCTAAGGCTGGCCTTGTGTTTCCATGAAGCTGAATGAAATGGGGAAAAAGGATGAGAAAAGCCACCTTCCTCCTGCAGCCTTGGGCGCAGCTGGCACAGACCATGATGCTTGGAAAGTATATCAGGAGTCCCAGCCCTGCCATCCCAGAGGAAGCCAGGTGACCTGCTCCAGGAGGGGGGCAACCTTGCTCCCTCAGGTAGCATCCTGAGGGCTGCTGAGGGTCTGGCTCTCTTGGCTCAGATTAGCAATGCTGGGAGGGACTGACAGCCCTTGTCAGGCTCTCTCTGGGGCCCTCACAGAGGGGACTGTTACTGTCATCTGGTACCACTGTGGGTCAGGAGTCTTTAGTAAGCCAGAGGGGAGACGCTGACCAGCAGGACATCTTCTCCCTTTTTCCTGGCCTCCCCAGTAGCCTGGATGGTGAGCCTCAGATGGAGGGGCCTGAAGCCAGTTCTGCAGAAGAGGTGACCTGTGCCAGGGCTCTCCTCTTCGTGAGCCCCAGGAGCCCTGCTTAACTAATTTGTGCTTCTGGGGGAACCCCAGGCCCTTGGACCTAAGGGGGTGCTCTTTTCCAGGTACTGGAGCAAGTGGAAACAAAATGTACCACCTCCCCAGCCCTCAAAAGAGAATAGAGACAACTGTAGATTTAAACAGGAGGCAGAAATGAAAGCCAGAATCTTCTGGTTTCATGAGAAAGTGCTGAGGTTTTGTTGTTTGTGTGATTTTACTGATCTAAATGTGTGGCTTTCAATCTGGGGTTAAAATTCCTCAAGAGCCCCAGAATTTCCTCTAGAGGGAGCTAGGAAGAGCCTGAGCTAGTGGGGTTCAGGCTCCCCTATTCCCACATCAACTAGAGCCATTCCACTTTTATCCCATTAAAAAAATTGAGCTTAGTGTAAAGGTTATGTAATCATTATTTTTTTTTAATAAAGGTTTTTGCAGCTGCAACTAAGTTTGAAAACTACAGGTTTGCTGCCTTAGTTTTCTGCAGAATGCCAGTCCTGACATTCTATTTATGTACATCAAGAAGATCATTCTTGCTTTGGGAGAACAGAGAGAATTCGTTCATTCATTCTGCAAATATTATTGAGTACCTCCTTTGTGCCAGGTACAACCGTGCATCATGAAACACAAAAAGGCCCAAGAAAGGCCACCCTTGCCCTTGAGGATGCTGTGAGGCTGTGCTTGGTTGCACAGGTTACACCACGACAGCCCGTTCAGAGGAGTGGTAAGAATGTGAGCTTCAGAGTCATGTCTGGGTTTCCAGCCTTGAATAATTCGATTCCAATCAGCTCTAACCACAGACACAATTCTCTTCCAGACCCCTCTTTTTCTCTCTAGACTTACTTTCAATATCTTCAGCTTGTGAGGCTTCTTTGGGACAGCCATGCTCTTGGTCTTTTCCCCTCAAACCATGTTGTCTCATGGGGGCCACCTTAATCTTTTGGGGGTTTTTAAAAAGGATGTAACGGCTGCACTCTTGATTTGGTTTGCACCCTTTTGCTGTTTTTCCTCTTTCACTAGGGGCTGCTCCATTAATAAGGAGGATATAATGTGTAAAAGGAACAAAAAACTAAGGCTTTGGTGTATTAAGCTGTGGGATTTGGGGTTGTTTGTTACAACAGCATAACTTCACCCACCCTGACTAATGCAATCCTATCGATCCTTATGTCCTGGGCAAATTCCTGCTTCTCATCCCAGAGCTCAAATGTCTCCCAGTCTGTGAAGCCATGCTTCTCTCCCCCGGGTAGAGGTGGAGTCTTTTTCCTCTGGGCCATCCTCCATTACAGCACACCATAAGTTGTATTGGGCTTTTCTTTGTAGTTTGGAAATGCCTTGAGAACAGAAGTTATTGTTATATATAGTCATATACAAGCGTTTGTTGATGGACTGAATGAATGCTGGTATTTAGAAATTGCTTCCTAAAGCCTACTGTTCAGTGCTCATTTCTGAGCTGCAAAGAAACAGTCTGTCACTGTATAAGTGACATGGTGCAATCATCAGCATCTGCCCCACAAATCGGGTTAGATATGAGAGCTTGAAATCAAGGCAGTTAGAAGAGAAGGTCTGTAAGGTTTCTTTAGACTCTAATGGTCGGTGCCCTGTGAGCATTGCGGACCAGAAAGAAATCTGCCTTAGCCAGTGTCAGGGAAAACAGCATAGTCCTCCACACTGAAATAATTTGTTAGCATTTACAAGTACACATTTTTCTGTATTTTAACTTCTAATTGGTTTCCTCTTTTGTGCTAGGAATGCCATCTGTCCCTTTGACAGGTTTTTGGATTTGGTACCACTTACCAGGAAATATGACCATCATAAGCATTGTAAGAGGATTCAGAAGTGTCCGTCCCAGACAGCCGTGTTTTAGTCACTTCACACAGAATCCCACACTGTTCAAGTGCAGAGGTTTCACTAATTTCAAGCCCCCGCCACACAGAATAAAGCCCTTCACCTTCACAATTTCTTGGAGTTCATAAATATATAATGCAAAGGAACATGTATGGTCTCATTTTGCTTCTGGATTTCCTAGCTACTCTGTTGCAGTAAAAAAGAAAAGTACTATTACCTCTATTTGCAGATGAGAAAACAGAGGCTGACAGAAGCGGACTTACCTAAGATCACATAGGAGTGATCGTACCAGGTCATTAAACTTAATTTCTGAATCTAAGCCCATTGCCCCACAGATACCATCTCTCCTCTGCAGAATAAAAGCAGGGATGGGGCTCATTATTCCCATTTGATGAACCAGGAAACTGAGGCCAAGAGAAGTTAACTGACCAATCTAAAATCCTTCAACAAATAAGACACAATTCTAGGCTTGAAGAACTCTAATCCTCCCTCCTGTGGTCTTGTTCTCTTATCACAACTATCTTACATTACCTTGACTTTGCAATACCCTCTTCCAAGTCTAAAGCTACTTGGTCATGGGCAAGCTAAGAAGAACCCAGGGGAGCAGCCCAGGAGAGGTTCCAGTTGGAGAAAGAATTATTCATTAATTCCATAAAAATAGAGAACCAACTTCAGAAGGTGCCATGTGGGACCCAAATGTTGTGGTCTATTGCTGTAGGATTCACTGAGCCCCTGCAGGAGGGCTAGGGCTAGAAGGAAGAGAGAGAACTAACCGTTACTGAGCATCCTTTATAAGTCAGGTACTTCACAGGCGCTACCTCGTTTGATCTTCATCTAATTTAAAGATGAAGAAATTGGCCAGGTGCAGTGGTTCATGCCTGTAACTCCAGCACTTTGGGGCCGAAGTGGGAGGATCGTTTGAACCCAGGAGTTCGAGGCTGCAGAGAGTTATGATCGTGCCACTGCACTCCAGCCTGGGTGACGGAGTGGGACCCTGTCTTGAAAATAAATAAATAAGTAAGCAAATAAAAATAAAGATGAAGAAATTAAAGCTCAGAGAAACCGCCTGGATTGTTCAAGACTGCAGAGCTCGCTGGCTTCAGAGCTCGGCTCTGTGCACCATTCGCTGCAGCAGATGCTGTGCAGATGCAAAGGCAGGATGGGGAAGGAGCTGCTGATCATGTTAGGGAAACACACATGCACACAGACCTGACAAAGAACACGGGTCGAGTGTGCTAGCACTGGCAGGCAGTGCAAGATTAATGGAGATTTGGGGGCAAGGAGTGGGGTTAGGGGAAGGGAGGATGCGATTCCTGCCAGGAGAGCGACCAGCTGAACTTTGAATAAGCAGAAAAGAAAGGAAGATTTTCTAGGCCAGAAGCAGCAGCTTCTGGAAATTAGCAGACTGGATCAGCGAAATTTATCAGTGATCATTATCTGAGCACAAGGAAACTGAAAGGGCCAGGCAGATTGTTACAATTCCACTCTGACATGGGAGTGGGCCAGGGCGGGCAGTATGCAGAGTGTCTCCAGTATTCAAGGAAAATGAAATTAGCAAGAATCAATAGGTGAGATCAGCCATCTACTAAGTAACCACCAAAGAGATGTGAAAACACCCAGTGCAGGAGGAGGAGATCTGGGCACACCCAAAGCATGTCCTTGCCCCTGGAAAGTAATCCCAGAAAAGGGAGACCCATCTCCTTTGTAGAGAGCCTGCTCCTTCTAAGGGCTCTGAAGTGCAGGGCCAAATGCATTCAAAGGCCAGATCTGGAGCCAGAATTTCTTTGTAGCCCTCATAGGCTCCTGCAAGAACCGGCTCCCTCCCCTAAGTGTGAGCCCTTTGGGTGCACTGACTACTTCAAGCTTGAGGTCTGCCTATTCCCTCCACCCTCAGGGAGCCTGGCCCATGAGTAGCTGCCTGCTTCCGGGGACATCTTTCCCATCTTGGCTTTAGCATAAGAACTCTAAGGGAAATGAGAATTCCAACCCCACAGCGTCAATATCGCCTCGCATGCCACATAGCTCCTTACTGTTTACAACCCATTTTTACCTGCTGTCTCAGTCCTCGCCCCAAGTCTCTGTAATGTACTCGGTTGGAGGGAAAGCTTCACAGGACCTTTGAGCTGCCTCAAAGGATGCAAAATCTGTCTTTGAGGGCAGTCCAGGGCCTGCTGGACACTTCCACTTTCCAAATCAGAATTAAATTACCAACATTAAATGACGATAAATTTTGCTTTAAACATAATTATGCCATTACCAATAAAATTCCCCACCTCCAAAACACTCTCAATGCTGGGTCTCAAACTTTCCTCCAGCCTCAGATATCAAAAAATATGAGTCTTGCCTTGGGCACATCCAAGATCATATACTTCCCATGGGCTTGGTGGTTTGATTCTAAGGTTAATGAAACCAGTGCCCATTTGGGCCCATCTTGGTCTCTTTGAACCCACTCTCAGCTGACTCAGTTCGGCAGCAGTTTGGATGGAAAGAATGCCAACCAGCCAAGGAAAGAAAGGAGAAATTTGGAGGTGGCTTTAGGTTTCACAAACGAGTCCTTTACTTTCCTCAAAATGATTAACTTCACGGGGGAGTAACAATTTTTTTTTTTAAAACAACAAAAACAAAAAAATTATATTTGCTCATAATCCCACTGCTTCAAAAAAATTTGTATCAAGAGGGAAGTTTCTCCCTCCACCTATTCGATTCTATTCTTCAAAATAAACCACTCTTAACAACCTGTTGCATTCTTCCCAGTTTGTTACTGGGTTTATGCAGATATATCTAAGCATACATATATCCAAAATGCCAGACACATTGCCCAATACCTTGCTTATTTTCCTTTATATTCATGAACATTTTCTAAGTCATTAACTATAGATCTTACATATTATTTTTATTGGCTGCACAGTATTCCACTGCATGGATATATTATATGTCATTCTCCCATTGATGGGCATTTAGGTTGTTTACAACAATCTTGAGAACAATGCAGCAACACACATTCTTATTTATATGTTTTTATGTACCTGTTTTATTATTTCTTGCAGGATGGGTTCGGAAGAGTGGAACTGTTTTTACTCCTGGGACTGGCACACCAGAGTGTATGAGAGGGCCCCGTACTCTAAGCCCCAGCCTTGTCAACATTTTGGCCAGTCTGCTACACCCCAAAATGTTAATGTCTTTGAGATTTAATTTGCATTTCCCTGACTACTGGTGAAGTTAAGTATCTTTTCATATGTTCCTTATATACATGAGATGTAATGTTTGCCTCTTATAGATGGGGCAAGTATTTCCTATCACTCCGTTGTTGTGATCTTTTGACTTTGTTTATGGTGTGTTTTAACTATATGTTTTCATTTTTATTGCTGTCAAATACGTTAAATATTTTCTTCCTTCCTTCTAGACTATCTATCTTAAAAAGAACTCCAGTCTGTATTTCCTTCTTGTACTTACATAGTCTTACTTTTTCCATTTGATCTTAAATACAGACTGCCCGCCCCTCCCACCACCCCTGCTTTATTTTTGCATTTGAGTAAGGCAAGGAGCTAGCTTTACTTTTTTTCCACTTGAAGAGTCAATTGATCCCAGAGAATCAACTGAATTTTAAATTATTTAATCAGTAAAAATTTACATGTTTTAGGAGAGAAGTGGGTAGGGACCCAGTGGTCCCTGAGGCTGCACCCAGCAGATCTTTACTTCATGATCTGGAATGAACATATACAGCTTGTTGCTCTCCAAGTTAGCCATGGGTTGGGCCTTTCTGAATGTGCCTATGTGTGTTGTTTGTTTACGCGTGTGTATGTGTTTTAGTAAAGAAGGGATTGAAAAACTCAAATGGTCTCCTTCTTAAAAAATCACCTCATTTATAAACTAAATCCAGTGTATAACTCTACCCTATCAGTTCGTCATTAAATTGAAGTGTCCCTCTTAGGAATGTATCTCCCTCTCTGGTCCGTGGTGAACTCCTTGAGGCTGTGCCCTAACTCACCTCAGTTCTGAACCTATCGAGGGGCTCAGGACACAGTAGATGGATACTTGTCTTGGTCTATCTTGTGTTGCTGTAACAGAATACCGCAGGCTGGATAATTTATTTCTCAAATTTCTAGAGGCTGAGAAGTCCAATAGTAAGGTGCTAGCATTTCGTGGGGGCCTTGGTGCTGCCTCGTCCCATGGCTGGAGGAGTAAGAGCATGAGAGAGCAAGGACTCAAACTTCCAGCTTCAAACACTTTTATTATTGTCATGAATCCATTCATGAGGTTGGAGCCCTTAAGACCTAAACAGCCTCCCAACACTGTTGCATGGGGGATTAAATTTCCAACATGTGCTTTTTTGGGGGTACACATTGAAACCATAGCTATATCGAACAAAACCTTGGCTTTGAAGCCATCTAAAGATTTGTTTTGTGTGTGTTCACATAATCTGAGCGTTTCAACATTTTTAAGGGGGATTTTCAGGCTTCTCTACAAGCAGACTACGAACCAGCATTAGCACGTTTTCTCCATGTACAAAGTCTTTTATCTTTCCTCTTGCAAATGAAGGTAACCAATAAACATTTGTTGAATTTTATCATTTGGTTAACCTTCAGATTCAGACTTGTCAGTAATTACTGACTTGCATTAAAAGCAGGAGATTAGAGATCGAGGTCCAGGAAGCATAACTGATTTGCTCAGACGCATGTAGAGTAACCAGTTCTCCTGTCCCCTGTCCACTTCTTCTGCTATACCTTGTCTCTCAACAAAGGGAAATGGCCTGGTGACAGCCATTCTCTAGTCAGAGGACCAGGATAGGACTTTGAAAGGGAACAGCTGGGTCCATTTTGGACTATTTTCACAGTCCAGAAATGAAGATCTGGCGGCCTTAGAAGAACCCATTCAGTGATCGCTGTCCTGAACACATCATCAAGCACTTACTGCAAAGAGGCACTCTGCTGTGCCCTGAGGATCCTCTCTGGGGCAAAACAGACACAGCCTCTCCTCCTGGAGCTCACAGGTTAGGGAGGGAGACTGAGCCTGTCTTCCACAGTGTCACAGGAAGCAGATATTAAACAAACACCCCCAAGCAGAGATAATTACAAATGGAGGCAAGTGCTCTGCAGGAAAAGCCAGGATTCTTGGAAAGAAGACAGCAGGAGGGCTCGGGTTAGATTAAGGGGTTAGAGAAAAGTAGAAGTGGGGGTGTTAAAGGCTTTTGCAAAGGTGAAGTGTTTTACATATGTGTGGGAAATAACAATAATAAAGGTTCTTGGAAGGGCAGCTCATCCTCATTCATGGGCCACTTCCTAGAACTCTGGGAATCTGCTTCTCTCCCCAGAATTATGTAGGCATCTGGGTCAGGGCTGGAGAGGCCTTCACAAATGCTAATCCATGAGCGTTTTATGGGTTTCCCCCTGACCTTTTGCACCCCCATCCTTAACTAGTTCCAATGCTGAGGTGAATGGGGGAGCATTTCCAATTTGGAGGGAGAGGGGGAGGTGGGGAAGCTTTCCCATTCATTGGGGAGTGAGGCCAGGGTCCCCTCCCCCAAACAAGCCTCAGGAATGTTTTTCAAGGCAAAATCCCACCTCGCTGTGTATTGGTTGTGAAGGGGGCTGCCCAGGAGACCCGGGTTGTTCCTGGGGCGTTTTGGAGGCAGGGGCAATAATGTCTGAACCCACCCCCCAAACACATCCTTAACCAAGCTTGACCGGAGTGAAGTGACGATTCCACAGCGGTGGGGGGACGGGAGACAGCAAATGCTGCCGCTCGACAGGGAGGCGTTAACTTGCTGGGAAGAATCTATCATGCTCTGGCCATAATAATAATTACAGCTGACACTTACTATGGGCTGGGAACTCTTCTAAGCGCTTTCATAACTCTTATTTCCGAAAACAACTAATTCCATTTCACAGTTGAAACTGAGGCACAAAGAGCCTGAGTAAGTAGTGATAGTAGCTTTCCTTTTTGCCTCCAACAATTTGGGCTCTTGAGCCGAGGTTTGGTCTCCAGGAGGTGTGGACAGCAGTTCCTGCTATGTGCATCGGATCTGCCTGCCCATAATTCAGAAGGATATTTATTGGCTTCGAAAGGTTAATTTAGGAGCGGTGAGTACGGCTGCAGCGGACGCACGCCCATTCCCCCCGGGACCTGAGCCAGACCGCCCTCCTCCGCCCCCCTGCAGTGATGAGGACCCAGTGACGGTCCCGCGAGGCTGCGGGAGAGCAGTGGAGTGGCCCCACCCCGCGTCCGCGCCAGGACCCGGCTGCTCCGCTTTCTGCTGGGTCTCCGCGAGGTGTCGCCTTCGGCCGAAGAAACCACCGTGGCGCCACCCTCGTAGCCCGCACTTATTTATTTATTTTCAAACAAGGGGGGCGCCCTCTACTCTTTTCAATTTGAAACTAGAAACATACATCAGTCTGGTTCCTAAACGGACGCGTCCTCTCCCTCCCATTTTGCGCCCTCAGTCTAGCCTTCCTTCGGGAGTACAGACGAGCAACCCTTTTGCACCGCCTTGCACGACGCTGGCCTCGCGCTCAGCTGCACACAAACGCTGTCAAGGCGGGGGCTGGGTTAGAAGCCTCGGTCTCCCCTCCCCAACACACACCCCCGGAGCCCTCCGGAAATTTTTTTTTAATGCCAAGCGATTGCCAGGTCCCGCAGGGCGGGCGCTGCATTGCACCGCTCGGCGCGCAGCTGGTTTGCAGAGTGCACCCGGTGCAAGCCCGGGGGTCCAAAAGGGCGGGAGAAGCACACCACGAGCTTCCCAGCTTTGCAGGCTCCTCTCTGCAAAGAAAAGCAAGTGGCTTTTGGCGCGAAAGCCTTGGCGCCTCCCCTGATTTTTATGGAAATCAAGAGGGCGGAGTAAAGCCGTTTTCCTCTGCCTTTCTCCCAGCCCCTCGTCTGCGCCACAGCCCCCTTCTCTCCCCGCCCCCCGGGTGTGTCAGATTTTTCAGTTAATAATATCCCCCGAGCTTCAAAGCACAGCCTGTGACAGTCATCTGTCTGGACGCGCTGGGTGGATGCGGGGGGCTCCTGGGAACTGGGTTGGAGCCCAGCGAGCGCTAGCCAGGCGCAAGCGCGCACAGACTGCAGCCACCCGAGGCCCCCCCGCCCCCCGGCCCACCCGGAGACACCCGCGTAGAATCGCCTCTGGATCCCTGGCAGTCGGCGGGAGGTAAGCAGAGGGGTTGCAAACCGCCGGGCGCCCCGGGAGCGGCGAGCGCCGGCGGCAAGGCAAGCCCTGAACGGGATCGCCACTCGCGCAGCCGGGCGCCCGAATATGCCCGGGGGACTTTCTGCTTCCGAAATAAAACCATCTCGGGGTTTTCCCTGAAACGCCAGTTCCAGCCCCGAAGGCACCCGAGCTAGAAGAGACCCGCCCTAATCCTTCTGCGGCCCTTGCCAGGGGGTAGTAATGGCTTCTGAGAAAAGAAATTCCCCCTGCTCTAGAAAATTTGTCTGTTTGAGCTGACGGAGAGCCGGTGCGTCCCCACCGCAAGCTGGGGCTCTTCTCCAAAGGGTGTCCCCGGAGGAAGAAGGAGGGTTAGGCGGGGCGAGGCCGCAGCGGTGGTAATCTGGGTCACTGCTGCTCCAGCTCGGAGGAGACGCGGCTTCTCCCTGAGACCAGACCCTCCCTGCGCGGGCGCCCCTGCACCATTCCTGGGAACCGGGGCTCGGCCTCCCCCTTCCCTTGGAAGAGGACGCTGTTGGGGGTTCGGAAGAGTGGGGTTGGGGTTAGAAGAGGATCCGAATAAGCTATTGGCAGGAGTATCCCTGCAGCGGTTGAATATAGAGGGACGTCTGCTCACATTTTGTGGGGGCGATTTGTGGATTTGGGTGCCTGTTGTTGATCTCTGCGTAGAGAAAGGCTTTTTCCGTTTGCAAAGTTTTCTAAATCCCCTGCTATCCTTTGCTCTCCCGAGGTTGCATTTTTACAAAGGGGGGATTGAGGGTACTCGGAATCCCATACCCGGTAGCTGGGTCGGAGAGCCCTGGGCTTCCTCCGAGCAGCTGGCCCCACGCTGATGCAAGCGGGGTCGTCGGCGTGCTGCTGAAGAGAGCTGGGATTCTGCAGCCTCGAACAGCCCCCTCCCCCAGGCAGAGCCTTGTGTGAATGAAACGGCAGTTTCCAAAGTTGCGGAGCCACGCCGCCACCCCCTGCATCTGCATGCCCCCTCCCACCCCCTGTGGTAGACAGCTTGTACACAAAAGGAGGGAGGGAGAGAGGGAGCGAGAGCCAGAACTTCCTTCACCTTCGGGAGCACTGGGCGGAGTGGGGAGCTCGAAGGGGAGATTGGGGGACGGGGCTGGAGGGGGCGCCCGCTGCCTGTCCCCGCCGTCTGCTCCGCTTGCCCACCCTCTCCCGGTGTGTCTGTCGGTTGCAGTGTTGGAGGTTGACGCGGGCCCCCGCCTTCCGCGCCCCCCACGGGAAGGAAGCGCCCCCCGTATTAAAACGAGCGGAGCGGAAAGAAGTCTGCAGTCGCCTGCCGGGAGGCGAGCCGATGCCGAGCTGCTCCGCGTCCACCATGCCGGGGATGATCTGCAAGAACCCAGACCTCGAGTTTGACTCACTGCAGCCCTGCTTCTACCCGGACGAAGATGACTTCTACTTCGGCGGCCCCGACTCGACCCCCCCAGGGGAGGACATCTGGAAGAAGTTTGAGCTGCTGCCCACGCCCCCGCTGTCGCCCAGCCGTGGCTTCACGGAGCCCAGCTCGCAGTCCTCGTACTGGGCCACCGAGATGTTGCTGACCGAGCACGACGTGTGGGGCAGCCCGGCCGAGGAGGACGCATTCGGCTTGGGGGCACTGAGCAACCTCAACCCGAACCCGGTCATCCTCCAGGACTGCATGTGGAGCGGCTTCTCAGCCCGCGAGAAGCTGGAGCGCGCCGTGAGCGAGAAGCTGCAGCACGGCCGCGGGCCCCCGACCGCCGGCTCCGCCGCCCCGGCCCCGGGAACGGGCGCCGCCAGCCCTGCCGGTCGCGGGCACGGCGGGGCTGCGGGAGCCGGCCGCGCCGGGGCCGCCCTGCCCGCCGAGCTGGCCCACCCGGCAGCCGAGTGCGTGGATCCCGCCGTGGTCTTCCCCTTCCCGGTGAACAAGCGGGAGCCGGCGCCCGCGCCCTCCGCCCCGGCCAGTGCCCCGGCGGCGGGCGCTGCGGTCGCCTCGGGGGCGAGTGCGGCCGCTCCAGCCGGGGCCCCGGTGGCCGCCCCTCCGCGCGCAGGGGGCCGCCCGGCCAGCGGCGGCGACCACAAGGCCCTCAGCACCTCCGGAGAGGACACTCTGAGCGACTCAGGTAAAGACCGAGCCCGGTCCCGGCTGCCTCCCTGGGGTACTGGACCCCGGGGGTCTCCGTCCCCTTCGTTAGTGTTCACGTCTTGGCTTTAGAGAGCATTTTGGACGCAGCGCTGGTACAGAGAGGTCCTGTTTTCGCCAAGCCTGTCCCCAGGGTAAAGAGGAAGGCTGAGTGAAAGCTGCTGCAAAGCGGCTGCTCTCCCAAGTCGCACCTTCCCTGAAGTTGCTTCCACCCTCTCCTGGGAGCCTTCCTCTGGGCCATCACCGGCCCGCACCCCGTCCCCGACCTCTCTTTTGCCGTGCTGTGCGAGGAATGAAAGTGGGAAAAGTTGGTGGCGGAAGTGGGTAGAAGGTTAGGAGGCTGCTGGGTGCATTGCGTGGACAGAAACCTGTTAGCGCCGGGGCGGAAAGGGACTCTCTGTCCCAGGGCGAGTTTGGGGAAAGGCATCCCAAGAAGACACAACAAGGGCTGTGCAAAATCCTGTTTAGAGCAGAGGAAGTTAGAGGGAGATTGCACAGAAGGCTAGTGCCGGTTTTCTTTCTTTCTTTTTTTTTCCCCCATACTTAGCTACCTCCCCCCATCCTCGGTGGGTGGTGGGCTATTTGCTCCTGGTGCGTGGCCAGCAGGCGGCGACATCCGTGGACAGTAAAAGGGCCAAGGATCTCATAGGCTGAGGGTGGTGGAGGTCCCCCTCCCTCCTTCCATTCAGCAGCTGGCGGCAAGTGCAACAGCAGTTGTGTACATTCTCTAGGGGCCTCCTCTTTCCAGGGTGCAGTGAAAACAGGGTCCAATTTTGTCTTCTAGCACGAATTCCAGGGCTAATTTGAGATCCCAGTTGCGTTCTGTACCTAGTGCCTTTCTTTGAAGGTTAAGGTGGGCACTTAGCAGCCTCTCAAGGAATGCACGCATATTGATTAGTTCTATTGTGTGCATTTGTTTGCGTCTTTAGCTGAAGGGAAGGGTTAAAACCAAGCCTTTGCCTGGGGCTCTGGAGGTACGAACTCTACCCAAACACTAGAATAGCCCTTGTCCTTGGAGCAGGCAGCTGGGGCCCCCTTGGACCTTGAAAACCAGTGTTTTCAGAATGCCAGTGGATAAAAATCCTAAATTTCCTTTGGGGCTGAGGACAGATCTTTCTGAGGCTCCTGGAAGGAAACTTGGTGATAAGCCTCCAGTTTGAAACGGCTCTGTCCCTTTAATGTCTGTGCCTTGACAGCTTTCGGTGAGGAAGCACTTCCTTCCAACAGCTGTCTTCTTGGCAGAAAACCAAAACATTGGCTTAAAGGGACCCACAGACTGGAACAGCCTCACATTTCGGCTTTAGAACAAATCCCACAATTGTTCAGCTTTCCGGTCCCCTTCAGATCAAATAGAAGATGTGTTTTGATTTTCATGCTTGCATTTTAAACAATAATTTTCTACTCCAGTGTGGTAGTCCATGAGGAGAGGGGGAAAAATGCACGCGTGATGCTACACGTTTTTGTTGTTGCTGTTATTATTGGTGACTTGGAGAGGAGAGCTGCTCCCATTTGGGGGTTTATACCGACTATGGATTATGGCTTTGTAGTTAAGATTTGATGGTTGTTAGATAAAAAACTGCTTACCATATAAAACTCAGGTTGGTGGAAGAAAAGGGTTTTTTTTTTCCCCCTCAATTAATTAAATTTATTCCTCAAGTTTGTTGAAGGACTTAAAATCAAACACAACCATATGTAAATTGCTAAATGAGTCTCCTAAAATGAGGAGCCTCAATTGTTAAATGTGGAGATAGAAATGTAAATAATTTGCAGGGCAGACTGGTGATTATGGTAACAGCTACCATTTACTGAGCTGCTAGGCACAGCTCTATGTTCAGTCTACATATTATCTGTCAAAGCGGTATTAATATTATCCCCGTTTAATAGCTGAGGAAACTGAGGCATAGAAAGGTTGAATAACTTGCCCAGGGTCATGCAACTAGTCTGCCATAGAGCCAGGATTCTTTCTGTCTGACCCCAAAGCCCAGGTTCTTTCTACTCTAACACCTGCTAAAGTCGAGTGGAGACTGGAAGCTTAGCAGGGGTATCGGGAAGGACAGAGTATTTCCAGATATATTTAATTTAAAGAGATCTAAAACAAATACATTTCTGTCTACATCTGCATTGATGGACCCATCGCAACAGCAAACTCTGTCAGGGCCTGCTGGAAGAGACATAGACGTATGTTAACATGGATAGATTCGTGACTTTCATTCTCATGTGTCTCACATGAAAGTAACTCCCATCTTTTGCTCACAGATGATGAAGATGACGAAGAGGAAGACGAAGAGGAGGAAATTGATGTGGTCACCGTGGAGAAGCGGCGCTCCTCCTCCAACAGCAAGGCTGTCACCACATTCACCATCACCATGCGTCCCAAGAATGCAGCGTTGGGCCCCGGGAGGGCTCAGTCCAGCGAGCTGATCCTGAAACGATGCCTCCCCATCCACCAGCAGCACAACTATGCCGCCCCGTCGCCATATGTGGAGAGCGAGGAGGCACCGCCCCAAAAGAAAATTAAGAGTGAGGTGTCCCCACGTCCCCTCAAGAGCATCATCCCCCCAAAGGCTAAGAGCTTGAGCCCCCGCAACTCTGACTCGGAGGACAGCGAGCGTCGCCGCAACCACAACATCCTGGAGCGCCAGCGCCGCAACGACCTGCGGTCCAGCTTCCTCACGCTCAGGGACCACGTGCCGGAGCTGGTGAAGAACGAGAAGGCCGCCAAGGTGGTCATTTTGAAAAAGGCCACCGAGTATGTCCACTCCCTTCAGGCCGAAGAGCAGCAGCTTTTGCAGGAAAAGGAAAAATTGCAGGCGAGACAGCAGCAGTTGCTCAAGAAAATTGAACACACTCGGACTTGCTAAACACTTCTCAAAACTGGACAGTCACTGCCACTTTGCACATTTTGATTTTTTTTTTTTTTAAACAAACATTGTGTTGACATTAAGAATGTTGTTGGTTTACTTTCAGATCGATCCCCTGTCGAGTTTGGCCCTGGGTGGGGAGCAGGACCACCCGAGTGGGGTTCTGCCAGGACCTCCGAGAGCCTGCCTCTCGGGATGCTGGTGGCCCTGCAGCCTCCTCCACCTCGCCTCCGGGACAGCGGTGGGAGTTCATGACAGCTGGGAGCCTCTGGGGCTGTTGAAGTCACCTTGTTTGTTCCAAGTTATAAACAACAGAAAGTCATTCCTTCTTTTTAAAATGGTGCTTACGTTCCAGCAGATGCCACGTAAGGGGTTTGCCATTGGATACCCCTGGGGAACATTTCTGTAAATACCATTGACACACCCGCCTTTTGTATACGTCCTGGGTCATGAGAGGTGGCTTTTGCGGCCAGTATTAGACTGGAAGTTCATACCTAAGTACTGTAATAATACCTCAATGTTTGAGGAGCATGTTTTGTATACAAATATATTGTTAATCTCTGTTATGTACTGTACTAATTCTTACACTGCCTGTATACTTTAGTATGATGCTGATACATAACTAAATTTGATACTTATATTTTCGTATGAAAATGAGTTGTGAAAGTTTTGAGTAGATATTACTTTATCACTTTTTGAACTAAGAAACTTTTGTAAAGAAATTTACTATATATATATGCCTTTTTCCTAGCCTGTTTCTTCCTGTTAATGTATTTGTTCATGTTTGGTGCATAGAACTGGGTAAATGCAAAGTTCTGTGTTTAATTTCTTCAAAATGTATATATTTAGTGCTGCATCTTATAGCACTTTGAAATACCTCATGTTTATGAAAATAAATAGCAATTAAATGATGCAACTCAACTTTTTCCTTAATAGCACTAAACTATTCCTTCAGCAGCAACCATAAATAATCCCTAACATAGAGAAACTTGCAGTTAGCCCTGCTATATCTGTGCAGTCCTTTTACGTCCATACAATCTGGGTTGGGGGGATGGGTCGCATTTGGGTGGAAGAGACTGAGTTTGGGGAGGTTAAGAACAATTCTCCAGCATTACACAGAAGAGAGATGTTATTAATGACTCTTTGCATGGTGTAATAACAATAGCGCTCAGTAGTTTACAAAACACTTTTATATATGTTGGCCCTTCAGTGAAATTAAGCTGGGACATATCAGATCAACCCTTTGGAATGGGAAGTAAAATCAGACACAGGGGTGTTTGACTTGCCTGTTTTTGGTGTTGGTAATATTTATCCCATTGGCAGATAGTTTCATATTTTGGTGGAGAGCATAGTTTGTCTCCAATGAGAATTCATTCTTAAAAATTTACTAGGACTAGTGCAAGATTCAAGGCTAAGCATCGTAGCAGGATAAAAAGATGAAAGTTGGTCCCTCCCTTCAATGAACTCACAACATGATTTACCCAGTTGTAACTCATGAAGTGATGGCTATGTAGCCCAGATCAAGTGCCAGGTGCAGGAGAGACTCTGGCGTCACGCTGAAACCCTGTATGGGTAGTATAGCTTTCTCTACTAGCCATTCCTATCACACAGGGCAGCATTTTGATTACTGGGGTTGCCCTGTGCAAACACCACTAACCTTTGCAGGTTCTGGAGGACAAAGCCAGGACCAGTGGATTGGAGGGAGATAATTCAGCTCCCTGTTAGGGAGAAGTTTCAGAGAGTTTACCTGGTGGGATGGAAGACCCTTGCTTATGAGGCACTCAAGCTTCTCAGAACTAAATGTATGCAAATAATCTATTTCTCTTTTGGGTGACAGGTTGTACTCAGTTATTTCTCTAGGATTTCATTCACCTCATATTTTTAGCTCTCAGCTGAAAAAAGACCTTTTGCTTTACTAAGAGGAAATGGGATGAGACAGCTTTGCTTGCCTGGCCACACAGTTTGCCGGGGCAGAGATGGGAGATACCAGGCCCTGTGGGCTTGCGCCTGCCTCGGCCATTTTATAAGGACAACTGGGAGTTTAGAACTTGAGGTCCTCATCTTGGTTAGGCACGCGCCTTAGAAATGTGAGGTTGGTGGGACTGCCACCGGCATCTCTCTGCTGGTCTCACTGCTGAAAATCAAGCAAAATGACCTTTAATCCCTCTACGGGTCCCCATCCCCAGACTAGAAAATAAGGCACCCTTTTTGAAAGTCCTTTTTGAATTGTCATTCAAAAGGACATCCATTCATTTACATTAAGCAGGCCCCAAATTACTCAGTAGTCTCTGCGCCTCCTTTATGTATGCGTGAACCAAAAGAAAGTTAAGTGACTTCAAATTAATTGACCATCTGAGATTCTTGAAGCCCAGCTCAATTATTCTAATTTCTCTGTTTGTGGTTCCCATAAGGGGCCTACCTGAGTGTGCCAGATGGAACTCTAACTGTGAAAAAAGAAAACTGTCCAGACCAATGAGGCCACTAAAATACAATTCCTACTATGTTCTCTTTTTGCTTTGGCTACTGGGAAGCTCAGAGCCAAACTCCATGCTCTTTTACGTCTCTTACATTCCATTTTCTCTTTTTTTCTAAATGTTTATGGTTTCTTGTTTTTCATTGTTGGGTTAACCACCTTTCTTATGTTCTTTATATTATATAACACAACTTTTTGCATTCAGTGGGTCATAAATATGTACCTAAAATATTAAAACCAAAGTGAAAAAAAATCACGTATTTGCCTTTCCTGACCGAGCTGAGGGAATGCGTCACCCAATTTAGTCCTGCAATTACCTATAAAGTAATTGCTGTAGTCACAGAAGAACTGAACTAGTCGTTTCAATAACACGAGAAACCATCTCTGTGTTCCGAGAGCAGTTCTGAGACTGAGAAAATGCTCTATGTCAGATCACTACATTATAGAACTTAGATGGAGCATAGAAATCATCTCATCGAACTACCTCACTTCACAGAATGGGGATGGGACGTTGCATCTGGAATTAGTGGCTGAACCCAGGACTAGAGTTGGGATCGCCTTGTGACCTGACTGGTGCTCTTTCCATGGCACCGGCTTCTTTACTGCCACAGAGTAGTCTCCTTACCTCCTGTCTCGCCCATCCATCTCTGTCGCGGTCCATACTAATCCATCTAAGTCACTGACCCTGCATCCAAACTTCCAGTAGTTCCATGCCACTTACAGGTTCAAGGCGCCATCCTCAAGCCGGGCACAGAAGCGCTTCCACCGGCGCCATCACCTGAGGCCCTCCACATCCTTGTCCTTCCAGCCAGGCTAGCCTCAGTGGGTTGCTCTAGCTCACCTCTGACTTGTTTCACCACATTTTCTCCTCCTGGCTTATCCAGATTCCATTTATTGAAATTCTTCTTGACCTTGAACAGCAACCCCACTGTTACCTCTTTCAGGACACCTTCCGGTACCCCAGGTGGACCTATCCAGCTTTCTGACTCTTTCAGCCCTCTGTTGCTGCGCACTTACCCTCGGTGCCCTCTGGAGACGGAAGAGCTGCCCTAATCGCCCTCCTGGGCCCCCTACACCCAAGGGCTCCCTTAAGGCAGATCGGGCTCTCATTCGCCTCTGATTCTGAGCTCTGGCCAGGTGACTGACAGATGACAGGGCCTTGGCAGGTGCCAGCACAACCGACGGCAGCAAGGGGAAGGAAGGAGCAAGGGCAGATGTCCACTACTAGTGTGTCTCCTGCCACCCTGCTTTATAAGCTCTCAGGCTAATTCGGATGGGAAAAGACATCCATTAGACATCAGTGAACATCTGGTACTGAGCGTGCTGGAAGCTTTGGGGAAGTGAAGATAAAATGCCCAAGCAGGCCTGTCTTCAGGAAGCCTGTGGTCTGCAGGAGTTAAAGCCCTGGGTTTTGTACAGACGGCCAGGAGGGGAGACAGGTAGGACTGGGAGTGGGGGCTAATGAACAAAGGCAAGTAAGGAGGGGTCCCTGAAAGCTGAGGTTGGGGCTCTCTGCCGGAGGAAGCCGGTCTACCACTGGCCTGTGTCAGCTCAGACACTTGTCACAGGCCACAGATTGTCTGCACTCGGAGTGACAAATGTTGCCATGCCTCCCACCCATGTGCAGCACTGTAGAGCTTACCGAGCCTTTGCATGCTTGAATATCTCACAGTCCTTCAGGACTTTCAACCAGTTCATCATATTCCCATTTTATAGGTAAGAGAATTGGGTCTTCCGGGTTTGAGTTTCGTTAATCCGCGTGGTGGCTATGTTTTGAAAATCCTGATTTGGGCTGTTTTCAGAATCAGAGGGTGTTAGATTTAGAAAAGACATAGAAGCCATGGAGCTAATCTCCCATTTCAGAGGAAGCACATACAACCTGCACGTGAGCATTCTGTTTCCTTTCTTCCTCCTTCCTCTCTCTCTTTCCTTCTCTCAAATATTTATTTAGCAGCTATCATGTGTCAAGCACTATTCTAAGTGCTTGGGAGACATCAGTGAACAAAAGAGAAAAAAACTCTCCCAAATCCCTGATTTCCTAGAGTTTATAGTCTTGGAGTGAGTGACAACAATATAAGTAAACAGAGTAAGCAAATAAATTAATAGTATCTAATACGGTGGCGAGTGCGGTGGAATAGAAGCAGAGAGGACAGAGGAATTCAGGGATGCCCAGGAACGGGGAGGTGGGTCAGGAAGGCACACCTGGCACGGGGAGCTGAGGATAGAGTGGGGAGAGCGGCTGGCCCTGGGCACCCCTGTGGCTGCTCAGAGACCAGAATTCAGGCCTCAGGCTTCTTGGCGCAGAGCTCAGCCTCCCTCATTTGTCTCTGGGTATAGGTAAATGTCTCCCATCAGCTTTTTATTCATCCTCCCAAGGAGAAGCAATAGAGTGCGGCATTAACAGTTAAGAGAATAAATCTGAAGTTAGACACTCTGGGTTTGAATCCAACCCCCACACTCACAAGCTCGGGGTTGCACAGTCCCCCCCCCAACACACACATACAAGAGGGGGATGACACCGTCCACCTCATAGCGTTGTCAGGTAGATGGCATCAATTAATTTATATACAGCACATAGAATAGTGCCTGGCACAGAATAGGTGTGATTTAAGTCTGTTAAATAACATAATTTGATGTTGACAGGATCTTTCCTCCCTCTATTTCTTCAGTAAGTTACTAGAGCAAAGAACCTTAAAAAAAAAAAAAAAAATTTGCCGGTAGAACAAATTCACAAGCTTGAGCTTAACAAGAACTTTGCAGACTTTTGTTCCTCAAAAGAGGCCTTACAAAACCTGAAAACGGGTACCTTGGAAACAAATGAATGTGAGCTTTGAAGCCTATTTTAAGACCGAGCCTAGGAATTTGAGTGCCGCGGAACATCTACGCCTTCCACAATGGTTTATTAGTTTTCCTTACTTGTAAAGGAAATCTCTTCATAGGCCACTGACCAGGGTTACCTGATCCCTTTTGATATTGACGTATCATGCTACAAGACATTCATCCTGAAACCTTTGACCAGAGAAGTAACAGAGCCTTTTTATGGTCATAGCACACAGACCTATCGGTACAATGCACATTTGGAGAACACACACAGCACGTACTCCCAGGTTCAGAGGATTTGCCGTAGGATGAGCTCTGAAGAGGCAACACAAAATCTACTTACTTCTGCATTCCAGCAGACCCAAGCTTTTCAGTGGGCATTTGGGTGGGGGAAACAAGCCCGTCCTTCACAAGGCCTCAGCTGAAATCTGTGTGTTCTTGTTTGTGTCTTAGGTTTCCACCATCTTCCTGAGGGAAGACAAAAAAAAAGCAGTCTCTCCACTGGATAAAGCGATGTTCCACACTGACTGGGAGGTAGTCCTGGGTAATAGAAACACTCAGTTTGGAAGAAGAAATCTCTGACTTGGGTCTTAGCTCAGTTGTTCACTATTTTCAGCCTTGGATAGGAAAGTAACTTCTTGTTGCTCAGTTTCCTCATCTGCAAGCGGAATGGGCTGGGGTTGGTGATCTCCAGTGTTGAGGATGGAGAGTTATTGAGCCTTAAATACGTCTGAAGCCTTAAAGAGGGCTGCACTGTCTGCAGTGTCAGCGAGCACCTTCCTGTTGGAAGCTGCTATGGTTCAAATGTGCTCCCCAAAGTTTATGTGTTGGAAACTCCATCCCCAGTGCCATAGTGCTGGGAGGTGGGGCCTAATAAGAGGTGATTATGTCATGAGGGCTGTGTCCCATGAATGGATGAATGTGGTTATCACAGCAAGAAGGTCCTCTCCAGGTGCAGGCCGCCTGACCTTGGACTTCCCAGCCTCCAGAACTGTAAGAAATAAGTTTCTTTTCTTTATGAATTACCCAGCCTGTGGTATTCTGTTATAAAAGCAGAAAACAGACTAAGACAGACGCCTTGGGGGCGTATCTTGGCTCTGCTATTCAGCAACTCCAAGTGATTCAGGGTAAATCACTTCCCTCTGAATCTCACGGTCTTTATCTCTAAAACAACAATAATAATCACCAACTCACCAGGTTCTTATAAGGATCAAATGGCATAAAGTATAGGAGGGGATGTGACAGCACTTTGGAAATCAGGAAGTCTTCTGAGAACTCTTATTGCCCCCGGTGTTACCATCTTCAGCCCTTGTCCAGTGTGTCCCTCCCACTTCACAGTTTGCTTCCTAGATTCATCTCTAAGTGGGTTTCCCCAGGTAGGAAACTCCTTTAAAGACAACAGGCACCCCTCTGGTTGCTGCGCTCTACCTAGAACAGGGATTTGCTCATAATAGCTGCACTATAATGTTTGTTAAATAATTATTAACAATGAAAAGACTTGACTAATTGTGCAAAGACAGCTAGAGAGACTTCCTTGGGCAAACAAACTGGGTACACAGGCTTGTCTCATCTGGAACTAGAGAACACTATGATTAATCCAATTTTTAATTTGGCTACTCAAATGAAATAAAATATGATAACAGACATCTAACACCTTAGGTTTTTGGTTGGGTTGGTTTAGCCACTTTTTTTTCTTTTTTGGCATAAAGCCAGGAAGAACAGGAATTTAAACTGAGACTAGAGCTTTGAAACCACCGAAGCTATAGTTGGATGCATTTTTGTTGGAGAAGAGGGCAGGATTAAGACACAAGTTTACATTATAAAAGTTTTAATTGTGCTTGGATTTGAAAATAAATCTTTCCCATCCGAGTTGGGCTTTCTTCAGAATTTGCTGAACTAATATTTTATAGTCTGTCTTGAGGGAAAATCATCTTTCTACCAGAAATCCCCTCCCCCACATGTCTCATTAAAAAAATGAACTTGGAAGTTTTCTTGGATGTCTTTAACTGTAAACTTCCGGGGTGGCTGTGAATACATTCCGTTTGACACTTCTGGGAGGTTGTTTCTCCTGGAGTGTAACCTCGCTCAGTAATTCCTCTGGGTAATAAATGTGCACATGTCAATTTCTTGCTGCCGCTCACGCCTCCATTGTCTTTGGTTGACTGTGGCGGCTGCCATCTCCACCGCCTGTAGCCTCTGGTCCTGCTGGTTCAGCAGCCACGGACAACTTTTTCTTGCCCACTGCGATGAACCGCAAGGTGAAAATGTTGGAGAAAAGAAACAGCATTTAGCCCAAGTACAAATTAAGCCTCAGCTTCATCGGAGGCGTGGTATGCTGAGGGCTGGGTAACTGGAGTGGAAACCGCCAGAAAACGCTTATATGATGTTCGCTGACATTCGGGTGCTCTCTCCACAGTGTCTTCATTTGAGGGGGAGAAGTCTTTTTGCAGGGATGCTGTTTCTTTTTCTCTCTTTACCTACGGTACTGACTTGTCCCAGTTTGCCTATGACTGTCCCAATTTTAAAACTGAAAGTCCTGTGTCCCAGGAAACTCTCAGTCTCTGACAAATGGGAACATGGGAACGGAGGGCATTCTTCCCTCTCTTCTGTGTTTGCTTTTTCTCACCACAGTTTAACCAGCTTAACTAGGCCAGCTATGGTGGGCTTGGAGACCCAGGCTGACATTCCACGGTGCGGACTGCCAAGGGCTCCACCACGGGCGTTGCAAGGGGCAAGGGGCAGCCAAGCTGTGTAGAGTCCTAGGACCCTTCCCAAGCGAGGGAGGCCTGGAAAAAACATTGTGTTGGTGTTGGAGCACATGGATTTGAGCTCTGGAAACCCCATTAAGTGACTTGGAGTGAGTCCCCCAGAGATGACAAAGGAGGAGAAATCTCTGCTTTCCTTTGGGGATGCTGTCACCCTGCAGGAAACAATGAGTATGAAGGTGGCAGGTCCCACACCAGTGCTGGGCTCGACATTCACTGACCTGCATCTTTACTTGTCTCAGGCTCCGGGGTTCCTTCTGGATAATAACAAATATCATGTTTTGGAGGCACAGCTGTGACACTAGCTTTGATCTTCTAGTCTGGCCTTCATGAATCTCCTTCAATCTTCAAGTCTTTGCAAGAACTCAAAAGGAGCAGTTTTCAAATTATTAAAACAATCCCAGGTTGTGAGGGTGTGGGTCTCCCCGAAGTTCTCGGGGCATAACTTGTCTCAGGAGAAGGCGGCGGAGCACAAGGAATGAAATCCTCCCCAAGATTCTGTGGGCAGCTGGCCGGCCCCATTCCATCAGGGACGCTGCAAGTTCAGGTGCCTAGACATGGGTTTGGGCCTTGTTCCTCTGGGTCGAAGATCCTGTGAAAATATCGCCATTAACACATTCCATTAGGTTAACTGCTCCCATGGTGGGTTTTTCCTTTCTATTGGCAGTATGAGACCATTTTGGCATCTCTTGTCAGGGATGGGGGGATGCCATTCCTCAGGATTTGAAGATGTGCTCCTTCATAGAAGGAGCAGATGGAAAGTCAAGCAGACCTTTTAAGGACCTATAAAAGAGGTGTTTACGTATTACTTTGCCTTTGAGGGGAAACCCTGCAGTTAACCCCCAGCCAACAACAGCCTTTATAGCCTGAAAATCCTTATTTGAGGGATTGGAAGCACCCAGCTGAAGCCAATCCCCAGTCTCCAGCCCCCTGAAGGGGAGAGAGTCTGTCATGTTAATGGCATGTGCGTATCATGGAGGGAAGGGTCAGAGGGCCCAGAGCTTGGGCATGAGGGTTTGTTGTAGGTGTTCTTCAATATGCAGATGGATGCCTTATGGGGGTGGCAGAGGAGGGCCTGGGGGCGTCAACCTCCTAAAGCCACCCTGGTGGAGAACCACTGCTGTTTTGAGGGGTCTCTCCACTCTGCTCCCCACCCGCGTATAAAATGATGCCCTGCTGCGTGACCACAGAATGCCTGCTGAAGTAGAAATGCAATTCTGTTTTGATTTCTTTGAATTAAAAATGGCCAACTTTATAGAATGCCTGGCTCCCCAAACTCTCCCGAGCCATGGAACACTTCCCCTTGGGAGATATGTTAAATAAAACTCTGGGCGATTTCAGGTAGCCCTTCTAGAGATGCAAAGGATGTGTGTGTGGATGAGATGAGGGAAGGTGGGAGAAGAGCTGGAGGATGGTGGCTCAGAGCATCGCTTAGGAGGGGGCTGAGGGGCAGCCTGAGTGTGGGTGCGCACATGTGCGCGGCTTGTTTAGGGCACAAATGCGTCCTGGAGCAGGTGGGTGGAGCCTAAGGCTCATCTCCGGGCAACGGGGAAGGGCGTCTGAGACAGACAGGGACATGATGAGGTCCCTTGTGACTTTGCGAGAATTTGCCAAGTTGTCCTGGACAGTGCTCGCCAGCTTCAGTAACACGTAGCCACTGCGCCTGCTTTCCAGGGGTGTGGATCGAGCACACCTGAACGTGATGTGGAGAGCACCTCTGCGGGGGCCACCGCTTGGAGTTTCTTCCCCCTCAAGCCTCGGCCGCGCCTGTGCTTCCTGCCTTCCCTCTGCTCATCTCCCTGCTCTCCTCGGTCGAAGCCCACCTGTCTTCCAGGGACCAGCTCGAGCGCACCTCCTCCTTCACGAGCCTTCACACTCTCCTCGGCAGAAAGCTCGCTCTCTTGCCTCTGACCTCACCCAGTGCTCTTTCTACGCCCTTTTGTGTTTGAAAAATGTAAATGACTGCCTCCCTTCCTACCACAGTCATTATGAAAACATCAGTCAAAAAATAAGTAAATAAAAGAAGAAGAAAAATCTCTCTCTTAACCCACCTTTCAGAGAGCCACTATTGAAATTTTGGTGTATTTCTTTCTATATTTTTCCATATACACAAATTGCATATGAATATGCCTATTTGTTTTATATCTTCATAAGGTCATTAGTTACTTTATAAGTATTATAATGTCTTATCTCTGACTAGGAGTAAAAGGCTCTCTCATCTTTGAGTATTCTGCATTTTCTAGAATGGGTTTTACACATAGTAGGCAAGCAGCAAGTGATGCAGGAATGTTTTCCTATATCCATCTGTAAAGTGAGGACTTCGGATTGTGTTACGTCCGTCCTTTCCAGTTCCAATCATCTGAAGACTCAGATTATTACATCTCTAACGTGTGTAGAAGAAAGAACTTTCCTACAAATGTGATAAGTGGGCATATTCTTTCTAGCACTAACATTGTAATGTCCCCAAACTAAAATAAGATCAAAAAGTGTAACGCACTCAGCCTATGTCCATATGAAACATAAGGGTCACCAGGTTTAAAGTGGATTTACGTCCTTTTTTTGTCTCATCCAAAGTGAGCCAATTTGGGGCTATCAGTTGACACTTAGAATCTGAGAAAACCCAGTTGTTTTGAATATTATGGGTTTCTCATTTCTTCTGACCTGTATTGCTGCCCATAGTCTATAAGGCACTTTTGCATGAATTAGAAAAGGGCTTCCTCCCCACCGCGGCAGGTGCAGCTCCAGCAGGCTATGCATGGCTTGGCGAACAGACTACAGCTGGATTTTAGCTCCTTTCTTGCACCCAGAGAAGGGCACCCCTTGGGCAGGACACAATCTGTATAATTACCTTGGCGGTCTTGTGCAGTGTATCTAGAAGAACTGAAAATGTCACTTAAATGCTTTATATTTATGTTCAAGATTCTTCTTCAAGCAAATAAGCAAGAAATGTGTTATCAATATTAGAAGGGACAGCCTGCGTGGGCTGACATAACAGCACAGTTCCGAGGTAGGATGCGGATACTCCCCAGCGTCTGCGCTTTCCTCCTGTTGGCCCCTCTGTCTGGAAGCTACCCTGTCCCCCTCCATCACCCATTTTTCATGGCTCAGCTCGAAGGTTATCTCTCCCATGAAGCCTTCCATGACCCGCCTTGCTGGAATTCATCAAAACCTCCCATGTGCCTCCTTAGTGCTTCCTGGACCCTCTCTCATTCCCCATCTCAGGTTTTCCTTGAGTAGTTCACATACTAGCCATGTGACCTTCTGAGCTGCAATTTCATCAGCCTTAAGATGGAGATGATAAAATAGATCTTCCAGATGCCTCAATAGATACTATGATTACTATAATTATAATATAGACCTTTTACTATTTATGAAACTCCTAGGGAAGAGACACTGTCTTATTTGATCTCTGGATCCACCATAGTACTATGATGCTGAATACAGAGTGTTTGGTGTTCATAGAATTTATTTGAAACAATTCAAAGAAAAGCCTTGAAGAGTAGGTGGTACCATCTATTTAGAATACTTTCTACACTTACATTCTCTTTACCTGCTCTCTGAATCCATTGCGTCTGGTGTATTCTTATGCCTTCTTCCCTTGGTCTTTTGTATTTCTGCAGCTCTGCATAGTTTCCAAGGCTTCATAATAACCTAATAGGGTAGGTACGATTATCCCCACTTTACAGATGAAGAGAAACCAAGACTTAAACAATACACCTAGAAAGTGGTAGAAGTAGGACTTGAACTTTGCATTTCTGTCCCACAGCTCAGTGTTCATACACTAAACACTGCCTCACAGCACTAATGGAAAAGTAACTCAAGTCCACAGAGACCTTCCAAGTTTGAATCATTTATCCATGTTGTTAAGGAGTCTTGAGTTTGATGTGCTCTTAGACGAGCAACACACCAATTTCTTTTCCCCAGTGGAGCCTCGCCAGGAAGGAGAGCGATTCGAGGGGCAATGCTGGTCTTTTCTGGAGCTCTGGTGCTTGAGCATAAACAGCTTTCACCAGAAACAACCTACAAGCAAAGTGCTATCACCTGCAACCCAATTTTATATTTTATAGTCAGCAAAGTATTATTAAGGTCTTGGTGAACAGATTAAATTAAGCCATATTTTCCTTTATGCCCCTTTTAAAGGAGGAAGAAACTCCATTTCCTCCTCAAAAAAAAAAAAAAAAAAAAAAAGCGCCACAGAGAAGAATCGTTACCAGCTTCTGTCTTTAGGTATTTAAAAAAATATAGTGCATAGCCCCAAAACGCCCTCCTTTCAGGCAGGATTTCTCAAAAGTGAAAACAGCACAGTTAGTCCTGTAGTTAGTTCCCTGTAACTCATCGATTGGGTCAGAATGGGGATTTGAAGATTGGAGGAAGGCAAGGCTTTCAGGCACAAATTAAGTTTTGGAGAAGAGCATGTAAGTATTTAAGAAAAGAGGGAAAAGAAAGTGCCCCCACACTCTGCCTTAATCAGTCCCCAAACTCACCGTGAGTTCCGCACAGTTCCCGGAGGCTCTCCCGTGGGCTCAGCTCCGAGGTTGGAGGCTGTGCTCTGTGCACTCCCTGTTCCTGGCCTCAGTCTCTCTAGGGAATGGGCTGGTGGTGCCTGCCCCTGAAGCCCGTTTTTTGTCACCTTACAGTGGTTATCATCCCTGGCTGGATGTTAGGAACATCTGGAAAACTTTTTTAAAAAATCCCAAAGGCCCCCCAAAACAAACAACCCAATTCAAAGATGAGCAAAGGTTTTAAATAGACACTTCCCCAAAGAAGATATACGAATGGCCAATAAGCCCATGAAAAGATGCTCAACATCAGTAATCACTAGAGAAATACACATCAAAAGTGCAATGAGATACCACTTCATGCCCAACAGGATGGCTATTTTAAAAACAAAGCAAAATAAAAAAACAACAGCAACAGCAACAAAAACAGAAAATAGCAAAAATAGCAAGGAACTTGAGTTCCTGAGGAATAGGAACCCCTGTGCATTGTTGGTAGGAATGGAAAACGGTATAGTTGCTGTGGAAAGCAGTATGGCCCTTCCTTCAAAAAGTTAAACACAGAATTCCCATATGATCCAGAAATCCCACTTCTTTTGGGTAAATACCCAAAATAATTGATAGGAGTGACTCAAACAGATACACCAATGTTCACAGCAGCATTGTTCACAGTAGCCAGAAGGCAGAAAAACCCAAATGCCCATTAATGGATGAATGGATAAGGAAAATGTAGTAAATACATACAATGGAATATTATTCAGCCCTGAAAAGGAATGAAATTGTGACACATACTACTACATAAACAAACCTTGAAAATACTAAGTTAGGTGAAGTAAGCCAAATGTGAAAAGCACAAATACTGTATATGACTCCACTTACATGAGGTGGCTAGAGGTGCCTGTAATAGGCAAATGCATAGAGACAGAGTATAATGGAGGTTACCAGGGTCTGGGGAAAGGGGGAAATGGGGAGTTATTGTTTGGAGTTTCAGTTTGGGATGATGAAAAATTCTGGAGGTAAATAGTGGTGATGGTTGCACAACATCGTGAATGTACTTACATGCTATGGAATTGTACACTTAAAAATGGTTAAAATGATAAAAAAAAATCCCAATGCTCAGGTCACATTATGGATCAATTATTAATAAATCAGATTTTCTGATGGGATAGGCATTCATAGTTTTCTAAACTTCCTGGGTGATTCCAGCGTGCAGCCAAGGCTGGGGACGATGACTTCCATTCCTGATTTATTTTAAATCCCACATTCTCTGCTCCTATTGTTTACTTCCTGGAGGTCTCAATGGCACTCACACACAACTCTTCCAAACCGAACTCATCATTTGCCTCCCCATACCGGTTCCTCCTCAGTTATTCACCGTTTTGCTCTCCAGCACCGCCATCTACCTGGTCATGTGATTTAGACACCTGCGCACTGCCCCTGGGAAAATGAATTGCTTCTTCCTGTTCCCTGGCACACGGTGCAGTGTTGTGGGGAGAGGGAGGTCACCCTAACATCTGTGGGGCTGCAGCAAGAGCATAAATGGGGCCCACCCCCCCTTGCCTTCCGGTCCTCCCTTCACCTCCTTCATCCTGCACCTCGTAGGCACATCTCCTTGGCTGGGCAGGTGTGGCTGGGAGAGGGCCGATACAGATCTGAGTGCCCAGATCTAAAGATGGTACCAGGCAGAGGTAGGTTCTGGCCAAGTACACAGGAAGCTTGACTCGGTTCTCTGGCCTATTGCAAGGAGCCCACACACAGCTCATGCTCCCATAGCCCGGCTCCCTGTTGTTTTCTTCAGTGGCCAAGTGCTCCAGGCCATTGCAGTGGCCTCTCTTTAGGGCGTCTTCCCCATCTTCTCCCCCTGGGTTGATCCTTGGCTCCTGTCAAGGCTCAGCTCACAAATCTGCTTGCCGTTCTGCCCTCTGCAGCTTCTCCAGGCGGAACCACTTCTCCCCACACCACCCGCTCGCAGCATCCCTTCAAAGAGTATCTGTCACCACACAGTGGACTGAGAGCTCCTTGTGCAGGGGACATGTCATATTGACCATCACTCACTGGACAGAAGGGAAATTTTGTTCCTTCTAGGTTTGATCCAGGTTTCCTCTGCTGTGTGGCTCTATGACCTTTTCTGGGGGGTGCGATGGTTTTTACAACTGTAAGTGAAGGATGGACCCTGACTTCCACCCCCAAATGCACTGGTGCCAGCCTAATGTCGTGGTTCAAGATCACAGGCCCTCGGTCACACTGTCCAGATCTGTATCCCAAATCCTCCACTTAGTGCTGTGCCTGTGCCTTGCAGGTCTCCATACCCATATTGGTAAAATAGGGGTAAAAAAGCATCTTGCTTTTTGGTTTACTGTGAGCAGGTAATATAGCGGCAAGACCCATAGTAAGTATTTAATGAAAATTAGTAATTATTTTTATAATTTTAGAAAACCTAGTTGGTATAGTTAAGAAATCCCAGGAGAAGCCCGAGCAGGCATGGCCAGACCTTTAGGACCCAGCACCTGCCTCAAGGCCACACCTATTGTCAGTGCGTTTGCCCCATGTCTTGGCGGAGTACGTGACAAGGACGTGTGGGCATGTGCAAGGAGGCACCTCGGCCCAGACAGGGGAGCCAGGGAAGGAACTGCTGCAAGGAAGCACAAGCTCAGAGTGTCTGGGGCAAGGCCAGCCCAGAACCACACAGGACACAAGCTGTAGGGGTGGGGGGTGCACGCAGCTGGCTCTTCCTGTCCTCTGAGCCGTGCGGGCATTTGAACTCGGGAGCCAGTGACCTCATCTGCAAAAGGCAGTGAAAATTCCAACCTCGCAAGGTGGTGAGGAGGATTAACTGAAATAAAGGACAGCAAGGGTTATGTAAACTGTAAAGCGCCACACAAATCTAAGGGATTACTGTTACCCATTAGCTCATTCCATTTGCATAATCCCCCCCACTGAGGTGGAAGTTATTCCCATTTTAGGGCCAGCCAGTGGCTCCTTGAGTCTGTCCTTTGTCCCCAAGGGCTGGGTCTGGTTGGAGGCAGGAGCAGGGCTCTCTGAGGAGCTCATGGATTGGGAGGCAGTTTGCAGGGACCCGTGGGCGGCAGGGTGGGCCTTCCTCGGGGACCTCGCACCGTGGGCAAGCCTCCATCCAGCCCTTTGGAGCTGAGGCAGCTCCGTCTGGGGACAGTGTCTCATCCCTCTCGCGCCACGGGGGCCAGGCCCTAATCGCTTTCTTTAGAGGCCTTTGTGCAGCCAGTGCTTTCATTCTGGGCCCAACACAATGCAGGGGTGAGCTGAGGTCAGATTTTCCACCTTCAGCTCTGGATTGCCTGTCTTTTGTCGGGTGGAGGACAGATTATGCCACCCGGCTTCCTGTCATCTCAGCACTGGGGATTCCCCCGCCCTGGCACCAGCCCGCAACGGGAGACTGGGAAATCCTCTTGGGAGGTGAAGAGAGAGAATCTGCCCTTCATCCCCGGCCACTCAGACACCGGCGTCGGCTGCTGCTGGATATTGAATATTCTCTAGGTCTTTTGGTTACTGAAAAATGGCGTCTCGTGGGATTTGAACTCCGATGGCATCCTACAGGCCATTGAAATACTGTAGGTTAAAAAACATTTTCATCCCCATAAGCAACCCTCAGTGGACCCCCAGCTCCTTCACCTCCTTCGCAGCCCAGGTCACGCAGTAAGACAGCGTGAGGAGCAGTCCTGGTGGCAGCAGGGAGGTAAGAAGTGGAAAGTCTGTCTGAGAGGACACTGTGTCGAAGGTGAGGAGCTGAGGTGGGGGTGGAGCTGTATTCGCCCCCGAGGGCCACCGTGACAAAGTACCACAAACGGGAGGCTTAAACCACAGAAATTCATTTCTGGAGGCTAGAAATCTACGATCAAGGTGTTGGCAGGGCTGTTGCCTTCTGAGGGCTGCAGGGGACACTGTCCGCTGGCAACGCCTAGTGTTCCTCGGCGTGTAGCTGCGTAGCTGCCTTTGTCTTCACACGGCCTCTCCCTGCGTCTCTGCCTGCACAGGGCTGTCTTCTTACAAGGACACCCATCGTGTTGGATTAGGGGCCCACCGTACTCCAGTGTGACCTCATCTTAACTAATTACATCTGCGAAGACCCTATTTCCAAATACGTTCACATTGTGGGTACTGAAGGCCAATGGCCAGTGTGCCGGCATCTCTTGCCCCTCAGGACCCGGGTCCCAGGTGAGAGAGGAAAGACCAGCATCACAGAAGCTGGATGTGACGTTTCCAACTGCTTTAATGAATTCTTTTGATTCTTTTTCGGAGCTGTGAATCATGGCTCATACCATGTGAAATTAAGTGGTATGCATACCTTGAAATAGCGTGTGCTCTGTTGGACAGGAACACTCTACCTTGACTCCTGGTGAACTTGGGGTGCCTGGGGTCGTGGGGAGCAGAGCCAAAGGGCAGCCGAAGGCCTGGAACCAATAATCCACAACACTGTCTTTGGATTCTTCCCACAAAGAAACCAGGTGCGTCTGTGTTGGGCTTGGCCTTTTTCAAGAGTTGTTAAATGAGGTCGCACATTCATCATTGCAGAATCTGAAACAGGAACCAATTTACCCAGAAATGTGCTTCACTGCAGCAGTCACCACGCCCCCACCGGGGAAGCAAAGGAAGGAGGATCTTGCCGGCGTCTGCAAGGGGCTTTCCCCTTTGTAAACGCCTTTCTACCACCAGATGCCTCCTGATCCTTACCATGCACTGGGGGGCCAGGAGGAGGGCATTTTGTTCCCATTTCACAGGTGAGGAAACCGAGGTGCAGATAGGTCCTGCGACTTCCAGGGAGCAAGTGGCAGGCCGAGATTCACAGTGAGCCTCAACCCTCACCCAAGGATCTTTTACCCGGGCTGCTGGAGTTTCCTCAAGGAATCCGCCCCCACTCCTGGTCTTTCTTCCACCTAATCTGGCCTCCCAGCTGTGACTGATCCTCAGGAACTCTGATCGGGGTGGGGATGGCCAAGGCAGGCTTCTCTAGATTAGAGTCGGCACGTAGCTTAGTAAGTGAATCACGGGCCCGGGAGTCCCCACTCGGCCTCTCCCTCCTGTGTGGTCACAGGCAAGTCCCTCGAACTGTCCATGTTTCTATAGGACACAATGAAAGTTTCAGGCTATATTTGTGGAGTCAGTGTTTCATATCAATTTCCCCTTAGCTGGATGGTAAAAATGTCTGTGACCATCTTCTTCCCATAGTCGGCTGTTTTGTCTGTCTCTGTTGTACTCTGTGGTTATTTTCACCAACCATCTCAGCTACTCCTTCTGCACAGCTGCTGCGGCTTCTCCATCAGCCCTCCATCGTGCTTCCGTGTTATGGAGATGGCTTCTTTCCTTAAACCTCAGTAACCTACCCCTGCTAGCTTCCAACTTTCCTCCTGCCTCTTCCTCACCTCTCTCAGCCTTCACAGAATTGAAGAGAGCTAGTAATCCTTGCTCTGGATTAGGTTTTCGCTTAAGGGAATGTTGTGCTTGGTTTGATCTTTTATCCAGACAACTGAAACTGTCTCCATATCAGCAGTAAGGCTGTTTCACTTCTTATCATTTGTGTGTTCACTGGAGTAGTACTTTTAATTTCCTTCTAGAACTTTTCCTTTGCATTCCCGACATTTGGCACAGGAGGCCTAGCTTTCAGCCTGCCTCAGCTTTTGACATTCCTTCCCCACTAAGCTTAATCATTTCTAGCTTTTGATTTAAAATAAGAAACAGGCCGGGTGGGGTGGCTCACGCCTGTAATCCTAGCACTCTGGGAGGCCGAGGCGGGAGGATCACTCAAGGTCAGGAGTTCGACACCAGCCTGAGCAAGAGTGAGACCCCCATCTCTACTAAAAATAGAAAGAAATTATCTGGACAACTAAAAAGATATATAGAAAAAAAAAAAAATTAGCCAGGCATGGTGGTGCCTGCCTGTAGTCCCAGCTACCCAGGAGGCTGAGGCAGAAGGGATTGCTTGAGCCCAGGAGTTTGAGGTTGCTGTGAGCTAGGCTGATGCCACGGCACTCTAGTCTGGACAACAGAGCCAGACTCTGTCTCAAATAAAATAAAATAAAATAAGAAACATGCGACTTTCTCTCTCTCTTTTTTCGTTTGTACAGGTGAGGCCATTGTAGGATTATTAATTGACCTAGTTTTAATATTGTGTCTCAGAAGACCTGAGCAGAGGGAGAGAGACAGGAGAACAGCTGGTCAGTGGAGCAGTCAGAACACACACAACGTGTATTGACTAAGGTTGCCATCTTACATGGGCATGGTTCGTGGCACCCCAAAATAATTAACAATAATAACATCGAAGATCGCTGACCACAGATCACCATAACAGACATAACAGTAAGGAAAAAGTTTGAAATATCACCAAGGAGAATTGCCAAAATGTGACACAGAGCCATGAAGTGAGCACATGCTGTTGGAAAAATGACACCGTGGATTTGCTCGATGCAGGGTTGTCACAAACCTTCCCTTCAGTGTGTAAAAAATGTGATACCTTCAAAGTGCAATAAAACGAGACATGTCTGCGCAGGGCAGAAAGGGCGTCACTCACTGTCCCTGAAGCTCTTCCCCTTCCCCCTGGTCTTGTCTTTCAATTTTCCCTCCTTCTGCCTTACAGAATTTTTCCAGGACCAGGCTGTCGCCGTGTTTTCCCAGTCCCGTTCCCAGGCGCCATCCAGCCCTTGCATGCTTTCGCCTCGGCTGTCCTGACGTCTTTTCCCGCCTCTCTTTCATCTTCATCTGTCCAAGTTTAACGTCAAACTGCTTCCTTTAGTCCAAATGATTGTTTCTCTTGTCTGTGTCCTTTTCATAACTCATTTGTGTCACCAGCTCACTTGTCATCCGTCTTTCCCTCCCCACTCTGGACTCCCGGAGGGGCAGGGATTCTGTATTACCTGTCTTTGGTTGCAGGGAATGTCACCCCCCAGAGGCATCACGTGTGTGTCATCCACGAGTTGCCAGCGGTTTGAAGAACTCTACATCATGACTCAACCAAAATGATTTTCCCTTTAAGTAACCCAGTAACCAATTAGGATTCATCAGACAAATATTTACAAGACAATTACTTTCAAATACATCATTGTAGATTATAATATCACCTGTGCCTAAATAAACACAGTGCAGGAATTGGAGGCTTTTAAGAGTTCACTTCAACTTAAAATGAGATTATAAATAATTCTAAAAGCCCTGCAACTTTACGACAGGGCACTGGAAGAGCTATTGGGAACGAGGAAGGAAACGAAATAAAACCCACGCCTGGGATGAAAGCGCACCCCAGACATCCTCTGTGACCCTTCCCCTGCAAAATTAGAAACTGATACAGCAGGAAAGACACGCTCACTTATGGGCTTCCAGATTCCTTTAAGGCTGTTTCTCTGCTAAGCAGAGAGGAGAGGAAATACCACCCTTGTGTGCTGTGGGCCCCACTGCAGGGAGTAGGGGGGCGGGGTGAGAGGGCTCAGGGCCCACCAGGGTGAGGGGGGGCAGGGAACTTCCCTACAAGGCCCTCCAGGTACCCACTAGGTACCCCTGACTGTGGGCGGCAACCACTCCTGTATTCTCTGTGGAAGCTGCTCAACTCCTGCGCTCGGCTAGGAGTTCAGGATATGTGAGTCTTGACCCAAATTCTGTTGTGAATTCAGCTTCTGCGGCCGAGCAAGCGCCCAGCCTCTCCGGGACTCACTCTCCTCATAAGTTCCAGTCCTGGGGCATGTCTGCTCTCCAGGGGCAGGACATGCAGAGATGAGGCCCATGTGATCTCTGTCCTGAAGGACTGGGAGTGCAGACCTGGAAGGTGGGAAGTGTGAGGAAGAACACCCCCGAGGAAGGAGCACTAGGCTGAGTGTTTACGGATAAGAAGGAGATATTCAAGGGGAAAACGATGTCAAGGGAGGACATTCCAGAAGCAGCAATAGTACAAAGGTTTGAAGATATTAAACAACTCTGCCTGGAAGCTACAGGTTATATGAAGGCAGAGAAAGATGAAAAATGGGACTAATTTGGGGTCCCAGTTTTTAAAAACAGGAACATTAGAATGTCCCTTAGAGATCAATGCATTCTATGGAACAATGATAGGGTGGATATGAAAATACTTAAAAATTTATAAAATGCTATGCAAATGTAGTTGTGATTGCCAACACACACACATAACTGTGATCTGGTGGTGTCGGCAGAGCATTGCTATTCTTCGAAACTCTTTTATTTATGTATTACTGTTGCTGGAGGGAGTGCTGAGATGTTTTTACTGAAAGCAGTCATGCCCACTGAAAGACTTGCTAACAGAGACACAAGGCACAGTCTGACCTACGCTAGAGAAAAGCTTGCCCTGAATTTTCTTGGGCGATGTGGCACAGAAAGGAGCACTGGATTGGGAGCAATGAGACAGCCCCAGTCTCTGCTTTGCCAGAGATTTGCTGCATAACCTAAACTGGTCACTTCCTAGCGCTGAGCCTCAGGTTGAACATCTTCAAAATATTAGGACGTTGCAGTTTCTGAAGTTCCCTAGAAATATAGTTAAAACTTTAAAACTTTACAGGAGCCCTTTCTCGCTGGGCCTGCCACACTTGTGTCTCCCCAAGGCCCTGGACCCTCTCCTGTACCTGCCACTAGTCAGGTTCACTGTCACACACCAGCGACATAGTCAAACTGGGAGGTGCAGCGAGGAAGGGACATTCCTTCTGCGCCATTCACAGGGGATCCATTTGAGTTCTAGTTGCCGCTCTATCCACTAACTCTCTCTCTATCATCTTGGGTGACGCTAAAACTCCCCCAGAGACTCAGTTTCCACGTTTGCCAGATGCAGATAATCATGAGACAAGACTTCTCTCTGTCTTCATCGGCACCTTGAATCTTCTTGGTCCCATCCTGCAGGTGTATCTGAAACTTTGACCTAGGCTCATTGTCTCTTTCCACCATGAAGTCACATCTCATAAGACGTCTTAAATCCTGGCAATATTTCACCCAGTTTGGTCTGTCTTTGGTTGTTTTGAAAATAATATAACTTCCATGACTTCCCTTTTTGGTGCTCCTACACACTTCCAGATGTTGGGCGAGGCAAAGTACCTGAAGACCTGTGAGATTGCTCTGAATTTCGAGGAAACCGTGTTTCAAAGAAGTTCAATCACTTTTCTTAGGAATAGGTCTTGACTTGAAAGCCCAAGTTCTTTCCACTACTGCTTGCTGTTTCAACCAATCTGGAGAAAACCTGCAACCGTTACATCGTGTTTTAGCCCCACACAGAGCAATGGTTCTACAGGAGGGCTTTGTTTGGTGCTATCAACATGGGCCTGGAAGAGTTGTAAACACATTTTTTAAATAAATCAAAACCTATTTTTAGTGCCCTAAGAGAGCACACTATGTAAAGGAAGCCTCCAGTCAATCCTTTTGTAAAGTAAGAACTGTTTTTCCTGAAAGTTTAACAGAATCTGTCTAATTTATCTGCTTTCTAGACTGAAACTTTTGCACACATTATTTTTTTCTCAAATGGAGTCCTGCAGGTATTTGTTCAGCATTTGGTCCTGGTTCTTTATACAATAGATAGCAGGAATGATGATCTGAAGGATTTGAAGAAGTACATTTTTTTTGGGGGGGGTGGCCGCAAAGTCTCACTCTGTTGCCTGGGCCAGAGTGCCCTGGCGTCAGCCTAGGTCACAGCAACCTCACACTCCTGGGCTTGAGTGATCCTCCTGCCTCAGCCTCCTGAGTAGTTGGAACTACAGGTGCATGGCACCATGCCCAGCTCATTTTTTCTATTTTTAGTAGAGATGGGGTCTCGCTCTTGCTCAGGCTGGTCTCGAACTCCTGAGCTTGAGAAATCCTCCCACCTTGGCCTCCCAGAGTGCTAGAATTACAGGCGTGAGCCACTAACTGCACCCAGCCAGTACATATTAATAATATTGCAATTGTACAAACAAAGGTAAGTTTATTTTGAAACAATTTACAGTATTTAAATCTGGTATTCAAGACTATTATGTCTGAGCAAGCCTCTCTTTCTAGTCTTATTTTCTACCTTTCTTAATATACCTTATGTTTCAGCTGCATTGCACCTTACTCTTTTCCAAAAGGTCTTCTCTTCTCTCCTCTCTGAGTCTATGCTCACTGGGATTCCTTCCCTTCAGATTCTCCTCATTCCAACACCACCTCTTCAACTCAGGGTGTGTGCACTCACGCTCACACACACATACACACGCCCTGCCCTCATCCACACGTGCTCCTAACACACAGCTGTGCCCAAATCCTACAAATCTGCAGTGTCTAATAGAGTAGCCACTAGCCACATTTGACTAGTTAAATTTAAATTAGTTAAAAGTAAATAAAATATCAACAGATGAATGGATACACAAAATATGGTATATGCAGTAATAGATTATTATTCAGCCTTAAAGAGGAGGAAAATTCTGATATATGTTACAAGCAGATGAGCCTTGAAAGCATTGTACTAGGTAAAACAAGGCAGACACAAAAGGACAAATATTGTGTGAGTCTATCCCTACATATGATCTACCTAGAACAGGCACATTCATATAAACACAGTAAGTAGAACAGAGATTTCCAGGGGCTGGGGTGGGGGAATGGGGAATTGCCATTTAATAGGTACAAAGTTTCAGCTCAGGATAATGAAAAAACTCTGGAAATGGATAGTGGTGATGGTGGCACCACATTGTGAATATACTTAATGCAGTGAATTGGGCACTCAAAAATGGTTAAAGTGGTCCATTTTATGGTACATATATTTTAAAAATTAAAAATGTCAAACATTTTTTAAAAAATTGAACAAAAGATAAAACTCAGCTCCTCAGTCATACTAGCCACATTTCAAAGGTTCAACAGCCACGTGTGACTAGTGGCCACCGTACTGTTCAGAGCACACAGAGAATTCCATCCTTGAGGAAGGTTCTAGTGGACAGGGTTGTTCCAGATCCTTCTGGGCCCACTTACGCTTTAAAACATTCCTTGAAGCTCCAATTAGCTGCAATGACTTGGAATTCTTGGAATTATCTCTTTTGACCTCTTTCGAGGTTTTATCATATTCTTCATTGTATTTCAGGCAAATATATGGTCAGCTGGTTTCCCAACAAAATTGTGACCTGGGGAGAGGGGAGGGAGGAAGTTTCACATATCTGGGTGGGCTCATCCCACCCCACCCTCCAGCACTTTGCACACCAGTAAGTGCTAACCAAATAGGTGTCTTTGTAAGAATGGATGAGACAAGAAGACAAACTGCCTGACCACAAACGTTTTATGCTACAATAGTCCATGCTGGGAATGCAATTCAATTTTATGTATTTCAGAAGCCATTTGAAGAAGACATATTTGTCTTCCGTGAATGCATTCGTATCACAACCCTTGGGCCATAAATTAGAAGTCTTCTGTGGGCTTCCCTGGGAATGAAAGGAGTGCTCTCTGGGAACTTTTGTGAATTAGATAGAAATTTGTCCTGTGTATGTGTGAAGTCACCTCTCAGCTAACTATTGAAGGGTCCTGCCAAGCCTTTCTTCCAAAAACAAATGGCGAAGTCGCTTTGTTTTGTGTAACACAAACCCTTTTGCAACAAATAGAGTTCTTTTCTGGTCATTATCTTGTCATTAAAACCTCTGGCTTGATGTATTTCCCTATAAAATAAACCTGAGACCTTATTCAGCAGGAGGAAAAACGCAAACATGGGCTCTACCAGGTCTGAAAGGGACTCCATGTAAAAAGAGCTTTCTTTTGCCTCTTGAGTTGGATGATGAGATCTCGTGGCCAGACAACATTTTTTGACTGGTAAGAGCAGAAACGACCCTCTTGAGTTTCTGTTTAATGAATGAGGGCCTTTGTTTCCCACAGAAGAATTAAAAACCTATGGGCCTCCCCCATGCAAACAGGAATACGTTTCACACAGCGATGTTGGGATTAAGTGCCTGGATCATGAAACAAGCCGGAACAATGGCTACTCACGTTTTAATCATTTACCTGGCATTCCAGTGGAGACGGTTCCACCTAAAACTAGAAGATTAGGTGAAAAGTGATTTTGCCCAAGTGCTCTTTCCCTGTGACTCTCTGCTCCTTTTTTGCGTATTCCTGAAGTGGAAAGTACAGGAATACTGCCCGTTTTCTTTCAGTCAAGTGTGAAGATGTCGACGTAGACTCTGCGAGCTGGAAGGGGCTTCTTGCTTGTGGCAGAGAGGGTGTGGACCAACCGCATCCATCATTCTGCAGGTGAGGGAATGGGGCTTGGAGAAAGGTGACTTGTCCAGTGTCACACACAGTAAGGAGTGAAGCTGAGAGGAGAATGGCCACTCCTCACTCCACGCTAGCATTTTTCCTCCCGTAACAACTGGCCAATTTTGACATTTCTCAAACTCAAAATGATCTTCCCCTTCATTAAAGTGATTCACGATATCCACATTAAACAAAGCTCACTCAATGGCAAGGAATCGATGCGGCCAAATGGGAGACATAGGGCTGGACATTCTTCCAGGCTGTCCCCAGTCTGCCGTCAGTTAGCTGGGTGACCTGGAGCCAGACGCTCATTCGCCGCCTTCCCTTCGCCTGTGCAAAGAGGAGAACACTGTCAGTCTCATGGGCTTATTAGGGTACAACAAGATTATAGACGGGAAAGTGCTGTAAAGAGTTCAAAGTGCTAAGTGAATGCAAAGTATAATTATCCATGTGAGAACTGCGGCTTTGCTCAATGTAAAATAGGGAAAAATGATGAAAAGTGTGAAGGTGCTTCTTGAAAGAGGAATTCAGTTTATAGTCAGAGCACTTTCTTGGAGACAAGACTGGTCCGGAGATATTAGAGGGATTGTCCAAGGTTAGGTTGAGACTGGAATTGAGACGTTTGGCAAAAGAAATGGCCATGAGAGTGACTGTGGCCAACTGTGACCCTCGAGAATGGGGTGAGCAAGAGGGGCTGCTGGACTTGGTGCTAGGAGACGTGTATTGAACCCCAGTTCTACCAGGCACTGGCCGCGCCTCTGTGGCCGGGCCACTTAATCTCTCTGTGCCTTGGTTTATCCTTTGTAAAATGGGCCCACTGACACTGCACAGGGGTAGACTGGCATCATCTCTGTGCAAGCCCTCTGCTAACTGGGGAGCAGCACATCGAGGTGGCCTGGGTTGCTGGGGAAGGGAGCCCACGGTGCATTTTGAGCCCAGCCGGTGATGAGCTATATGTGATGGTGGGCAAGGCATCAGGCCTCAGTTTCCTACTTTAAATGAGGGGACACAAAAAATAATGTTTTGCGAAGGACAAACAGGGAGGGTGTGGAGGAGGGGAGAGGGAGAGAATCCAAAACTTTATAACTATTGCTTCCCCCCCTTGTTACTTTTTAGGACACAAGGCAAGGTCCTGAGTTTACCCTCAGAGCTGCAGGTAGCTGTGTGGGGAGGTGGGGTTCCCTGACAGGGCGTGTAGGGGAATGTTGAAGTTGGCCTAGGAGCCATGGGGAGGAGACTGCTCTCCATGTGGGACAGAATGACAGTCACAGAGTTTCAGGACCAGAAGGGTCATGGAAGATTAGCTGGACCCACTGACTGTCTGATGCTCTGTGTCCTCCTGTGCTGTCCCTGTCAGGCACAGACACGGACATGCCCTGCTGAGTGGTCCATCTTTGAACACCTACCACACAAAAAGTTTTTTTGTATTTTTGAAATCTGTCCAGGTGCCAAGAATTCACATAGAATTTTCTTCATCTGACATGGTTCCCTCATATTCCCGCCTCACAGTCTCTGTCTGTCTACTTACACCATTCATTTCCACACCGGAAGTAACCACAGCGAACACTGTGCCCTGTGCTGTCTTCAGTGCTCAGAGATATTGGTTCATGAGCCATCATCACAACCACCCTAGGAGGGGAGGTATTGTACTATTATTGTCCCTGTTTCACAGAAAAGGAAACCAGAGCACAGACAGGTTGAGTCTTTTGGTAAAAGTCACACAGCTAGTAAACTCTGCAGCCAGGATTCAAACACAGGCAAGCTGAGGGTATTGACCCCAACACAATGTAGCCTGCCCTGATCACCACAGAGCAAAATGCCTTTCCCCCAGTTCTTTCTGTGTCATTTTCAAATTGCCTTTGCATTTTCTACTTTGTATTAAGCCTTGGTATCTGGCATTTCGCCTTCTTTGGGTCAACCAGCCAAAGGCCTTACTGGAAGCCCTAGCCCTGTGGACTGTGTATTTTGTGGATGGCAATCTGAATCTCCCACAGCCCAGCCCGCTGCGTGGCATTTGCATCTCAAAGAAGCTCTGTGGCTTTCTACTGATTTCCAACACAGTAAACATGGGGAGCAAAGGGCCCATAGTATCTGAGTGCTGAGGGTTTGCAGATGACTAAAGGCCGGCTCCTGGCTCTCCTTCACCTGGAGACCCACATGCCACCTCACTCACTGCCTTTCACATATATTCCATCAAGAGACAGTTTTGATGGGTTTTGGGGGGTTTGTTTTGTTTAGTTGTTGCCTACTGTGTGCAGGACAACAGATGTTGGATGACTTCATGAAAGAAAATTTCTAACGAAATCAAATATCAGTCTCCTTGGTTTCCAAAGAGAGGAGAGATGTCCAGTTTCTTCCTTTCTGCAGATGTTTCTCCCACGAATCTTGTGGCTCTGATGCTAGGCAGATCTCAGCACCTGACTCCATGTCCTGTTCTATGCCTTTCCCGGTCCCCAGGATGCTCTTACCTCCAGGCTCTGTGCAGGAAATCCTACTCTTCTCTTGAGGCTCAGCTCTCCTGTTACCCCCAAGAAGGCTTCCTGAGCCCCAACAGAACAGCCTGCTGCCTTGCACCAAGCACCCCTTCCTTGCGGAACTTAGAACTGTGCCCCAGTCAGTACTCTGTCCCCGGGAGTCCCTGGGGCCCCACCTGCTCTACCTTTGTGTCTCCCCGCAGTGCCTTGCCCGGTGCACGGCTCACAGCTGGGCTCATTCAGGTTTGCCCCAATCCATCTACACCCAGTTGAAGTCTATCTCATTTAAGCTTCGCTCCTGCATGTGCTCTGTTGCAGAACTTCGGGGTGAAAAGAAGCGATCATCTCCTTGGCCCAAATTCGAGGCAAATATGTTCTTCCATTTCAAAATGCTTGCTCACTCCTGGAGAGGGGAAACAGGGCCATTCCCTGGCTCAGGCTAGGGACTGGGCTTTAGAATGTGGAGTTCTCATTCCACCTGGATCTAGCAAGCCTTTTATAAGAGTCGACACCAGAGAATCTCTGTTCCCCACAAGCCATTTCTCTTCTGTGCCTCCCAAGGATAAAGATCTATTTGTCTCTGTGTGTATGTTACAAAAAATGAATGGGGATGTAATTACAGCGGCTCATTTCCTAAAAGGAAGTCCTATTTACGATGCACCATATGTTTTGCCAGTGGCCATACCCCCGAGGGCTGGAGTCCTGTCAGATCTCCTTAGATAAGCAGGGTCGGGCTGGCCTGGACCTGGGAGGACGGCAGAAGGGTCCAGGAAGTGGGGTGGAGGGGACGAAGGTGGGCTGTGGGCCGACCGGAGCCCAGACCACTGGAGAGCGTCAGCCAGGGGGCAGGGGAGGCCGCCCCGGGCTTCAGAGGAGATGGAATCAGAGGCTCAAACAATTTGTGATGATTAAAAATCGCCTGGCCTTTTTCATCTACTAAAGTGGCTCTTGAGGGGGAGAGAGTCTCTCTCTGATCCTTCCTCTCGTGGTTTTAATTCCCCCTCTGCCACTTCTGAGCTGGGGCAGATGGCTTCCCAGAGATCCAGAACCTTCCATGAGGGATGCCTGGCAGGGGAGGGGAGCTGGGGAGGGGACTGGCTCCATCCTAGTGCTTACTCCTTCTCCTGCCTCCTCTCTCCATCTCACTGTTTACATTCTATCCCCAGGGAAATGGTCAACGCCTTCTTGCCCTTTCTTGTGTTCCTACCCATCCCCTCTGCCCCTGTCCCCATACTACCTGGATGTCAGACTTTGTGAGCTTTCCAGGTCAGCATTCACTGGCCATGATCTTTAAAGTTTGTTCCTTCTGAATTGGGGTTGGGGGTGGACACCAGAACCTCTGAAGTGTCCCTTCCAGCTCTTACACTCCCTTGGGCCAACTATCGAGCAGTCCTGTCTTTTCTACTGAAAGGGTCTAAGCAAACCCTCGGGGGACCCCACTTGCTCTGAAGCCAGAAGGAATCAGGCAGAGCCAAGAGAAATCAAATGTCCTCCTGGGAGGTTAAGAAATTGATGAAAAATTACGATGAGAATTGCCAGTCCTTGCATGGTGGTCCTGAAAGGCTCAGATGCTCCAAGACTTGGGTTTTCATTGCAGGAACCAGGATGGAGCTGAGGGACTGGCTGGTGGCTGGCTGGTGAGTGGGAGAGTGTCCACTAGAGGTGTGCCTGCTCCCCTGTTCAAATGGAGATTCTCGGTGCTCAATGGGCCTTGGGGTCCTCAGAGCCCCTGGAAGGCAGGGACAGACCTGCTCAGTCTCTCGCAGCCAGACGCCTACGCCTCCCCCTGGGATGGCCCCCAGTCTGCTTGGGCCTCTGGACACAGCTGCCTTCTGCCCTCCCGAGGGGCCAGAGCAGGCCTTTTTCAGGCTCCCCGTCTCCGGGATTTTGGCTAAACTTCTCGGCCGCCCCTTCACATTAGCTCCAAGGAAGAATGACAAGGGCTTTAGGTCCATTTTGAAAAGCATTCTTCTAATTTCCTGGGACTTAAAGCTCTGTTAGCTCTCTCAGCTACCCCTCTCTAAGTAGAAGGTGATTTCATTTGAGATGCCTTTTGCTAATTAGAAACCCCTCTCGCTCTCCTGTTACACAAGAATCCAGGGCACCACCTGACCCTCTGAAAAACTGTCTAGTTTTTTAAAAGGCATTTTTAGCTGGAATCAAAGGGTGAGATTTTTGCTCAACTTTGCAGCAATGAAGCTGTGACTTCATTTGCTCCCTCCTCACCCTTTCCCTCCTTCTCCATTGGGTTGGTCTCTCTGCTGCTTTCTCTCTCTCTCTCCCCACTTTCTGCCTCTCCTCCCTCTTGCTTCTGCCTCGGAGGCCCAGGCTGTGTGTGCGCACGCGTGCATGTGCGTGCGTGCGTGCGCGTGTGCGTGCATGTGCGTGCATGTGCGTGCGTGCGTGCGCGTGTGCGTGCATGTGCGAGTGTGCATGGGGTGCGTGTGGAGGTGTGAGGGCCGCCGGAGTGCGGCCGCGGTGCCAGGCGGCCATGCTGCATTTCTGGCTGCTCATTGTTCAGCCCCGTCTCCATGGCGACAGGAGCAGCTGCTCCATTCTGGGCCTTGGCCGGGCTGTGCGGCCGCCCGCCTGTCTGCCTGCCCGCCCGCCTGCCCGGCCGTGGGAGCTGCCAGCGCCTCGCCCTCCCGCTGCCCACAGACCCTGCCAGGCTGGGCGCAAGAAAGCGTGTTTACTAACACCATCCACACGGCTCCCTGGGCACCGCGGCTCTGCCCAGAAGATGTCAGGCCGAGGGCACTGGGAGGTGGGCCCGGAGCCAGGCTGTCTGCAGCCGAGGGAGGCCGCCCCAGCTGACTGCTGCCTGGCCTGCCAGCCCGCGGGCAGAGCGCGGGCACGGGGGCTTGAGAGGCCGTGCGAGGCCCATTCTGAGGGGTCCTTCTCTTCCTGGAGTGCCCGGCCGGAACCTCCTGAGAGTCCTGCCTGGGTGCCCACTCTGCCCCGTCTCACAGCTCTGCTCCTGGGGGCCTCGTCACTGCCCCTGGCTGTGGCGCCACTGGTGTGCATAACACTCAACAGACATAAAGAATGGCAGAGCTGGGGTGACCCCAGAGGTGTCTTAGTCCAATGAAACCACAGAGCACATCCCAGGCTGTGCAGGGACAGGTCTGTGTCTATGTCCTCCCAGCCCAGGGCACATCTGGCACCAGGATGCCCTACGGGGCCCCTTAGAGATTGAGCCTGGCCTCAGCCCAAGCTCCCCGGTGCTGCGATCCCCACTCCCTCCCCGCTGCGCCCTCTCCTGTCTTCTCCGTGGGTCTCTCTCCCTTCTCACCATCTCTCTGCCTCTCCTCTGGCTGCTTCTCCATGGGCTCTGTGTGTGTGTGTGTGTGTGTGTGTGTGTGTGTGTGTGTGTGTGATTGTGTATGTGTCTGCATGTGCTGGTGGGTATATTTGTGTGTCCATGTGTCTGTGTGTCTACAGGTGTCTGTGTGTGTATATGTGTTTGCATGTGTCTGTGTGTGTATTTTTGTGTCTGCGTATGTGTGTCTCTGTGTGTCTGTGTGTGCGTGTGTGTGTGTCTGTGTGTGTGTTACCCTCCTCTTAGCACCTAGCCCAGGGCTGAGCCACTGATGAACAAGTTGCCAGAAGCTGGTCTGGAAACCTGGGAGCCCAGGGCCAGATGGTCCTGACCTTCAGCCTCTTCTCTGTCCTTGCCCCTCCCTCTCTCTCTGTGCTGTGCTTCCTGAGAGCTCACTGCCCAGAGGGCCCCTCACACCCTGATGTCCCAGCATTGCTTCCTTAGGAATTCCTGTTGAGTGCAAATCTGAGTTATGTGCAAACTCCCGTCTGCTCCCCCATTCACTCGAGGAGCCTCTGCTAAGTACCCGTCAGGATATAGACCGGTGAGGGTGAAGGCTGGCCAAGACCACTTTGTCTAGTACTTCAGCTGTTTCCTGCTGGTGCTGAACCCTGACGTTCCCCTTCAGGCTCCCACAGGGCACATCCCCTCATCCCCCATAGGACAAGATCTGAGATCACTTGCAAGTCACGGTGGACGTGCCTTCTTCTCAGGCATTTGCACCCCAAGTCTGACCTGGGCTATGGAATTAGAAGCTGCTTATGTCCTCAGGAAAGGGATGTCAGACCCAGCAAACATACTGGGAAAACATTCTTGAGGGGATTGTCAGGTTTCCGGCGGGCTGCCTGCAGTCCCTTCGGGGGCGGCCCTGACACAGACAAGGGGTCACAGGGGGCACTGCGGGCCGGGCAGCGGGCACTGGAGGAGGGATGTGCGCAGAAGAACCGGCTGCTTGTGTTAAGCATCCACTCAGTGCCTCCAGCGTGCCAGGCATGGGACTAAGTGCCGTGCACGTGGGCCCTTCATTTAATGCTCACAGGGACCCTGTGAGACAGATATGGTCTCATTTTGCAGACATAAGAAGAAAGCTCAGAGCATTTAAGTGACTTGCCCAAGGTTATCCAGCTGGGACCCAGAGCCCAGCTCTGAGAAACCCACGTCTCTTTCTGGAATCATCCTACCTCACGAGACTGCTGGTGTCTCTTCTAACTGTGTGTGGTCTCCACAATCAGCTTTACACCAGACAGTGCAACGAGGGTACCCCGAGTAACTCCGCCTCACCACCATTCCCTTGGCTGGGCCACCCCATCTTTTGCCTGGAACCCAGTAGCAGTCTTTTATCTCCAGGCCTCCAGGCCTCTGTCCTTGTTTCTTAGGTAATGGCCAGAGGGACAGACCTAAGATGCAAATCATTCGAGGGGGGAAAAAAAGAAAGAAGGAAAGAAGAAAGAGGAAAATGGTAGGAAAATGGTATACGCAATGGTACTTGGAAGTTGAGATTGCATGGTATACCAGGTCTCCCTGACCAAGAGGCTGGGATTTCTGTTTCCTTAAGTGCCTGGGACCATTTTAGCAGCTTGTAGGCACTTGGTAAAGAGCCCCACGGTTGGGCAAACCCAAAGTCAGACCGGGGAGTCACCAGTGAAGTCACTGGTGACTTTAACAAAACACAATTGTTCATGTTTGGAAACAGAGGGGTAAAGACAATTTGAGAAAGGTCCCCAAATCTCCACTTAAGGAAGAAAAGCTTTAGAAGGATTTGGGCAAATGGTCCCATGGAAGGGTCATAGGGCCCAATTTTGGTAATTTTGATGGAAGACTTGAGAATGCTTTTGTGGCAGAAATAGCCACCCCAGGAAGGCAGGATATGGGAGTTTTCCAGCCCTACCTTTCTCACTATTTGGCTGGTGCCCTTAGATGAACCATAAACCTCTTGGGGCCTCAGTTTCCTCCTCTGCGCAGGTATAGATACTGTCATCTCTAAAATTGGGAGAATCTCTCTTTTGGAACTTATACTTCATCCCAATTGTGACTAAATGCTAGAAACATAGCTGTAACATTTTCAATAGAAAAGATTAAATTAACAAATAATTTGAACTCTGATACACAAACTATAAGGTCAACAGGATATATGGCTTGACAATAACCTATAATTTAAACAAAGATGTGTGAAATCTAGAAATGTGGAAAATCATTTCAAAATGCTCTAATAGGCTGGGCACGGTGGCTCACATCTGTAATCCTAGCACTGTGGAGGCCAAGGAGGGAGGATCACTTGAGGTCAGGAGTTCGAGACCAGCCTGAGCAAGAACGAGACCCCGTCTCTACTAAAAATAGAAAAAAATAGCTGGGTGTGGTGGTGCATGCCTGTAGTCCCCGCTACTCAGGACAGTGGATCCCAAGGCAGGAAGATCTCTTGAGCCCAGGGGTTTGAGGTTGCAGGGAGCTACGATGACTCCACTGCACTGTACCCAGGGTGACAGAGTGAGACTCTGTCTTAGAAAAAAAAAAAAAAGCCTTAATAGTTCAAGGTTGAGGTTACCCCATTCTCTATGTGTGAGTGTATGTGTTTTAAAGTACTAGTATTATGTATTTTACCTGTTATTATTCAAAGAGAGCTGGCATCAGGTGAAGAATTGGGAGTCATTGTAGTCAGTATATAAATGGAAAGAAATCAGTCCAGGAGACGAAGCTTTCATGCTTGTTTATGAGAAAATGCTGTTTAACTAACCTTGAAGTAAAACCTTTTGGAAAAAAAAGAATCTTTCTTGTGGTTTGAAAAAGGCTTTTCCCCCTGAAACACAAAAGAAAGAAAGTGGGATTAAAAAAAAGGTTACGTATAAAAACATTTTCTTCCTTTCCAATCAGGTATATATTTGAACTTGAAATTATAAAGGGACCATGTTTATAGAGGCGGTTGTGGGTGGGGGTAGGGAGATCCTTGCTGATCTGATTCTCGTGCCCAGGAAGCGGTTGGCAGAGATCCTTTGAGGGAAGTTCATTGAGGATTTTTCTTTCTTTGGAGCCTCAGGAAGGAAGGGCTGAGTGTACCCACAATACCGGTCAAGCCACATTCTCAAAAGTCTCCTGTACTATTAACAACAGTCAGTTCCAGTGAGTTGTGCTAACTTCTGCTAGTAGCAACAAGTGAATGTAGAGTCAAGAGTTCGTGACCTGCAAAGGGACCTAGAAATCACCAAGGCCGAGCCCTTCACTTACACATGAGGACACAGAGGCTCGGAGAGGAGCAGAAGAGCCTGGGAGGCAGCGCTGGGCTGGACCCAGGGCCCCGACCCTGAGTGCAGGGCTCTTCTCGTCACAGCAGGGCTGGACCGTGACGCCAGGGGCCGAGCTGGGCTTCTGCCCGTACCTCAGACATTGTCATGAAGAGTACTGGTGTCTTCTACTGAGGACAAAGCCCCTGCTTCTGTCATCAGAGGCGAGGCTCACAGCACAAGTGCCTTGGGGGCAGAGGGCCCGGTGGCTTTGGTGTCACTGCATGTGATGGGCGGAAGGTTTGCTGTGTGGGTGACAGGGCAGAGAGTGGGGAGAGGAGGCCTGTGTGGGGAGGACTGGCGTCGGCCAGAGCATGGTGGGAAAGGCTGTGCACAGGGAACGCTGGCGGGAGGCAAACGCTTCCTTCTTGACACTTGGGGCGGCAGGTGTGGTCTGATTTCAGCCCGGACTCGGCCAGGCTGCTGGATGGCTTTCTCCCGCAGCCTTCGGGTCTCCCTCCCTGCAGCTCATCGTCCTGGGACTGGACATTCTCATTTCAGCCCTATCAGCACGCGGATGTCATTTTCCTGACATCTTCTGCCACGGACTAAAATGCTTGTGTGTCGCCTCCATTCACACGCTGGAACCCTAATCCCAGTGTGATGGTGTTTGGAGGGTGGGCCTTTGGGAGGTGACCAGATCATGAGGGTGGAGCCCTCCTGGCTGGCATCAGTGGGCTTATGAGAGGAGGCCAGAGACCCAGCTCGCTCTCTCTCTCTGCCGTGTGAGGACGCAGCGGGAAGGCGGCGGCCACCTGCAAACCAGGCAGGTCCCCGCCAGACACCAATCTGCCGGCACCTTGACCTTGGACTTCCAGTCTCTAGAACTGTGAGAAACAACTGTTGGTTGTTTAAGCCACCCCGTCTATGGCAACTTGTTACAGCAGTCCAAACTGACTAACACATCTTCTTTTTTTAAAACCCCAATTTCTAGATGGAAAACTGGAGACACAGAGAGGTGGAATGACTTGCGCAGGCCCCAGGCTGATTTGTGCAGACTGTGGTCCCGAACTCACATCTGCTGTTCTCAGCCTAGTGGATCCTGCTATCTTGCCTTCAAGACCATGACCTTGATTCACAGATAGAAACCTAACAACTCCCCACCCCCAAAGGATGCTGGAGGGACCAGCTAACTCTGCTCTGTCAGTGCCCATGTGATAAAGGGATGCTCCCCAGGCCTCGGTAGCAGAGGTGGGGCCATGATCGAATCCTCATAATAGTCAGTGATTTGTCCCGGGGGCCTCTGTGTGCCCAGGCCTGGGCCAGGCCCTGCAGAGGATTCAAGGTCCCTTAGGACTAAGTGCGTGACCTTGAGAATCTTTGTCTAAGAGACAGATCATTTCTTACAACACAGTGTCATGGGAGACAGAGAGGGGTGCCCAAAGGAGCCCACAGTTTGGCAACCAGGCTCACTCTGGGTGACTAGGATGAGTTACTTAAACCCTTTGCTCCTCTGTTTTTTTAATCTGTGAAATGAAGGGAGAAAGGCCTTCCTCAGGGGGCTGTGGCTGAAAGGATAAGATACAGTAATGAATGCAAAACACCAAGCACAGGCCCGGCACACCGGGCTGAACAAACGTCTGGGGGCTCCTCCCAGGGTCTTCCCCGACTCCCTCCCCTTTGCTGCAGTCAGTCTGGGGTCTCACTGTCTTCCAGATTCACCCACCCTCATTGGGCCCCCACTATGGATCTTGCCCTCCCCTGACTCAGGCGCCCCATTGCCCCACGTCTGTCTGCTAAAGTCTTACCCAGGCCGAGGTCCGCCCCCAAGGCCCCTGCTTAGGGACAGTCATCGTGCTTGTCTGGTCATTTCTTCTTAAAGGCCTTAACGCCTTCTGCCAGGCGTCGGAGTTGCTTTGCATATGTTGCTTCTACCTGACTCTTTCTCTGGTTTTGTGGTAGAAAGGAAATGGCCTTAGTTTTGAATGCCGGCTTTTTAATCTATGAACCATGTGGCCATGGACCACTTAGTCCAACATTTTTGTGTCTCAGTTTCCTTGTCTATAAAATGAAGATGACAATAATGACATTCCAAGGGAACTAGAATAAAATCATGTGTAAAACAGAGCAATGTCTAACCCAGGGTGGTCACTGATCAATGATTAACTATTGTCCTTCTCGTTAGGCTGTAAGGGCTTGAAACATGGAGTCTATGTCTTACTCTGTTTTATCCTTTCTAATGTTTGGTGTGCAGTTAGCACACAGTGAAGTCCCTTGACCTGAGAATGAATGGTGGTTTGGAATGAAGCCAGGTCCTGGAGCCAGAGACATCTGAGAGAGACAGAGAGAGAGAGAGACAGAGAGAGAGAATCATTAATAGCTTGAGCCAGGGAATTGGCTTGATCTGTGTTCGAACCTTGGCATCAGGCCGGCACTCACCCACTGTGCAACCTTAGGCAGTTTAATCCTCGTCTCGTTTTTGAACTCTAAAATGAAGAAGCTACTACCACCCTCATGGGTGAAGCATGAGTCTCTTTGCAGGCACCCAGCAGCAGCTGGAACGATGATAGTGAGGAGAGGTTTCTATAAGGCTTCCCTCGGGGGATTCCAGCACCAGCCCCAGGCAAGGGCGCGGACTGGTCCCGGGACTGAGGGAACAGGTGAAGCGCCAGGCTCTCCCGGGGCCGGGCTTGCCGCCGTGCGTTTCCCCAGCCATATGGCGCGAGAACACTAATACAGTTGTCTGTGCACAACTGTAACTAACAATCCGCCGATTGTTTGTTTCTTAGGGCACCCCCCAGCATGTGACAGGTGGTTCTACATCGCAGTGGAAATACTGTCGAGGCGGAACAAACCCTATTTGCCCTGGGGCCCGGGCTCAGGAAGGGACAGAAGCAAATGGAAGTGACGAGGACTACAGGACATTCTGAAGTAAAAAAGTTGACCATTAAAAATCGGGCCCCACTTGGCAGGGGGTTCCCAGGAAGATACGCTCCCCTTGTGCCTCAGTTTCCTCATCTCTGAAATTCAGGAGTTAGGCTGGCTCATCCCGGCTAAAGGCCTTTCCAGATCCACCATGCTAAGATTTGAAGACAGATGCCTTCCGCATCCACCAGTTGGCTTTTTAAGATGTTGGCCAGAAGATCTCTTGCTAACAGCATTGCAAACGCTCCAAGTTCATCTGACCATGTCACTCCCAGCTTAAACCCCTTCATGGCTCTCCCTTGACCATAGTGTGACTTTCCTACCCTCTCCCTGGGCTCACTAGCTCGGCAGTCGACTCCTGCTGGAACCCCCTGGGGGACTTCTCCCTTTCCTCGGTCAGGTGCCTACCTGTGCGGACCTCAGTCTTATCCCACTGTTTTGAAAGAAGAGGTGTTAAGGCCTGCCTTTCCCCTTGCCCTGCGAGCTCCTGGAAACCCCTCCTGTCACAGAAGCAAGAGGAAAACAGTGGAGAAGGTGAGAGGTGGGGGCGAGGTGGGGATGTTGCCGGGAAGCCTGGGAGGGAGGAAGGACAGTGGCCTGAGGGCAAGGAGGGAAAAGGAGGAGAGAGGAGGGGAAAGAAAGACTCAAAGAAGGGACTAGGGAGGAAGCCGTTGGTCATTTCACTTGTCTGTGCTCTGGTCTCGCATCTGTAAAATGGGTGTAAAAACTTCTCTGTCTAATAGTTTCACAGCAAGGATCAAAAAGAGAGTCGTGTGAAAGCATTGTGTCCCTTAATATGATCATGGGGATAATGTCAACTATTACAAATGAAAGAAGTCACCCAGTGTATGCAAAGGCAGTATCTTCTCTGGTGGATTATTGAGTCAATCATACCTGGCATATTGCCTGTCCAAGAAGGTACTCAATAAATAGTAATTATTTTCATTACATTATAATTCTTACTATTGGCCTATTGAAGGTGTTTCTACTTGGAAAATCCAACTGCTAAACACGTTTCTGAAAGTCTGGCCTTCCTCTGACAGACCTTTCCTGGGTGTCAGGCGCTAGGTAGGCCCTGGGGACACAAAGTGAAAGAGGAACCATCTTTGATCTCATGGAATTTATACCTGGTGAAATCACAGAGTCAGGAAACGCCAGGGCTTTCAGGGACCTCCACGTCACCCGACCTAGCTACTTCCTTTTGCAGGTAGAGAGTGCAGGCGGAGCAGACAGGGCCGTCTCCCCACCCCAGGTCACACTGTCTCTTGTGCAGAGCCAGAAGGGAACTGGCTTTTAAACTCAGTGTCGAACTCAGTCTACCAAAAGATAAGGAGAAACAGCAGGCCTGTAATCCTAGCACTGTGGGAGGACGAGGTGGGAGTATCGGAGGACAAGTACCGCTTGAGGACAGGAGACCAGACTGAGCAAGAGCGAGACCCCCCTCTCCACTAAAAATGGAAAATTAGCCAGGCGTAGTGGTGCGTGCCTGTAGCCATAGCTACTCGGGAGGCTGAGGCAGGAGGATCGCTTGAGCCCAGGAGTTGGAGGTTGCTGTGAGCTAGGCTCACGTCAGAGCACTCTAGCCTGGGTGGCAGACTCTGTCTCAAAAAAAAAAAAAGCATCAAAGTGGGAAAATACTATCACTGTGCTCAGAGGAAGGAAAAAAAAACTAGCTTTCTCATTTTCTTTTTAAGCCATTTCTAGGTTGCCTTTTGGAATCAGGCACGTGTTGCAGTTTGGTCTTCATGGTGCTTGGCTTTTGCCATTGACATCAGAACAATTTGTGCAAATTAATCAGAATATACTAAAGTTGTAACAAGCTCTACCGACGGCCTGGAACCCATCCCCTGTCTTAATGCACAGCCGTTACTCATGGTATGTTCAAAACACACTCCTTGGAACTCCAGCTTTAAATACCCAGAGATCAGTTTTCAATAGACTGACAAATAGATGACATTAAACATTATTCATAGAAACAGTGTTTATTTAATCTTTAATGCTACCTAATGCATTTCAGTCGAAGTCATCAGTTCATGTTCAGGCTTTATTGTGTGGAAAATGGATGTGCTATTAATAAGTCAATACAAACACAAATATGGTTTCAATTGGAAATCATTAGGTTGCATTAAATGGCAAATGAAATCCATAGGAAGGATTTGTTTTATTTTGTTTGTAAGGAGGAAAAGGAGCCCTGAGAGGCATTTCTGCGCTCAGTAATAAGGAGGAATGATTGGTTTCTGCAGAGCGGTGGATTACAGCCGAGGCCTTGCCTTATTCTTCCTAGGACAGAACTGGCACAGCTTTTGCTGCTATGGGCCAAGCTGAAGTCACTGTGTGCTTTGCAGAGTCGAATGGTGCCACGCAGGACATAGCAGGTGAGGGTGTTGAGAAGCCCTGTCTCCCCCTGACACTGGTCGCCCGAGTGGACCTCAGTCCTCCTGAAGCTGGCCTGCTCTTTGAAGGCACTGACCTGGACACATCTCTCCTGGCTCAACAGCAGGACCTGTGAAAGACGCAGGCATTGGCGTGATTAGAAGCTCGTTATGAGTAGAAAAACAGCCAGAGCAAGTCCTTTGTTAAAAAGGAGATTCTTGGGTAAATGCAGCAGAGCGGGTGACCTCTGTCCTGTTGCAGTGAAAGAGGGTGGAGTTTGAAGCTGAACTGGTCTAGATTCGATTCTGGTCCTGCCATTTACCATCCGTGTGACCTGGACATAGTGCCTTCACCGTCTGGTCTTCAGTATCCTCATCTCCATTCTGATGGTGCCACGAGACAATGCATGCAAAGTACTAGCACACAGTGGGGCTCCAGTACCAGCACACAGTGGGGCTCCATAGATACTTGCTTCTTTCTCCCAATCCTGAGAATCTATGAGGCTGTACTTGGACCCTGTTCCCTAATCTTCCCTTTTATTCCATCCAACTGTAAGAAATATCCAGGCCTGGGCAAAAATAGGTAGATGTTCAGTGCTGCTAAGTATTTTTGATGAACGACTTCATCTATTTTTAACTCATCGTATTCTTTCTGCTGCAACATTTCACCTAAACTGGCCAGTTGATCTGCCTCTCTTGCCTGGCACAAAGCAGGTGAGGTCTTACACACTTTCACGCCAACAGGTGCCCCTTTGCTGAGAATGCCCAGGTCACCTCTTCGTGCCAGTGAGAAGGCAGCAAGGATCAGAGATTGCCTCTCTGGCCCCCAGGTGCCCTCCGCAGAGCCTGCCGGCTGCAGTTGGAAGGACAGTCAAGCTCCCAGGAAGTTCCAGCAGAGGCCATCGTCAGGCACGAAACTGCTGAGGCAAGTCCCCCCGGTCTGCAGAGCATCTCAGAGCCAGGAGGGTTGTGGTCTCTTGGTTCCATCTCCAGCAGAGATAGGACGGATGATGGTTAGCTCTGGTGAACAAACCAGTCAGGAAGCCTCACTCAACCTGCTCCCTGGAGTTACTTCAGAGCAGTTTAAATCTACCTAGATCAAACTAAGTTGAAACACTAATACTCACAGCACTTACCTGGTGCCAGGCAATGCCTTACTTCGATTCATCCTTATGACTGTCTTCATTCTACTGATGAGGAAGCTATAGCACAGAGAGGCTAACCAATTTCACAGAGGGCACACAGCAGGTAATGGTGGAATGAGGGTTAGGAGGTAAGTCTTGCTTCAGAGTCTGAGTTCTCATTCACAGCACTCCCCTGCTTCTCATGGTATAAACATCTGCTCAGGGAGGAGGACAGGGGAACTAGAATTCTGGCAGATTTGGAGTTGTGCTGCCAGTGCCTGGCCGTGCGGCCTTGCCATGTCACTTGGTCTCTTTGACCCAAGAGTGTTCTTTGAACTAGCTGGCTCGTGTGAGGGTTGAGAGACCAGGACAATGTTGTTAAATGTCTGCCTTATTGCCCAACAGGTTATAGACATGCAGACACTTCATACGTAATTGCTATTATGATTTCAATATTAAAAAAATCCAAACCCAAATAGCCTACGTACTTTCTTCCAGGAGATTTGCGCTTGGCAGCCTTGGAGTGGTAGAATCCCTCAGGGTCTTTGGTTCTCATGGCCGTCCCTTCCTGGACCCCTCTTCACACTGCCATGAATTCCTTGCGTACGTCCCGTGGCAGGCTGCACGGCTTGCTGAAGTAGCTCCTTGTGATGCATGGCTTTGGGGTCTGGTAGGTCTGAATTCACATCTTGACCCTCCCTGCTGTTGCGTGACCTTACTCTGTGGACAAGGCCCTCTCCGAGCACCAGTTTCTGCACTGTGAAATGTGGATAAACATTTACTTTGTTGAGTTATTGTGAGGATAAAGGAGAAAGAACATGCCTAGTGACCAGGAAAATACCAGCACATAGTAGGAACTCAGCAAGCCGTAGCTGCACACGTGTTTCTCGTCCACTCTGAAACGTCTGTGCTATGCTGTGCTGAGATATTCCCGGTGGCTTCCACTCACTCCTCATCCTCCCTCCAGCACACAAATCCCAAGACTCACCTCTCTTCTATGTGATAGCCCCCAGGCTTGTGAGGGCTGTGTTCCTATCTCCCTGAATATTCTCTTCTCGAGGCAAAACAGCCCAGACATTGAACTATTTTTTTCCTGTGCCAGATTTTGGTCAGCTTGCTGCACCCCTTGTCCGTCTCATTGATATTACACATTCAGTATTTACATCATCAATTTTTATTTATCAGAGTGAGGCCAAACCGTGGACATTTTTTACAGGAAGAAATCTAGGATCAAATGCTACCTTGGCTGGGGCAGCCACCGGTGTGTTGAAGAGCCATGCACGTAACAGAAGCAAAATGACAACCATTGCTCTCATTTGACCTCTGGGGAACCAGGGAGTAATTTAAGACTTGAAATGTGGGATGCAAATTAGTGTCTGCCTACTCCCTGGCTTCAGGAAAAAGGCTTTCATTTTCCAAGGTGATTACAGTAAATTACACCTAGAAGAGAGAACCTAGAATGATGCCTCAAAGTGCCGTGAATTAATCGAAGAGTTTTCGACACACGTACATGTGTCGTGGAAGTGGAGGAGAAAGATGGAGACGAGGAGGAGAGCATTTAATAGATTAATTAGGAGCAGAAACCAGCTCAGCCCCCCCTTTATTGTGACAGTTTCTGAATGCCTGAGCCTTAAGTATAGGAATAATATGGATAGTCATTAGCACTCTCTTTAACTGGGGTCTCTAGAATGGAATATATTATCCTAATATAACTTTCAGAGGTACTTAACAGCAACGTCAGAGCTTCTTCTGAGTCTTAGAACATATCACGAATTAAGGGTGGTGAAGCCAAATTAAGAAATAAGCTGAGCGATTGCTACTTTCCTACGAAAGAGGGTCTGGCATGTGCCTGGCACCCCAGGATAAAATTAGAAGAGACGGATGTTGTGAGACTCTACATGAGGGCGCATTCTTCACCTAGAGAGTCCAGTGTGGAGCCAGAAATTGAAATGAGGGCAGCAATATAGTTCGGAGGAGGAAAAGTTCAATGAATAGGGTCAATTAACCTAAGGAAGGCTGGCCCAAGGAGTCATCTAATCACAGTGCTGGAGGACATGAGTGGGTGTCATTTAGAAGAGAGTTGTGCTGTGTCTTGTAGGCCAAGGATGGACTAAGCAGGGAAGGAGTGAAATTGTAGCACCGGGGACTTAGGTAAGCCAGCAGTGAGAAAATCCCTGGAGTAGGGTTGCTTATCTACAGAGGATTCTTTAGGGAAGTCAGAGAATTGCTTGAATTAGAATGTGGTTAGAATTTTTCAAACTTCAAACTCATGTTTTCAGAACAGTGTAGAGTGCAGTCTTTCTGGAAAGGGAATCGGGTGGCCTTTGGCAGGCTTAGCCATGGAATTTTTCTGCTATTCCCTGATTAGGAATGTTTCCTAGCAGTAAGATCAACTGGGTGCCTGAAGTGTCTGTAAGGAAGGGAATTGAACTCTGTTCTTAGGAGCCGGCAGCCCCGGGCAGACCTAGTGGGGAGTCTGCCAAGAGCTTGCTGTCCTGGGGTCTCCTACAGGAGGGTCCAGGTTCAAGAGGGCAGTCCCAGGCTTCGCTTGCTCCAAAGATGGCTTGGTGCTGCTCACCTGCAAATGAGATTGTGAAGTCAAGAGATGAGTTCTTTGGATTTAGTAGTCACCATTTTCTTAGTGATAACTCACACACACAAAAGGACAAGTTAGCTTTGTAAGTGATTGAAAATGGCCCAAGGATGCCAGTTACCGAGAGGAAAGGAATTGTGCATATATATGTATGCATAGTCATGTGCTGCCTAATGATGTTTCAGTCAACGACAGACTACGTATGACAATGGTCCCATAAGGTTATAATGCAGCTGCTCTGTTCAGGTGTACCACTTATCCTTATTTTATTTATTTATTTTTTTTTGAGACAGAGTCTCACTCCATTGCCCTGAGTAGAGTGCCATGGCGGCAGCCTAGCTCACAGCAACCTCAAACTCCTGGGCTCAAGTGATCCTCCTGCCTCAGCCTTCTGAGTAGCTGGGACTGTAGACACGTACCATGATGCCCAGCTAATTTTTCTATTTTTAGTAGAGACAGAGTCTCACTCTGGCTCAGGTTGGTCTCAAAACTCCTAAGCTCAAGTGATCTTCCCACCCCAGCCTCTCAGAGTGCCAGGATTACAAGCGCGAGCCACCATGCCTGGCCCGCTTATCTTTTATACTGCATTCTTATGGTACCTTTTCTATGTTTAGATGTATTTAGATATATAAATATTTACTATTGTGCTACAAATTGCCTACAGTATTCAGTAGTAACAGGCTATCCCAGTCTGTAGCTTTGGAACAATAGCCTAGGTGTGTGGTAGGCTCTACCATCTAGGTTCGTGCAAGCGCACTCTGTGATGTTCGCACAGTGATGAAATTGCCCAACAAAGCGTTTCTAAGAAAGTACTCCCGTCGTTAAATGATGCATGACTATGTATGCGTATGCGTGTATGTCCATACATATGTATATATGCATGTATGTGTGTGTGTGTACATACAGTCACTTCTCATTATTCCTGGTAGTTATGTTCTATAAGGTCACCATAAATGCTGAATTAGCAAATATCAACAGACAGTGAAAACATTACTCCTGGGGGAAATACAAAGTTAGGTTTCTGCAAGGCTTAGGTCACAACATTTTTTTTAACTGATTAATACATAACCTTGTTTTACATGTTTTTTGTTTAAAGACATCGTGTTTAATGTATTATATATTATTGATTCACTGACATGGAACTCATGGCCACATGTACACGCAGTGCTGTAACTCAGGCCCCTGGAGGCACATCACAGCTTCTTGTGCTTGAGAACACAGGACAGCTTCAGCGATATGCTTAGGGGCCATTTTAAAGGGAAAAATCACCAACCAAGTAGCACAAAAATGTGAACACCATGGCACTAGACAGATCTCTCAGAGGACACTGTAAACAGTATGGGAGCTGAAACAAACAGGCAAACCTTGTCTTGTTTGATCTCGGCTGGGAACATGTGTGTTGGGTGACTCAAAATTGTCACTGCTCTGTGCATGTTCATGAATGACCTCGAAAACCTATGAGTATTAATTTGGGGGTTACACATACTTTTAGTGAATAGACGAATTCACAAAAATAGAGTCTTGAATAATGAGGGTTGACTGTCTGTAGAAAATCGAAAATGTGTTTACAGAACACAGCCCATCAAGGAGCGGAGGGTACCGCACCGGCTAAAACCCTCCTCTTGTTTTTGTTTTGGGAGCTAGTCAGGGTGGGAATGAGAGCAAGCGAGGAAGGTAAAGACTGTCACCTCCCCATTCAGTTCTGCTTTCAACGCCTGTCACTTGCAGAGCAGTCAGCCTGGCAGCGAGCGGATCCCAAGATGAGTATTAGTATTAGTATTAGTATTAGATCCTCCCCCAGGATCTAATAATGCAGTTGGGGTAACGTACATGGGCTCAAGTGCCAGGTGATGAGAATGAGAAAATGTGCGGAAGAATGTTCAGAGAGAGGGCGCCATCCAGACGGGCGACTGGCGAAGGCTTCCGGGAGGAGGTGAGTGAACTGGGCCTTTGAGAAACAGGAGCATTTGGCGGGTAGGAGGGTCAGACTACAGAGATGAACGTGTGTGCGTGAGTGCTGTTATATGGGTGTGTCGTGGGGGTGTGAAGGAGTGTGTCGTGTGTGCGTGGTGGGCCGGGGCGCTGTGGGGTGGCAAGTGGCTAAGCGTTGAGAAGCTACAGAGGGTGGTGGTTCATGCTACGAAACCAAACTGCTGGGGGCTGTTCCTCCCTTCCGCCCCTTGCTGGCTGTCACCTCAGGCAAGTTACTTAACTTCTCAGTGTCTCTGTTCCTCATTTTAAAAATGTGGATAATTATAGTATCTCTCTTTTAGGATTGTTGTGAAGTCAAAATGAGTTAATACTTGCAAATGGTTAAGACGGTGCCTGGCGCAGCTGAATGCCATGTAAGTATCTGCCATGATTGCCAAGGAGGCCGGGTGACCCAGGCAGGAGCCTTGGGGCAGGGGGACTTGGGCTGGGCTGCCTGGGAAGGGCATTATCTAGGGGGTGGTGTCGGTGCCAGGGTAGTCCAGAGCAGGCGGCCATGTGGGGCCTGGTCAGAGCAAGAGGACCACAATGAAGTCAGTGAGAGTGCCTGTTCCTGTGTCTGTTGCTGTGTGTGGTGAGCAAGGGGAGGAGACGTGTCCTGTGACACCAAGCTTGGCTGTGTAGAGATGTATGCAGCGGGGCCAAAGTGGGGGCAGAGACTGGAGGGCAGGGATGAAGAAGGCAAGTCTGGGCCCAGTGGTCCGGGCTGGCCAGGGTAGATTGTCCTGGTAGAACGAGAGGGAGACAACATCTGCACACCAGGGGCTTGCCGCTCACCCCGCGAACCGAAGACCTCCCCCACACCCCGCCTCCCTTGCCTCCCCTCTCTCAGCTCTGCGGTGCCTCCTGCCATCGCTTGGGATTCAGATGGTGAGACGGTGACTGGCCACGGTGCAAAGAGAGCCGATAACCACCAGGATGAGCTAAGGGACCTCCTGATGCACGGCGATCTAGCGTGTCACTGGGAATGAACTGCAAAGGTTCGTTTATGTCACCGTCTTCCCCACTAGACTGTGAGACACTCCAACAAAGCCCTTGTTTATCATTTCATCTCCAGCGCCTATCACTGGGCCTGTAACATAGGTGGACTTAACAAATATTTGTTGAATTTTCAGGGAAACTGAGGCCTGAAGAAATGAGGGGAATAAGTTTGAATGTATCCAATTAGTCGGTGGCTTGCTGGTTCTTTGGATAGTCTGGTTTACCCACAGGGCTCTCTAGGAAGCTGTGACATCAGCACACTTTGGCTCTAGGGCCCCCCCAAGTGTTTTTGTTTGTTGCTTTTGAATCCCATCTCTCCTACCCTGGTGCTCCAGACCTGTTCCTCCATCAGCTTTCGTCCCGCTCGTAGCTAACGCATTTCTTATGAAGAGGAAGCCACCAACTATACTGGGTTACACACACAGAAGTGGAAAGTTGCTTTGGTGAGATATCTTTAGAATTGAGCCTTTGATTTTCAGAGACTTTTCCCTTTCCTGGGATTGGCCCATTAATGGGACACTGTGTTGCTATCGATGTGACCTGGGGTGGAGGGAGGTTTCTGGCCGGAAGGGTCTGCCTCACCCTCTGAAGGAGCCCACAGAGTGACTCATATGTGTAGAGCCATGCTGAGTCCTGCATTGCATCTTGGAGAGGGCCCAGCCTGTGGACCCAGTGAGACTTAGGAATGAGGAAAGTCGTATTCGAAGCTCACTTACTTTACCTAGAATGAGAATGAAAATAATGCCTGTCTATGTTTCAGGGGTGTTGTGAAGATTAAATGAGTTGACGTATGTGAAACTGCCAAGTCGGAGACCTGATGCCGCCGGGTGGGTGCTCTGAAATGGTTTTGTTCCTTTCCCTCCTTCTCTTCTTTCTTTTTCTTTCATTTTTTTGAAAACCACTCCTCTATATATGACAAATATGGCAAACTCTTCCGTGAAATGCTGGAAAAAGTCCATGACTTAACTATGCCAAACAGCACAGAGATTCAGATTGAGAAATTGGATAGATGATTAAGCACGTGCATATATCTGCATTGATTAGATATTTTAATACTACTGTCTGCATGATATTGCTCATACGCAACAATAGAAGCAAAGAAACTATCTTATCTGATCACTTGTGTTTTCAGATGTGGCCCAGAAAAATTGAATGACTTGTTCAAGGCATCCTGACTGGTTCCTGGCAGATTTGAACCTGGAACTTCAATCTCATTCTCTGCCTCTAGACATACACACACGCACACACATACACACACACACACACACACACACCACACTCGTGCACACATCCCATGCTGTTTTCCATTTTTCAAAAAAAGACATCTGGCCAGGAATAACATTGCACTACGGCAATCCTTTCTTCTCTTCCTGTGTTTGAGCTGTTGCTCTTGCCTCTGAAGTGCTGGCCCGACCTGTGGACTTACTCAGAAGAAAGGGATAATGACAAGCAAATGGGTCCGACACTCCGGGGTACACGGCCAGCGCCACTGTGGGAAGCAGAGATGTGCCGAGGTCAAAGCAGCCCTGGCCTTGCTGTTCCTACGTAAGATCTCTTCTTGTCTCTGCATGTTGGGCCAGTGCTCTAAATATGGAAACTGTTTATAACCAAAGGTCAGTTTCCTGGTACAATAGGCAGCCTCTTTTGCTTTAGAGGCAGCTGAGTCTGGGCTGGCTCACAGCACTTGATGGGAGATGGCTGGGCCCAAGTTTCCTGGGCAGCAAGCTAAGTTGTGGCCCTTGAGGGTTTTACAGGGCACAGCACAATCTTCCTGCCTCATGTCTGGGGGCTCAGCGTGCCCCCAAGGCCATACCCACTGCGTCTTCCTGGGAAACAGGAGCTGCCTTTTCAACTCTGATTCTTTGATCATAGGTTCGGCCAACAAGGCTAATAACAGTGCCTGTTTTTGAGCACCTTTGTGAGTTCTGTACCAGGCATACATTATCTCATTGAATCCCTGTAATAATCCTTTAGGGTCAGTATTTTATCTCCCTTTTAAAATCAGGAAACTGAGGCTCAGAGAGGATAAGTGATTTGCCCACAGGTTGTAAACCAAGGTCCTTGTATCTGTACTAAAACAACCCTGGGTTCTCTCCTCCTGCCCAGAGTCAAGGCTCCAGGGAAGTCAAAGGGGCTGTGCAGTGACAGATGAAGAGGATTTGCGTCCTCGTGGTGAACATTCACGTCTCACCTTCCCACCAGGCACGGGCCAGAACTGTCCCATGGGCTCTGAAAGTCTCCTCACAGAATGTCACCTTGTGGATTTTTTATTTTTAGCTTAACTGAGCCTCAAGCTACAGTCATTCAATCAACAAATGTTTTGGGTCTAGATTGAGCTTCTGAAAGAAATTGAGACATTGGTGCCTGACACATCGTAGGAATTCAGAAAATATTTGCTTAAAGGATGAATAAGCACCTCCTCCATGCCAGGTGTTGGGAGGACAATGTGGAACAGAGATGGGTAAGATGACAAGCAGCCCAAAACCCAGATCAGAAGAGAAGCCATGTGGTTTGAACTTTAGCAGTGAACAGTACAAGTTACCCACGTTAGGGTCCGAATGGGTGATACTATCAGGAAATTCAGAAGAAAGATCCCTGGCGATCGAAGGCTCCCAGCGGGTGTGAGGAGGCGGGAATAATGGAGAGGTCTAATTTGTGTGGCAGGGCCCGAAGCAGAAAAAGAACTGAATAGCCATCTAGCAGAGTCCCAGAGGGCCTGGGAGGGAGGAATCTCTCCCCCTGCCAAGTTAGGATTCAGGAGACTAGAAGACAGGAGGAATGTGTGGGGAGGGTGGGGGTCTTTTTGCACTAGGTGGTGTTAGGTAGATAGGTAGATAGGATCTCTGGCTCTTTTAGGGAGGAATTGCTTGACTTGGGAAGAAGGATAAGGGTGAGCATTCCGTTTTTTTGTTGCCCCACCCTTAATTCTGTCCCAATCAACTGCTACACCTGGGGAAGAGGGAATGCTTTATTAATCTGGGAATTCTCCAGCCCAGGCATGATAGGATTTGGAAAGTGACCTGGAGTAACCTAAGGGTGATTATGTCATTCGCTTAAATCTGCATTGTGGCTCAGACCCTACCCCCAACTCCCGTGGACTTTTGGAGAGAGAGCTTGTATATACATGCAGGTGGAATTTTGAGGACACCTGTTTATCATTTGGTAACATCTCATACCTCCCGAGACCCCTCCCCCAGATTGGGCCAAGAAAAGGAAACAATTCGAGAATTCAGAGAGAGAGAGAGAGAGAGAGATAGTGAGTGAGTGAGTGAGTCAGTCAGTGAGTCAGTCTGTCTCTCCACTCGGGGAGACGGAGACAGACCATTTTGTTCTACAATAAAGGGCTGCTTGTGTGAAACTGCCTCCTGCCTGTGGTTGCTCCATGGCATTGGCCTTGCTGGTGATTTTTCCAAGCTAGGAGCCAGAGGATCGGGATAATAGAGTGGACTTGAGACTTTGGTGTGTCTGGTCATTCTTCGGCCAAGAGCACACCAAGACGGAGGGCAGACTGCCACCCTGACAGAAGGAGCTTGGCCCTAATGCCCTCTTCTGTGTCTGTTTCTCGTTCCATCATTGAGTCAGGGGATCTTTCCAGAGAAAGTTGTTGTTTAGAACCAAAACCAAAAAGCAGTATTCACAAAATGAACCGTGGAGCTCTTCTAGAATGTTGGATGGAATTCTTTTATGCTTATTTCATGCTCTGTTGCATTCCATTTTAAAATCCTCATTCCCAAGTGGGACTTAGGGAGAGAAAGGGAACCCCAAGCTCATAGACTATGGATGCTGGTGACATCACTCAGAGATGACTGACTTCTCTTCCATGAGGGCGTTGGATCTCTCTTGTGCCTCTAAAGCATCTGCTCTGTTCTAGGGTGTTGTAGTCCTCTAGGGTATGAATGTGGGAAGAGGCAGGTGTGAGCTCCTATCTGGACAAAAAAAACCAAGTCCCATGGGACCACTGCTCTTCCTGTCAGGAGGGGGAAAGATGGCTAGGGGCTTTGGAGGCCACCTGGCCATGAGGTGGGGGTCATTTTCCCTCGTAGTTCCCTTTTTCAAGGCTCCCATGTGCCCCTCCCAGAGGAACTCTGGAGCTTTCTGTGTCTCCTTCCTTCCCTGTCACATAGCGGAGGTTAGGGATACCAGTGCCCGTTAAGTGTATTTGCTCAAGGTCACAGATTGGTGTGGGGTCAGGTCTTGGGATAAAATAAAATCATCTTTCAAATTCTGTATTCAGTAATATGTGCCCCTTCTAAAAACCCAACCTGCAAACATTTGCCCAGAGTCTGTGTTTGGGAAGGGAGGTGGTGTCACAGAAAGAGACCACTGTTAGAGGCAAGATAAAGCAGAGGCAGAGTTGAGTGAGTGGCCATGGAACATGCAAGGACCAGCCAAAGAGAGGAAGAGATCACTTTATTATTGGTGGAATGTCGAAGAGGTCACACAGGGGTGGCGGTGGGGCAAGCGGAAGTCCTGGGAGGTTTTTTGGAGGAGGGAGCATTTCAACAGGATCTTCAAGAGTGTATTCAGCAATGGTCCATCTGTCCCTCCCTGCATCCATCAATCCTTTTATCCATCTATCCACCCATCCATCTACTATCCATTCGCCTGTCCATCTGTCTGGTTTCTGTGTGAAAATGTCGGTTCTTAGTGGCTGAAGAATGACCAGACACACCAAAGTAAGGTAAGCATGAAAATGAGGTTTATTGAGGAGAGAAAGGCAGGATTATAGGGCAAGAGCAAGATATAGGTTTACAGAGCTTGGTACATACACCACGGATGATGACCGGATGCATCATCACAACAAAGGGAGACCAAAATGAAGGGCACACAAAAAAGGGGTTGGTTATGGTCTGCATCTTGTTTGATAGTGCCCAGATGGGGACCTCCCTAGTGGCTCAGACATCACCATGGAACCACGTTGGATAGTTGGGAGTTGCATTACTACACACGCGGGTTATTCTAGGTCAATTTCCAGACTCTATGGTACCTATGCCGCTTGGCCTGTGGCCTAGAGAGTCCTCCGCATTCTTTTGCAGCTGGTGTGCTAAGCTGATTGACAGATTCGTAGGGTGTTCCCTCCTCCCCAGGCATGGCAGTCTTTTGGGAGGTTAGGGTGGAGCAGGACCAAGATGGTGGCCACAGCACCCACTTTCGTCCCTAGGAGACCCAGAATCCCTCGCTATCTACCTAACACATCCATCCTTCCACTCATCCATTGATCCATTCATTTATCAAATGCATACTGAGTTTCCACTATGTGTCTGTTACTGTGTAAGCACTTTCACATATAGTTCTTGTTTAGTTACAGCGATTCTGTCAGTTAGGCAATAGTATCCCCAATTCACAGATAAAGATGCTAACTCCAGGCAACAAAATTTTTCTCCTTTTACCCCTTTCTATTCTATCTCATCCTACATCAAGGAAGAAACATTTACTTATCTTCAAAAGCCACCTCCCTTTCCTCACTAACCTCCCTCCCTGCCTCTATTCACTTCTCCACTCCAATCTATTCAGCTGTGACAGCCCGAGGTATCTCAGACAGGGACCTGCGTAAGCCACATTTCTTGCCTGTAACTTCAAGAGGGCTTACCATTGACCAGGGCCCAAGTCCGACCTTTGAATTCAATGGTCAAGACCCTGCATGACTTACTTTAACTGCCTTCATCTCATTATACCTTTTTTCTAACTTTTACTTTAGTTAAATTAGGCAACCCACTGTTCCCTAAGCACTTTGGGGTTTTCCCATTTCAGGTCCTTTGCTCACGCCATTTAAAATTACCCACCCCATTTAAATTGGCCTTCCTGCATAGTACAAATGTGTTAAATTGACGTCAATTCCAAATGTGCCCTAAATCCTCCTTTCTTCAGGAAGTATGCAGAAGGGCAGTTTCAGACCTTCTGGCACCTCCTGGGACCCAGGGCAATAACTGCAGCCCCTCCCGGCACACGGGGCAGGGAGCTATTTCTGGTTGATGGTGTTGGGCAGGCAAGGACCCTGCTCCGAGGAGTCTGCAATGCCTAGGTCACAGCAGACGGCCCTCAGTACAAACCCCCACATCGGATATGTTGACTGTGTGCCCTGAAGCTGTATAAGCGGTACTTGATCTCAACGAGAAAGATGTGCGACAGGCATCTGCCCCTGCCCCAGTCCTTTCATCCCTTAGTTACTGATTCAAACCCCAGCCTGAGCCTCACCCATCTCTGACTCTAATTTTACTCCAGGCCGAACTTCATTCCTTAGAAGTGTTGACATGGATGTCAGATTTGCCTTGTAGTTCTGTTTTTATTCATCAGCAGGGACTATATTACTCATTGTTCTTATAAAACGGTGTTATGGAGTGAATGTTCCCCCCGCCCCCTGCTGCCAAATTCAAGTGTGGAAATCCTAATCCTTAATGTAGTCGTATTTGGAGCTGGAGCCATTGGGAGGTGATTGAGTCACGAGGGCGATGCCATCAACATAGGATTAGTGCCCTCATCAGCAGAGACATGAGAGCTTGCCCTCTTTCCTGCTTCCACCAAGTGAGAACACAGTGAGAAGATCACCATCTACAAACCAGGAAGAGGGCTCTCCCCGGGCACCGGATCTGTCGGCACCTTGATCTGAGACTTCCAGCCTTCGGAACTGTGAGAAATGCATGTTTGCTGTTTAAGCCGTTCAGTCCACGGTCATTTGTTATAGCAGCCCAAACAGACTAAGACAAATGGAAAAGTAAGGAACTCAAGCAGCCTCCCTAGTGGGTTTTCATCTGTTTTCACACAATTCATTCCATAAATTAGAGCAGGAATTTTACATACACAGAGGCAAGGCACTCAGCAGTCTACAGGAGGTAGTTCAAGGCCAATGCAACCAAGAGAGGTGCTCAAAAGCAATAAAGGGAAGAGAAACAGAGGTGTGTCAGGGACAGGGTGGGGAGAAGAGACACACAGAGGGGTGGGACGGATCAAGGCTCCAGTGTGCTGTGGCCACAATGCCAGGTATATACCCTATTAGGAAATAATAAAGGATTTTAGGCCCTGTCAAAATGTTTTCTCGAAATAGCCTGGCATCAAAACAGTCATATAAAGCAGAGACCAGCTAGCTTTGAAGGAAAGGTCTGCTCTGCCATCCGAACCCGCTTGGCACTGGGGCGAGAGACCAGGGCTTTCATCTGCACTCCTCCTTCCAAGTGCGTGAGCTCTGTCTTCACGAGGCTTCTCTGATGGGCTTCCTCCTCTGTAAAATAGTGAGAGCACCAGCTCTCATAGTGACTGAGAGGACACACACGCCAACACTTACGGCCAATGTGGGGCTCCGCAGAATAATGATCAAACAAAGGCATCTTGGGGGAGGAAGCGCATTACCAGCAGAACGGTGACACCGCCTGCCTCCACGGTGGACCCAAATCATTTTCCACTCCATGGGCAGATTGACGAAGAAACAGCACTTTTCTGTCTTCATCTGGAGTCCTTGGCAGAGGCCCACCTCAGCTGAGGTTCGGGACAATACAAACTCCTGGGCAGAGAATGCTCCGACTGTGGCACGGCAGCAGCTTGCACAAGCATGTGGCACACAGGCCAGGCGGGGGCTGGGCTCTGCGGGGAGCCACAGGGGGCCCGGTCCACCATGTCCCCAATCCCCAGGAATTCCAATGAGTTCTCGACCTGTCCTGCCAATGGCGTATGCAGCAATTTTGAATGTAAATGGCCACTTCCCAGACTTTTTCCTTTCTTCCTAGTAAAACACCCACATATTTCCTTTCTTTTTGGGCTCTTCCTTAGACCCCTGGTTGGGGGGCACATAGTAGGCACTCAATAAATACTTGCTGAGTGTGTGCATGGGTGGTAATCCAGCACTAATCCCCTCTCTTCATCTCCCCACCCCCAGGAAGAAATAAAAGATGTCCATTTGTGGTTCGGCCACATTCAGGCAAACTTCCATATTGCTGCCAAGTCCTGCCATCTGCCACCTCCGAGGTGCAGGTGCCGGGCAGCCTCGGCACCCACAAAGCCCGGCCGCAGGCACAAAGGCCCGATGTGCACTGATAATTGCTGAGTGCACAGCCCGCCAGGCCGGCCAGGCTCATGCAAGTTTGCTGGGTCTGCTGAGATTTGCATACAGATGGCCAGTCAGGGCGCAGGGCCGCCGCCACCGCGACAACGCAGCCCCGCGCCCTGGGTAGACTAGCTGCAGCCCCTTTAGAAGTGTGGGCGGCTTTAACTGCAGCAGAGCCCGCCCGAAAGAGGCCTCATTCTGCCTGTCTTGAATAGTCAGTCATTCAAGGGGTTGCTTTGAAATTTGAAGAGAGAGAGGGAGGGAGACTGAGATGCAGAAAGAGACAGAGACACACAGAGAAAGAGACTGAGACAGAGACTGGGAGAGACAGAGAGAGAGAAAGAGAAGAGAGAAGGAGAGCTTGGAGGAAGGAAAAAAAAGCGAATTCCTTTCTTTGTGAGCTGGGGAGCGTTGGGCAGGCAGCCAGGGGACTTCAAGAATGTGAGCGAGCCCCAGGAATGAGGTGGGGTCTCTGTGGAGATGCAGCCTCGGAGGTGCGGGGTGTCCACTCTTTCCTGCTCCTGGCCCTCGGGAACAAGGGTCTCCCAGAGCCCGAGATGTGCAGGAAGCACTGAGACAAGGTGGAAGAAAAGGCACCTCTGTCACTTTGCAATGTCAAAGGAAAGTTGCAGCTGCTCTGAAACTAGCAAAACAAAACCCGCGCAGGAAAAGAAATTTTTAAAAAATCCCGGTAGCCAGAAACACAAACTCGGAAGGTTAAGCTGGAAGATCTGTCCCTAAATCATGCCCTGGGAGCCTCTAAATGAGCGGTAGGTGCCGCAGGCTTTTGCTCTTTGTGTTTCTCCATCTCGTTTGGTTTGGAAACAGCTCACCAGGGTGAGTGGCCAGACCTTGGGGACATGCCCGGGCGCTCTGGGCATCGGACACATGGCAGGTGTTCCAGCCTCGCCCGATTCATCCCGGCTCTCTGTTTAACAACCATCCTGAGGCTTTGGCTCCGTGTTTACTAATACCCCGCGCCCCCAGCCCTCCCACCAGCTCCCCCACCCCACCGACTCCAGTGAATGGCCAACAAGGCTGAAAAAAAGAAAGGCGTTATTGAGAGAGTGTTGCCTCCCTTGTCCAAACTAAATGAAAGGGAATAGAACAGCCCCAGAGAGTAGCTATTTATCATGTTCTAACCGAACGCTCCAAACCTGCTCCTCGTCCCGCGTCACCTCTGTGTGAGAAATCCGGGGTCGGCCTGGATTTCCCCCTCTTGCCCGCCACAGCGGAGCAGCACCACAGCCTTGGGTCCTCCTGCCTTCTCTGCACTGGCTTCTGTCCACCTGCCCCTCCCCAGGCCCCCCACGGTGTGCCTGGATGCCTCTAGAGCCCCTTTCCTCCCCTTAGCTACCCGCCCACTAACCCATCTTCTCCCGTTGCAGCCAGAAAGCTGTTTCTAAAATACAGTTCCAGTTGTGTCTCTCTCTTAAAACAGTTCAATGACCCATGATTGTCATCTAGAGAAAACAGACCAAGCTCCTCAGATTGGCACGGAAACCCTCCTTGGTCCAGTTCCCCTCCCTCTTTGGCCCTGCACCTTGCACCGAGGGAACGAACTGCTCCTGGATTCCACCCTAGTCCGGGCTGTGTCCCACCCCTTTCTCTCTGCTCACGTGCCGCCTCCTCTCCTGACGAGCAAGATGAGTCTCCTTCCTTCCTTCCTCCCTCCCTTCCTCCTTCCCCTCAGCCAGCAGGTATTTTTGGGATCCAACTACTCGGCACGATGCAGGTGCCGAGGATACAGGGACGGAGAGAGGAACACTTCTGTCTTCCAGCCCTTCCCCCGGGAGCGTAAGGGAGGAGAGGGTCACGGTAGGGTCCTCTGCCGTGGTACCCCATGTCCCTGTCCCAGCAGAGACAGGACAAAGGCAGAAACCAATGAGTGCAAGGCTAGTGAACCCCTGAACTGAAGGATCTTCCTCAATATTTTTATCATGTTTTTCATGTCTAAAACCCTACCAGGAAGTCAGGGAAAGTTATTCCCAGAGGCATCAGCCACGAAGGAGAAAAGGGAAATCACCGATGATGTGACCCAGACACCAGCTTCGCTCCCATGATGTCTTTTGCCTTTCACTACTCGAAACGTCAGAGCAAAACTCACCTTAGATGCTGTGTTTCATCCTTTGCACAAATATTTAACGCGATTTAATGATTTTATGATTTAATGATTTTTTATGAATTAGCTTGGAAATGTTCGTATTTTCATGCTCAGAGATGCATCCCGACTTGGTGGCTTTCTCCTCATGACCTTGTACCTGTTCTGTCACTCACTGCAGGTCTTGCATGGTCTCTGGCAAAAAGCAATGCAATGTGGTCTAACCAGAAATGGAAAGACGTATGTACTGTGTTAAAGAAGTGTCATGGGAGCAGAGTCTCCATGTAAAATGGTTTCTTTAGTGGCTGAGTTTGGGTGGCTGTTGGTTAATGGTAATTGTTCTCCAGGCTTTGGCTCATTCCTCCTTAACTTAGTGGTGGGCAGACCAATTTTAAGGGGCAGGCATGAGGGTGGGGCGGCTGGGGGTGGAGAGGAGAATGAAAGATCATACATATGAGAAAACTATCCAAATGCTGTGGATGGTTTCAAAGTGTTCACATTAGTCATTTTGATCCCATTTCAAACTGACTTTGCATTATTATTGGAAAGCCAACGTGGTGAAAACAAAGAGAAGAGACAGCGTTCGGGGAATGGTGGAAGCCCTGTTATCAGGGATGTGATTTGAGGCCAGGCATGTAGGCTCACCGAGCATCATTTTCTTATTTCTAAAGATAATAACACCTCCTTTCTAGGCTTTCTGTAAGGATTAAGTAAAATAATGTATACCCAGTGGAGCAGCTACCAAATAATAGGTGCTAAAAGGGAGTAGTTATTATTGCTTATATTTATTATTGCTGAGAACAAAATAAAAATGTGAAATAAACCTATGTACAGGTTGGATCTTTTACCCATAAGAAAGTATGAAACAGAAACAAATAATTATTGCACCTTAGCTGCCCTGTTTCTAATTGTACTTCCATTTGTAGCATTTTTTCTATGGCAATTTCATGAGCATAAAGTTATACTAACTTTATTTAGAGTATGACATGGCAGCGTCCTCATTTCCCGGTCACTTCAAGGGGCAATGAGCTATTGAAATGTAATGTGTTATAAAGCACCATCCAGTTAAATTCAATCTAATTCTATTCAGCAGATATTTCTGGAACACAAGCAGCACTTCTAAGGGAGCAAAGCACTACTATGTGGGAAATGTCAACGTGGCTGGTATGAGTGACACGTCTGAGACAGGCGAGGGGTCACGGCAGCGACGCGGCCCTCTGAACCCGGCCCGTGACTTACTGTGTGACCTCGAGCAAGTTACTCGTCTTCTTTAAGCTTTTATTTCTACAACTGTGGAAGGGCGAACAGCGCATCTCCTCTTGCAGGGCTGTTGTGACGATGAGAGGACAGACGGGCAGGCAAAATGCCTTGCGTGGAGGCCGCGAGATTGTCACAGGCTGTTTTAAAGTACAGGCAGGTGTGCTGAGTGCCCTAAAAAGACGGGATGATTTGAGCGCAGCCACGACTTGCTCCATCAATGAGCATAGGGAGATGCTCCCTTGCTGTGAAGCTTTCCATGACCACCAGAGCTGTGAGCTGTCAGCCAGGGGCGATGACAGGCATGGGAGATGTCAGCCTTTCAGTGTCACGCAGGCCTGAGCTGCTTGGAAAATGGGACCTCCCTGAGCCTCACTTTCCTCCTTTGACAAATGAGAAGATTCTGCTTGAATTTCCTCCCAGCACAGGGGTGGGGGAAGAGAAATGAGAAGACAGAGAGGAAAGGGTTTTGTAAATAGAAAGTTGCCATACCAGTGTGAAAGACGGTTGTTGGCTCCCCAAACAGGAGGTTCAGAGACACTACCATCAATTTCCTGAGTTCCGTGTTACTCGTGGAGCGGACTGTGTTATGGTGAGCTGGTGGGAGCCGTTGGCTTTCCGTTCCATGACCTTCCTACTCAAAGTGTGGTCCCTGGACCAGCTGCATCCGCGTCGCCTGGGAGCTTGTTAGAGATGCAGAGCCGTGGTCCTCCTTTCACTCCTCACAAAGCAGAATCCCTTTCTCAACAAAGTGTCTCCTAGTCACCTGCACGTTCAAGTTTGAGAAGCACTGGTCTGGAGGCTTTGGTGTTAAAAGAGAAAGAAAAAGAGCTGATAATGTACTCAGTCGGAAATTAACCAGTGATAGCCAGGCAGCGCCGTGGCCCAGGAGGAGAAACGGATGAGTCGTGGACACCACCTGTAGTGCTTCGGGGTTGCTTGGCACCCTGTCAGAACTTGTTGCGTGCAATAAAAGAGGAGGGGAAAGAAGAGTGAGGAAATGTCAGGCTGTCACAAAATATGGGGGCCCACAGACTGTCGCTTGCTCTCTGGGGTACAGCTTCCCCCACAGTCCCCTTCAGCCACCTGTGGTTCAACCCCAGTGGCGGTCGCCTTAGGTCATTGCTTGGACAAGCCCTTCAGGTGCTCTGCAAGGAAATCCAGGCAAACAGCTGCCTCAGCTGAGCCTAAATTCTTTGGAAGATCCTACTTAGCTCAATCAACATCACAAAGGCTTCTAATGAGGAGATAGCATTTAGGAACCCTTTGTTATCAATTAGTTAATCATTGTTAGGTCAACCTGCACTTAGTGATGGCCCAACTAGCTATGCTTAGAGGTGCCCTGACATTTTTACTGTTAGAAGATAAATCAGAGGTGGATCTAATTGTCTGCCGGACGCATTCTCAGGCTTTCTTACCTTTCATTGCGGGGCTCCTTCTGCTGAGAATCCTTTCTCCTCCATTCTCTTCTCGATTTAATGCCTAACGAGGGACTTATCCCTAATACTTAGCTCAGTTGCCACCCGCTCCGTGTGACCCTGATCTCGGGGGACTCCCAGGCCCATCAGTTTTGGGTCAGCGTGCACATGGAAGCTGAGCATCCGGAAAGGGAATCTATTCCCTTAGAGCTCACGGTGACTGGTCCCCCCGGGAAGTCTTTGTGCAGCGGGGAAAGGTGCTTAGAGCACCTCCCTCTGTGGCTGGTCCCTTCTAGGTGTTTCACAGCCATTGATTTATGCCATCCTCACAGGGGCCTTCCCAGGTGGGTGTTATCCCCATTTTACACATGAAGAAAACTGAGAGCTGTAGAGCCAGGATTTATGCACAGCACACCACACCGTCTAGCGCCTGGGCTCCTTTCCTTCTATCCTGTGCAGATTCAGGGAGGGTGAAGGGGGGTGAGGGATGGAGGGTCTGTGAGGGGAGTCCCTGCCCAGGGGGTACTACAGGCTCCCAGATACACAATACCTGGAAGTCCAGTTTGGGAGGGAGTGACATGGCAAGCTCTACCCTGATCTCGCTCAGGCCATAGTCCATCTCTCACAGGTCCACGCACTTCGCTAGGGTGGGAATCAGGACCCTACAACTCTGAACATCGGGATGGGCTACAATGAGCATCCCTTCCGGCTGTAACACGCCACAGCACTATGAGACTAGAGGAACATTCCCTTTTTCTTTCTTTTTCTTTCTTTCTTTCTTTCTTTCTTTCTTTCTTTCTTTCTTTCTTTCTTTCTTTCTTTCTTTCTTTCTTTCTTTCTTCTTTCTTTCTTCTTTCTTTCTTTCTTTCTTTCTTTCTTTCTTTCTTTCTTTCTTTCTTTCTTCTTTCTTTCTTTCTTTCTTTCTTTCTTTCTTTCTTTCTTTCTTCTTTCTTTCTTTCTTTCTTTCTTTCCTTTCTTTCTTTCTTCTTCTTCTCTCTCTCTTTCTTTTTCTTTCTCTCTTTTTCTCTTTCTTTCTTTTTTTGTTTTTCTTTTTTTCTTTCTCTCTTTCCTTTGGGTATATTTAGCCATTATAACTGGTTAGAAGCCAGAGATGTTTAGGCGTCTTCTGGTTGGAACAGAAATAGCCCTGTTAGCTGTGGACTGCGTCCAAGCTCCTGAACAGCCCCACGAAAAGATCTCCATATAAATAGTTCCTTCAGGACTCCCCTTTGAATGCTTTCTTGGTCTTGGGGGTCTGAAATGGAGCCAATTTGAGGGAGTTCCAGGCATTTCCCACAGGGCCTCCTTCCCAAAAGCTTTTCAAAGCAGTCCCAGAGGTCCAAGCATCCTAACTGGGGACTCTCGCCATTGCGAGGAATTCGGAAAACTTGCCCTTTTGGTTCCTGACACCTTTGCCTGTGACACTTTGAAAGTCCACAAACCTGGCTGATGTGTACTCTAGTGCAGAGACAGTAGCCAAGACAATAATGGCACCCAGTAGGTTTGCGATAAATGTTCATTTGCTTCGACTGTGAAATATATAGGGACTGCACTGATGTCTTCTTGAGCTGAGGAATGCGCTCAATTCCCAAGTACCCTGATTCCGATTACCAAAGGATTTCTTGGTGTCCACACAGTTACTAATAACACTTTTGAATAAATGAAATAATCTAGTGACTTATATATATTGTTGAATATATAAGAGAGAATTGCAGTAAACTCACTGATATTCCAAATTTTCATAGCTCGGATGTGAACACTGGGGGTATCACGTGTGTGTTAAAAATAGCAAAAACAAAGTCACTTCAGCAAAGAACAGTTGGAAAAGGAATCCAGTTTGAACCCATGTTTCGATCCAGTTTGAATCAGTTTGAATCCATGCTCTCTTCCAGATAACCGCTTGATCTCTTTGAACTTGTTTCCTCCTTATTATTACTTATTTAAGGCCTTTACTCAAATGAGATAACAAGAAAATACTTTGCAATGTGTAAGTTTATTCATACTTCTATTTATTTGGGACAATTTTTAGAAGCTAGCAAACTGGGCTTTTTTTTTTTTTTTTAAAGAACAAATTCTAAATAAACTCATTTTGAATTAGTAGTATTTTACTGTGTTTAAAATGCCTATGCAGTGGGTGGGAGGGGGCAGCCGAGGCCCAGAGAGGGTTAGTAGCCATCCAGATCCTTGCAGCCCCGGTGTCTGGCCTGAAGAATAGTTCTCTTGAATCAAAAGCTCCACATTCTCCTTTCCATCTTCTCCTCGGCCAGAGAGCAGTCAGTGTACACTGTCTCACTGCCCCCTGCCCAAGGTCATCATTGTGCTGTGTGGCCTTGGACAATTCTCCTGTTCCCCCCACCCGTAAAGTAAATAAGATCGGCCCGAAAATCTCGAGGGTTCTTTCTTATTCCGAGCTTGTAGCATTTTAAGTTTCACCAGAAGACAGTGTTAGAAAGAGCAGGCTCAGTTTGCACATCCATGTCTTCCCTTCGATTGGCTTGATCCCTTCCTCCCCTGAGCTGGTAAAAAATTTTCTTTAAGCTTGGCTATAGCAGGCATCATACCGTGTTGCAGTTTTCTTGATGGTAGGGAATATATCTCATGAATAGCTCTTCATACCGTCTGACGTCCTTAGGACAGAGCTGACATGGAATACGTGTTCAGGAAATGCTTGTTGAATTCAAAACCCATCAGGCCATCGGTCAGTGAGATAACCTACTCTAATGTCACTAAATGGAAATGAGGAAAACTATGGGGAACCATGGAAAAATGACTAAGGTATAGGATCAAGGAAAACAGCAGACATTGAGAAGGTCTCTACACTCTGATTCAACCATCACAGGCATGTGTCTGGACACGACAGGATAATACTACTACTACTACTACCACCGCCAACTAATGTCTATTGAGCTTATACGTGTCTCGTGGTTTTCTACGCTCTTCGAATATGTTATTTCACGCAATTGCCACAAAATCCTCATGGGGAATGCAATATTACTATCTGCATTTTATAGATGAGGAAACTGAGGCCCAAGGAAGTTAAATAACTTGCCTTGGATTATATAGCCAGTGGATGGCAGAGCCAGGACGAACATCTAAGCACCTCCTACCTGGCAGGCAGGTTAGGTGTTCAATTCGGTTAGTCTTCACAACCTTCCTAGGGAGGTATTTTTATCTCCATTTTACTCTTGGAGAAACCTGAGGCTCAGAGAGAATTCCGTAGGTCTGGAGGTTATCGCCACAGAAGCAAGGTGATGCCAGGGGCCTGTCCTCTTAGGCCATTCTGCCTGGGTTCCCACCCTGCTCTGCCACGGGGAGCCATGTGAACTTGGGCAAGTTGCTTAATCGTTCTGTGCCTCAGTTTCTTATCTGTAAAATGAGGATAATTTCAGGTAGTGAGCAGTGACTTGAAGAAAACACAACAGATAATGGGACAGAATGATAAACCGTGCCAGGCACACGAAGAGCATCCAGCCGAGGCTTAGTGTGTTCAAGGAACAGAAACCCAAGTAGCCGGAGTGTGGAGAGAAAGGCGAGTACTGAAGAGAGGACTCTCTAAACTGAGAGTCTATGCTCCAACTGCTGCACGATACAGCCTTGGAGGTTAAAATGGCAAGGATTATGCACAATATTTGATTTCTGAAGTTGCCCGTATGTTATTCAATCAGTAAACATTTTAGAGGGAATTTAAATATGAAATGACAAAACTGGATCACTCACCGTGGAATCCGAAAGTCACGTTTTTCTTACCAGTTGGGGAAGTGCTCATCCTCTATCATGTTGTTCTTGTTATCATTATGATGCTGATCATACTAATGAAATTATCAAAAATAATTATTACCATTGTTTATCGATTCACGAAAGCACTTTCCAAACTGCAAGGCCTTCGTTTATACATAAAGAAGGAAAGTCCATTAATGAGCAGAGAGCTGGGTACTGTCAGCTGGTACTTTGATGTGTTAATTGCAAGTCATTCTAATCTTATTATTAAAGAGCAGCTTCTGCCAGGCGATGAGCCCAATTGTAAATACCATATGTACTTGAAATTAATCTGACTCCATTTGTTTTGAACGTTCCTACAATTTCCACTTGATGCAATTGTTTACTAAGCATCTACTGTGCCCTTGGCACAATGGCCAGCCTTGTGGGTGAATAAGAAACAGTAAATGATGTGGCCTTTGCTTTCAAAGCTGTTAAAGTCTAGCTCAGAATACTAGGTGTGTCAGCGTGAAAAGCACAGGGAACAGAATCTGAAATCGGATGTGACTACATGTACCATGTGAGTTTGAGCAAGTTAGTTTATGTCTTTGAGCTGCAATTTCTTTATCAAACAGAGATGATAATAGAGGCAGGATCACATAGAGGTTACACACTTGGACTCTGGACACAAGACTGGGTTCTGACACTTCTCAGCTGTGTGATCTTGGGTGTGTCACTTAACTTCTCTGTCCTCAGTTCCCTGTCTGGAAAATGAGGGCGGTGATAATTCCTGCCTCATGAATTTGCTATGAAGATTAAATTAGGTAATAGTGTAAAGAGCTTAAAAGAGTGCCTGAAAATGATAGACACCAAGGGTTTGTGAAATAAATGAAATAAGTAATGCCTAGCTCGCAATGTGGCTTTCAAAGTTAAATGGAATAGCATATAAAATTTCCTAGTATAGAACTTTGTATATAATAGATATTCAATTAATATTGTTTCTTCCTTTCTTTGCTTTTGTCATTCCTTTCAAAACACTACACCAGGAGTGTAAGAGGTGTAGACTAGGGGTTCACAAGCTCTGCTGCACGTCAGAATCACTCGGGGAACTTTCAATACTCCCAATTCCTAGGCACATCCTAGATGAATTAAATTGGATGGACTAGGGATGGGACCCAGGCGTCAACATTTTAAAAAACATGTCCCATGATTCCAATGTTTAGCCGAGTTGGAAAACCAGTAGTATATAGACCAGCAGGGTTCTAGCAGGGTCCTGAAAGTGGCCAGAGGTGGTTTCTTGGAGAAGGTCTTCTTTGTATTGGCTCATGGAGGTTGTCCTCTCCTCAGAAGCTGAATTTGTGCCTTTGACAAATTGTTATTGGCACCTGTGATGTGTGAGGTCCGGAGGGTGCGTCATTGAGCAAGACAAGCAAAGTCCTGTCCTTACGGAGCTTGTTGCAGAAAGCCGTGGTGGACATACCTGGGAGGGAATGAATACAGTGCTGGGAAGAATAGTGCTGCGTGCCATGAAGCCGAGGGAATAGTAACGATGTAGTGTGGCCAAGCAGGGCGGGTGCGGGAGGGCTGTTCTGCAAAGCCAGTGTTTGTGCTGAGCCCAGAGTGGGGAGATGGTGTTACTCATGTGAAGAGCTCTCTAGGTAGAGGTGACGGCTTTGCTCGCTCAGGGGACAGGGGTCCAAAAGCTGGTGCGCTGTGAGCACAGAGGAAGGACCTGGCCTAGAGCATGGAACTTGGAGATGCAGGCCCTGGGCTCTCAGGGCCTTGTGGAAATGCTGAGGATTTTATTTGCATTTTATTTGACCTGCAATAAGAAGCCACTGGAGGCTTCAGTGTCAAAGTGATCCGGTCTAGTTTACATTTTAAAATGATAGTCCCTATTGGGTGGAGCAGAGGGGTGGGGGACTAAGGGGGAGTAGTGAGTGCAGGGAGGACTCAGGAGGCTGCAGGTGCAGCTCAAGCTGGAGGTGACTGTGGTCTGGACTAGGGTGGGGGCAGGGAATAAGGTTGGCAACGGTCAGGTTCCGAGAGTCCTACTGAGGAAAAGAGCCCATAGGACTTGCCGGTGGATGGATCTAGTGGGTACAGGAAGGTACAGGATCAAAATGACTCCCAGATATTTGGCCTGAATAACTAAGAAGGTGCCATTTTTAGATGAGGAAGCCAAGGGAAGAGTAGCTATCAGAGGGTGGGAACAAGAACGAGAGCAAGAGAGGGGATGAGACAAGAAGCCACCAACTCTACATCTGACACGTTAAGGTGCCACATGGACACGTTAAGGTGACATGCAGACATGCAGCTGGAGATGTCTGGAGCCCAAAGAAGAGATCGTACAGAGATCTAAATTTTGGCAACATCATGCACTGAGGACATTTAAGCTGTGGCACTGGCTGAAATCATCCTTCCTGAGGCTTTGGCTCAGATCCCACCCCCAGCTTTCTGAAGGCCCCTTCCCACTGGTCTGCGATGTGTGGTGGGGTTTTCTGCTGGTCGTCTTCTTCTCTGCTTGGTCTAGATGTCTCAAGCTGGTACCCATGGCTGGGACAGGGGTGGGAGTGAAGAGGTTAACAGCTCCTGTGCTCCCTGGGAATGCCAGGCCCACCCACAATCCCACAAGTGCTCCTCTGGCCCAGGAGCACTGGGAGAAGCTGCAATCTTACCTTGAAACAGCCATGGAATTGCACAAATGACCTTGCAAATGCTGTGCAGAATAGCACCTGGGATTAGGTATAGTCCAGGGTGATTTCGACCGTTCTTTTCTTTCTCTCCCTTTCCCTGGAAGCAGAGCTGAGCCGGTTGCCTCAGCAAACTCATCTCTGTCATTTTAAAGCTGAGCCTTGGATTTCTTTTCCGATGACTTACTGCAAGCAGCACAGTTGAAAGGGCCCTCATGTGGGAGCCCAGCTGACTGGCTTTGTGGTCTTGGGCAAGTCACTTAACCTCTGGGAGCCTCAGCTCCTTCATCTGCAGGATGCAGAGGTCAGATGGGATGTTGGCTATGCTCTCTTTTAGCACTAATGATCTGGTTTCTTAAAGCAGATTCCTTCCCCTGCTCCTATTAAAGCCCTGAGGCTGGGACAGGTGGGGAGGAATCGCCTGCCTGGATCAAAGTGCTGCCTCCCGGAGCCCTTGGCTGCAGCCTGTGAGACAGTCTCATGCTGCCTCTTAAAAACTAAAAGGAAAAGGAATGTGATAATCCAAGACCTTTGTGGATTCCTAGGTGGAACTTGATCAATATTTGTTGAGCACCTACTCAGAGCCTGAGCATAAACTAGTCACTGGTGAACTAGAGATAATTCGTAAAAAAAGAAGAAGAAGAAGAAGAAAAAGAAAGAAATTAAAAAAAAAAAATGACTCATTTACTGCTTTCAAGAAACACACATTTTAATTGTTCAGTAAAACATAACATCACTGAACCCTTTCTATATGCTAACAAATGAGTCTGAGCTAAATGTGCTATATCATTTAATTCTCTTTTAAAATGCTAGATTCTTCCCTTTTATCAATTTTCAGAATGACTTTGTGTCAAAGCAACCTCTAAGATAAACAGTGAGATTTTAAAAATTATTGTGAATTCATAGGTTTTTATGTATTTCACATTTCAGTCCCTTGGTTATTTCTTTATTATTTTCCATGCTCAAATTGTGTCATTTTTGGTCATGGGCAATCCTTCCGATTGGCTCCTGTGTCCTTGGGACACAGTTTCCTTGCTTCCTGGGACGATGTTATTTCATCCTTACAACAACCCCAAAGATATGGACACCACTGTTATGCATCCTACAGGTGATGAAATGGAGGATTACCCAAGGCCGCAAGGCCAGCAAAAGTGGAGCTGGGGTTTGATCTTTGCCATTGCATGTATAGTCTGTGGGAAGAGAGATTAACACCAAGGGAATATTTAGGAACTAGCATAGAGTAGTACACACTTTTTGGTTGATTCATTGAACATTTATTGAGTTCTAATCAGACGCCAAGTTTATCCTCAGGAACTTGTGTTTCAGTAAGTGTGGACCTTTGCAGTCATGATGATGGGTAGGAAAGGAATTCACTGTGGGCTGGGGAGGTCTGGGAAGACTTCTGGGATGGGACAGGATATGGCCTTTGAAGCCTGATGAAGAACTTGCCTGGGGCCAGGCGCGGTGGCTCACGCCTGTAATCCTAGCACTCTGGGAGGCCGAGGCGGGTGGATCGTTTGAGCTCAGGGGTTCGAGACCAGCCTGAGCAAGAGCGAGACCCCGTCTCTACCAAAAAATAGAAAGAAATTAATTGGACAGCTAAAAAAAATATATGTATATAGAAAAAATTAGCTGGCATGGTGGCGCATGCCTGTAGTCCCGCCTACTTGGGAGGCTGAGGCAGTAGGATCACTTGAGCCCAGGAGTTTGAGGTTGCTGTGAGCTAAGCTGACGCCATGGTACTCTAGCCTGGGCAACAGAGTGAGACTCTGTCTCAAAAAATAAATAAAAATAAAAAAAATAAAAAAATAAAATAAGAACTTGCCTGGGAAGAGGCATTTCAGGCAGGGGATGGCATGAGCAAAGGCCCAGAGGCAGGAACCAGCCTGCCAGAGGAGGTAGCAGAAGCCCGTGTTGTCTCAAACCCCTCATCTTCATAGGCTCGGCTGCAAGAAGAGGGAGGGCGCACAGATCCAGTATGCTGTGCGAATGACTCTTAAATGTCAAAAGAACATTCAAGTTCTGCATTGTAGGGTGGGTCAAGGGTTATGGGAAGATTTGTCCCCAAATGGTCTACAATATTATATTATGGTTTTTATTAAACCCTTTCCATACAGAACGATAATGGCCGTCCATTCTGCGTGGAATTTAGAGTGGCGTGCGCATATGTTATGGGAGCTCCCCAAGGTAGAGGCCATACTTCACCCGTCACTGTGTCCTCAGTGATCACCGTACAGATTGCTTCTTCATAATTTTTAAAAATGGAAATAAAATTTTCTTCTGAAACGTTCAAACTCTTTGACTGGATAATTCCATTATGTGTTCCTGAGAGTCTATCTCAAAGAAATAATCAGGGATACAGACAGAACTTTATACAAAAGGTGTTCATCACAGAAATGTTTGTGTCAAAAAAAATTAGATCCTAAAGGCGAATCCTTACTCATACTCTGGCCCACCCTGTGCTACTCTAGATGTGATTGCAGCAGAACCCGATAGAGACATTCAACAGTTTACGGTTTAATCATATGAAAATATTCTTAGGATACACTGTTAACTCACAACATTCAGGGTACGAAATGATAAACACAAAATGACCCTAACTATGTAAAAACAAACGGGTAGAGAAAAAGCCTCACAAGAAATAAACTGCAAATGTCAACACGCGCTGTCTCTGGGATGGTTATTTTCTTCTTTTTCTTTTTCTTTATTTTCTAAAACGGGTATGTCTGACTTTTGCCATAGGCAGAACAAAGGCCACGTGAAGGGTGGTCACTGTGCTTCTTTACAAACTGACTCAACGTTTTAATGACTTAAAAGCCGAATGTTATTTTTGCTACCTAAACCCCCACAGCAAAATCAGGGGGGGTGAAGGATGCGCTGGGAAGGGCGGGGCGGGTGGGGGGTGGTCGAAGCAGAACAGTTTGGGAAGAGGGATGAGGACTCGGAGTTGGCGTGAAGAAGGGCTGGGAGTCCCCACCTTGGTGGCTCCCACCCCTGTTCTGGGGCTACCTGAGAAGGTGGCTTGGCAAGTGCTGGGGGAAACTTCAATTTTATGGCAATTAGGGGCGCCCGTGGGCTGGGCAATCAGCGCAGGCTTTGATCTGGTTAACCTCGCTGGGGGTCAGGCCGTGCTGACCTCGCAGTGTTCTCACTCCGGAGCTGCAGCCGGGTCAGCGCTCCCATTGTTTGACCGGCGACATTAACTCCCGGGCCAAAGAACAGGGCCCGCTGCTCCCCACCGGCCCTGCCTCCCGCCCAAGTGGGCGCTTTGTTCCCTCCCCATCGGCTCCCATTGTGCCTACTCAGGGGGAAAAAGCCTGCGCTCATTTCCTTACTCTAATGGCTCCATCCTCTTCCAGCCCATAAGCATTTTGTCACTGTGACCCCGGAGGTTATTCGGGCCTTTTGATGTTGCCTACCTCTAGCCTGGCTCCCCAGCTGCCACCATGGCCAGCCGCCACCCAGAGGCTGTGCCCACAGGGAGCGCAGGGGGCTTAGCTGAGAGGGGGGCTGAAGAACAGGGTGGGGCGCGCTCCAGTGGGAGGCATTTCAGCCTTCATCTCCATCAGGGCTGCTCTCCTCCTCAGAACTCCGAAGCCCGGGCCTGGGGCCTTCTTCCCTTGGGGCAGGGGCAGAGGGGCATTAAGGCCCCAGCCAGCCCTGCCCGGTCCACCTGTCTCTCAGCTCTGTGTGCTTTCAGGACGATCCTGTAGTCCCCTGGGATGTTCAGCCTTCCCTGCACTCCCAAAGCCCTCCCTACACGCCACAGTAAGGTCACCCTTCCCTGCCCCCGCGATGCGGGGCTCACAGTTCTAGAATAGCACTTCCATGACCCGCTGCCAGCAGTGCCGCGGGTCGCCCACGCCCGAGTCCACCGCGCCAGGTGGTGAGCTCTCCAGCAGGTGCCCACAACAATGAAAGGGTAGTGTTTAGTCACTTTGAGACAGGGGTAAGGTGACTTTGGATGTTCTTAGAAGGAGCTTTCTAGAATCAACAGGAATAAATAAGGTTTATGAACTGTATTCTGTATTTTGTTGAGAGGTGGTAGAAGTATTGGGAAGGGCTTTGGTGAGTTTTAAAAATATTGAAAGGATCAATTTAGTGGCTCATTTATTTATACAAACATGAATTAAGCACCTTCTCTGGGTGATTATTGAATTGCTCTTAACACTGGAAATGCAGACAAGAAAAAAAAATCCTAGTCCCCATCTGCGCTGGGCTCCCTGCCTGGTAGTGGAAACATGCACACAGGTTGGACATCCTGACCCATCGGGACATGTGATGACACGCAAATTCTTATGCAAGTTGAGCTCTACATAGAGGGAGAAGGAGCTGGACCTTCAAGGAAAGGTTAAACTTGTCGAGACGGATGTAAAATGTTCACCACAAATTTATTAGGCAATATTGTATAGCTTGGGAGAATTAATCTGTTTCTTCCAAAGTGAATAATCTCAATTCAAATTCCAATTAATGGCTTTGAGGAAACTACACAGAGGCATCACACAGCAAATTAAATACAGCTTTTCCTGTCTGTCTCTAGACAGCCGGATGCGCTTTATTGACATTTGTCTCTACGCCTTTTCAGGAAATTTGGGCTCGCCCATCGGCAGCCAGCCAGAACTGCCTGTGCTCTGTGCCAGCCCTCAGACATCTACCTAGAGTCCCCTGGGCAGCAGGGTAGAGTCTATTGTTGGTCTACGAGCTGTTCCTTTTTAGCCCAGATTTAACATGGTCCCAAAAGGTAAACTGATTTTTTCATCAGTACATTCTCATTCATTCGTTCACTCATTTGTTATTGCCAATCTATAATTAATTCCTCGTCAGTCAATGAGTAATTTTCAGTTATTCATTCCACAAATGCTTTGCCAAGTGCTTCGAACTGTGTTAGGTTTAGGAGACATAAAAATGAGCCAGGAACGGTGGCTGACGCCTGTAATCCTAGCACTCTGGGGGGCTAAGGTGGGAGGATCACTTAGCTCAGGAGTTCAAGACCAGCCTGACCAAGAGCAAGACCCTGTCTCTACAAAAAAATAGAAGAATTAGCTGGGTGTGGTGGTGCACACCTGCAGTCCCAGCTACTTAGGAGGCTGAGGCAGGAGGATCGCTAGAGCCCAGGAGTTTGAGGTTGCAGTGAGCTATGATGATGCCACTGCACTCTAGCTGGGGTGACAGAGAGAGACTCTGTCTCAAAAAAAAAAAAAAAAAAAAAAAAAAAAAAGAAAAAAAAAAAAAGGGAAGAAAGAAAGAGAAAGAAAGAAAGAGGGTGGTCTCTGCCTGAAGGATATTATTTTAGTGAGGCTCATTGGTAAGGCCACCTGGAAAGTGGTGTTATGAGGTGGACAAAAACATATCAGAGGAACCCTCAAGAAGGGCCTTGATCCTATCTGGAGGGTGTCAGAAAGGCAAAGACTTTGCTGGGCAAGGCTACACTTGAATGCTCCTTGAAGGTTAAGGAACTACCGGGCGAGGAGGTAAGAAGGAGGGTGGATGGATGGGGAAGACCCTGGAAACAGGAGATTGGTGTGGGAATCCTTGCTTCTACAGGGCACTGGCAACGGGATCGTGCATTCCACCAGGGTGGTCTCTCTGCTGGGGCTTCCTCCTGTGTCCTGGGGACAGGCCCCAGTCTTATCACCACCTCCTGACACCCTGCAGCTCTGGGTACGAAATCTACACATGCTACTCTCCATAGCACTTACCTTTGTCATTGATAAACTCCCTAGTAACGCACAAAAACGCTATCCTCCAAAACCATTTGTAGTGTCTGTACAGATAATTTTTTAGAACACTTACTGGCTCCAAACAGTCCTACATTCAGTCGGGTGGCATCTTTTCCCCCCACCTCCACCGTCTCCCCGGATGTGTGGATAGATGCCGCTAAACGTGCTGTCTGAATCTGAGGCAGAAAGATAATTATTTGCCTTTCTCATAAGGAAAAGCTAATTACTAGAAGGAATCCCAGCATAATTACACACTTAGGCTTAGCGTCTTTGTACACATCGCTTCCTGACAAAGACGTCCAGTTAGCCTGTAGCCATTTGTTGGAGGAGGAGGCAGTCGTTTCTGATTCTCTCTAGCTTTCCCACCCCGACGTCTGCCCCCAGTCATGACCCTGGGGGTGGGTAACCTGAGTCAGGTGCCTGGGTAGCAGGACAGGGAGAGGGGCGCCTGCAGATGCAGCTCCTCATACCGACGCACTAGGGGAGCTGCTGGAGCCCTTCGCGGAGGAGAGTGCTCGGTGCCCGGGAGGCCGTCCACCCACTCGGGGTCTCTCTGCCTGTAAGAGTTGGAGTTGGAGTTTGCACCCGGTCTCTCTGGCTGGAAAGCTTCCCCCTTTCCCCATGAAAAGGGGAAACGGATGCTTGACTTGGCTGTCAGAGAGTCCCATCGGGAGGCCAGGGAAGGAATGAGGACCTGGCTTCTCAGCAGGGGTGGGCCCGGTAAGGGAGATCACTGTCAAGCTACTGAACTTACTGTGTGCCCGTGGGTGGGGACCTGGCAGGGAGCGTGGGGACCGAGGCGTGGTCCTCAGGGGGAAGCAGTGCTCCCACCTGGAGGGGGTGGGCGTTTCCCACCCCTGTGGGTCCACTCCTGTCCCAGCACAGACCACAACCAACTGACAGGCAGGGAAAGCTCTGCAAGGCAGGGCCTGGTGACCATGAGGCCTGTGTGACTTTCTCCACAAGGAGAAATGGGCCGGGAGACCACACAAGGCAAAGGAAAGAGTACAAGCAAAGAATCGAATTGAGCCAAAGCCAAACTCACCAGGTGGCTGGACGCGAGTAAACTACAGCCGGGGGCGGGGGAGCATTGGGCCCAGTGAGCAGTGACCACAGCCCAAGGTCACATGGCCCCACTATGAGTCCTTGTCTGGGAGCAGTCCAGCTGTTGTAAAGGTTCCTGCCTATTTTGACACTCTGTGATTCAATGTTTAAAATATGTTTAAATATTTATAACACTGTTTGGATACATTGATCAAGGATCTTAAACTATCCATACTCTTTTATTTTTTTTGCTCTTTCCCCCCCATTTTTGTAGGAGTAGGAGGTAAACGAATAGAATAATGCTTTCTATCCAGTCGTCTCCTCTAGACCATTTTAATGTCCCAAAGTTTAACTAACAGAACAGGGAAGCTTCCCTGAACTGAAGTCAACACTATGGAATATTCATACTCTTTGACCTAGAATTCCACTTTAGGAAATCTTTCTGAAGAAATTAGACATACAAACAAGGATGTTCATTACAGCACTGTTTATAATAGGGAAAAATTGGGAATAACCTAAGCATCCAACAATAGGAGAGTCACCGTAAATTGCGTACATCCGCCCAATGGGTTTTTAGACAGTAATTGAAGAGGATGTTTACAACAACTTTATAAAAATGCAGAGAAATGGTTATGTCATAATATTAATGGGGAATGATGGGCTAGCAAATTATGCATTTAGTCACACATACAAAAAACATAGTCTCATAGAACCACAGACACACACCTGTGCACAGGGAAAAGCTAGAAAAAGGTATTAACGGTGGCTATCTTGGAGTAATGGAATTATAGGGGATTTAAAAATAATTTTACTTTTCTAATAAAAAAGGTAAACTTTATTAATATATTTTTTAAAAATTAAAATGCAAAACAATGGCAACAAAAACAACAACAAAAGCTCCAGGGCAAGGGCCAGACAATTCTTCCTCCCTTTGGGGCAGTTGAGGCCTACGGCTGGTGCATGACTGGCCGTAGGTGGCTTCAGGCCATAGAAGAGGCTTGGGAATGGACAACCTCGCACAGAAGCCTGGCGGGGGGTGACGGTGGACTCCAGGCCGAAGGGTAGGTGTCTTAGAGGGTTCGATCGCCCAGAGGCGCTGATGGAGGCACCAGGTTGATTGAGCCCCAGGGGTGTTTCAGCACCTGCAGCACCCCATGCCGACATGAAGAAAGGGGTGAGTCTTTCTATCCAGGATTTTGCACAATGTTATAATGTCCTAATTTCTAGCTTTAAACTTGGGAAACAGTGGGAGGCCGAATGGTTTCACGGTTGAGTTTAGACTTTGGGGGCAGAGCACCAGGCTCCAATCCTCTTCTACCTCTTACTCCTTCTGGGATCTTGGGTTTCGTCTGTGAAAGAGGGGATTATAACGCAGACCCCAAAGGTGCGGGCACAGAATTTAAACGAGGTCCACTCCTCAAAGTGCCTGGCTCGGAGGAGGGGCTCGGCGCCTGGTAACTCATGTTCGCGGCTGCTTCTTAGCTAACAGGTACCCTGACTTAGCTGCTTCCTCCTTTGTCGGGAAGAGATGTTTCCCTGGTTGTGAGCACTGGCTGTGAAGATCCTAGTTTTAAATTGGCCAGTTTGGTTAATGACATGGCCTAGCAGGCAGTCCTCATTGTGTGAGAGAGCACTAAATTAGTCCCACAAAGGAAATTGCTTCACTGATGTCCTGCACTGGTACCAATGAGAAGGCCCCCCTCTCCCCAGGACAGAGCAGGTGGCCAATCACTGCAGTCTGCCAAGAGTTTTTTACAAGATCTGAGAACTGAAGGCAAAGCCGGCTTTTACGGGGCTAGCTTGGCTCCTGGGGATGTGAGCTCGTGTGCCTTTCTGCTGTGTCTTCCACCTGCTTGGCGCCTGTTTAGTGAACACTTCTAGGTTCCATGGCTATAAGCAAAACCTTCCCATTGTCACTAAATGGGGATTTCACAAGAGTTCATGATACAAATTTTCTGGCCAGTTGGCTCAGAGACACGCTGGAAGCCCCAAGATGACCTAATAAGCTTGGGGCTTAGATGGCTAAGGTTGTCAAGGTCATGGAGGAGACTGCCTTGTCTAGAAAGACCAACCTAATTAATGCCTGCTATTCCATGGTGACAGCCCCAACTCTGCAGAGCCTTGAAGGCACTTAGGCCTTGTGGTCCCTTTTTAAAAGGTTGACTATCTTGGGAAGGTCTCATCCTATGCCACGGCTGCCGACAGTTACTAGGTCAGGTTAGTAGGGATAAGCAAGGTTAAGGTGCTAGCTGGGCTCTGAGAAGTAGGGCTGGGCAAAATAAAACCAGAGAGGAGAAGATCGGCGGAGATGCCACAGACCAGCTCTGTCTGATCCCCTGGGATTTAGGTTTCATCCACTCTTCAGTGTAGTTTTAAGTTAAGCCTGAAGCGTGGTAATGAGAGAATCTAGGAAACCATCTCAAATGGGGGTGGGTGGGTCTGGGATGGGATCGGTGAGATATGAGTGACACTCGTGGCCTCGACTGTTCATCTGAAACATGAAGGAGTGGCTGAGATGACTTCCAGAGCCACTTTCACCCCAAATATTTGCCTTCCATTCTTAGGGTCCCCATCCTGGGAGAGAAATCAGTGATGACTCTTCATGACAGATGGAGCTGTGGTCCAAGTCTGAAGCCTTCTGCCCAGCCTGGCCAGTGAAAGCCGCCTTCAGCTAGTGCGACGGAGAAGCTGCTTCTGATGTGCTGATCTCATGCTGATGCAAAGCGTTGTGTTGTCACTGAGTTGGGACCGACTGAGAGAAGTGATCTGGGAACAGCTGCAAAACCGAATTCATGTGACTCTTCCTACATTCACGTGTGATGCTGGTATGTGAAGGCTTCTCATCTCCCTGTCCCACCCAGGCGCTGTGACTATGAAAAGGACCCTAGCTTGTCTGGGTTTAGATGGGGAAACCGAGGCCCAGTGGGGGAAGTGACCTCCCCACTGCTAGTCTCGGAAAAAGCTCCACCAATCACTAGGTCCCTCCCAGACCCTTGCCACCCGGTCTCCAGTCACCTGCGGCAAGCAGGGCTCTACGGCATTTCCTGCCTCATGTGTACAATTGTGAGGATTTATTGTAGCTGGGATTTTGTTTCAAGCCTTTAATATGATTAACAAACATCAAATATCAAACGCTTATCTAGTAAACACCTCCCGTCCATGCCATGGATGTTATGGTCAGCTTCGGATTGAAGTCGAGTCACATTTCAAAACAGATGAAATTTCAAGAGGCCAGAGCGCGGCCGCCCGCATCTGCTGGCTGTGATCTTTCGTGTGCAGTAAATGGCATTGTTGGGGAGCTCGGCTTTAAAACTCAGCCTGGTCAGCAGGACCTGCTTACAATGCAGGGAGCTTTCCGGGGGATTTTAAAAACGCAGTTGAGCACTCTGAGGCCGGTGGGCACTCTGGCGGGGCAAGAACAAGCTGTCTGTTGAAGACTGGGATGTTCAAATCAAATATTTATTATCTTTGACCAAAATTCAAATGATACACTTAGGAGCAGCAGGGTTTCCAGGAATGATTCTGGTCAGGGAGGCAGGAGGGGTTTGTAACAGAAACCCCAAATCCCACTGTTTAAACCAAAGGAAGCACACTTCTGTCCTTGCCCTAGACATGAGATTAAAAAATAAAGTTCTTTGTTGCATTTGTGAGTAAAAGTGAACAATAAACCTGAGGAATGTCCAGTGGCATTTCTCTTGGGTCCATGAATACTCTGGCTAAGCACAATGCGTCTTCTTGGATGTGTCTGTACCAGAAACTGGTCTCTGCTCTGGTGCCACTGAGCACTCCAGCTTGTCTTCAGGGATGCTGGGTATGTGTTTGTGTGGGCACGCGTGTGTGAGAGAGCAGGAGTGTGAGTGCATAGACTTCCGAGTGACTCCAGTCACCACCAGTCGGCCATCAGCAATCCGGGCTGCTTTGCTCTTCTTGCTGTTCCTGTGGGAGGCAGGAGACACTCTATCTGGGGGACTAATGTTTCCCCGGGTGCCACAGCCCGTGATTTGAGTGACCTGTTCCAGCTGTTTCTGGCAGCAGCTCCGAAGCTGTCGGTGGCCCGGCGGGTGGCAGGGTGGGTTACACCGTGGAAAATGCGTTCCTGATGGGGCAACAGCTGCCACCGGCGAGAGCTCCAGGAGTTGGTGTAATGAGAGAAATTGTTCTCTGCTGCTGGGTCTGGCAGATTTCACCCATAAATGAAGATTTGCTGCTTCCAACAGGGGAGGCATTTGTTTGTTTAGATTCCTAGAAGCTGACGAGGAGGTGTGGCTTCCCTGTGAGAAAGGCACCAAGGCCTCCTTCAGGGACACCACACTCTGCCCTGCATCCCAGCTGGGGCGGAGCTGGCCTGAGCCGGATCCCAGCTGCAGTCTGCAATGTTGCTGAAGACCAAAGTCACCTGGGTTTCTCAAGGTGAACCCCAATCTAGGTGCTGTGGAATCTTGGGGTGTGCATGAGCAGAGCAAGAGGGCAGGGCTCGTTGCAATGGGACTGGAGGGTGGGGTGGGAAAGGATTTCTAAAAGGGCTGCTGCATCCTATGGCACAATGGCCAATGGCCCAGGTCGCTGACATCGCCACACTGGCCGTGACTCGAGTCCACTGAGGAGTTATTTTTTCTTTAATTTAGTTGTTAACTTTTATCAAAGCTATACATTCGCACCATTTACAAAATTCCACAAGGTGTCTTGTGAAAAGCAACGGTCTCTCCCAGCCTCTCCCTCCCGGTTTGCTTTTCCCCAGAGGCAATGACTTTTAACTATTTTGGTTGACTCTCTTGTCATTTTCCTCCACCTCTTTCAGCAACATATTGTTTCTTGATGTGACAGTTTTAGAACTAATCTATTGATGTCCCACTGTGGAAGATGGAGATTTAGCCTTTTTTATGACCATCTTCCTTCCCATTGCCACGCATGCCAGAGCAGATGCTTGATGCTGAGCTATTTTTGCCACTTCTCAGACATCGCTTCATGGTGAAGGTTAGGGTTAGGGTTGCCTAGTCTCCCTCTGTGCCCAGATCTGTTTGGCTGGTGGGCACCGATCACCTTTCTGTTGCCTGTATCTCTTCCCACTGACCAAATCCCCAAAGCACCTACTGCAACTGAATGACTCAGAGAAGTAAGTGTCCTGGAGCCAGGGCAATAAAAGGAGGGTAGGGTGGGTGGGACACCCTGTCCTCCTGGAGTTGTGCTCAGAGCACCTTCTTTTGCTTGCTGACTCTAAAGCAAGGAAAGCAAGGGCCTTCACTCTGCTGTGACTCTGGACTCTGGGTTTGGGAGCATAATTTTGTTTTGTTTTTTTAATTTAAAAACAACATACTCGTCCAGGTGTGGTGGCTCACGCCTGTAATCCTAAGAATCTGGGAGGCAGAGGCGGGAGGATTGCTTGAGCTCAGGCGTTCCAGACCAGCCTGAGCAAGAGCAAGACCCCGTCTCTACTAAAAATAGAAAAATTAGCTGGGTGTCAGGGAGTGTGCCTGTAGTCCCAACTACTCAGGAGGCTGAGGCAGGAGGATCGCTTGAGCCCAGGAGTTCGAGGTTGCTGTTAGCTAGGCTGCCACCACGGCACTCTACTCAGGGCAATGGAGTGAGACTCTGTCTCATGACAAAAAAAAAAAAAAGAAAGAAAGAAAAGAAAGCTTAAAAAAACAACATATCATAATAATAAATTTTTATTGATGTAAACTTTGCATTTCTCCTGAGAATGACCCTCACATCGTAGCTCTGGACGGGGAAGAGAGAAGAGGTGCAAGAAACAGAATATGGAGCCCAGGCACTCACAGCCAAGGGAAGGTAGGATTATTTCTCAGTGACTGTGGAAAATGTGGAGTTTGGGGCTAAAATTCTCCATGTAAAGGATGCTTGGTGCACACAGACCCCAAAACAATGCAATATATTCCATAAGACAGGGAGTCTCTGGAAAAGCTGTGGGTTGGAGAAGGGTGTCTTTCTCCACCTCTCTAACCTAGCTGGGATTAGAAATACACTTTTCTCAGAGCTCAGGAGACCCAGGAGAGTCGTACAGGGTCACATAAATAATAGAAGAGCTGAAGCAAATGCATTGGAAGGGAGCCATCTGTCCTGCTGCAGAACAGAGAAAGGAAAACATGATTCTGATCACAAGGTCCCAGAACAGGACAGGACCAGGTCACATCTGTGACAGACACTGAGAGGAGCACTGTGCTTGGCATGAAAGTAGGTGCTAAAACACATTGGTCTTCAATGAAAGTAACAGCTCATTTTGCAGACAAGTAAACTGAGGGTCAAAGAATTAAAATGGCCTGCTCTGGGTCATGTGGCAGATTCACGGGGGAGCTGGTCGAGGACCCAGGTGCCCCGCCTCCCTCCCTCCCTGTCTTGAGTCGATAAGCCCATCCCTGCCAGGTAGTGTGTTAGGCACTGACGATTAGAAAGACAGGAGACAGACTCTGTGCCAGAGGAGCTAAGCGTCCTGTGGGGAGGCCCCAGGTAACTGAAGTCACGGAAGTACGGAACATGCTGCGATGGGGGCAAATTTACACGAGGTACTTTGGGAAGACAGAGAAGGGGGAATTAACTCAGATTATAATAGAAGTCAAGAAAGGCTTCCCAGAGAAAGTGGTAATTGAGCTAGATCGTGAAAGATGAATAAACCTCAGCCTGAAAGAATATGGCCAGACTTTCATTATGTGATCTCTTGACAGAATATGCAAGGACCACAGGAAGAGAAGCGTCTGGCGGCAGAGACCAGGGAGGAGGTTCTTTTACTTATTCAGGTGAGAGAAGACAGCAGCCTGAACCAGTAGGACAGTGGCATGGGAATGTGAAGAGAGGGAAGCTTCAGGAAATGCCTTGGAACAAGAACTGACATCGCCCTGTGGTCGGCTAGACAGGGGTGGGAGAGGGAGGATCGAGGCTGACTCCCAGATTCCGGACCCAGTTATTTGGCTGGATGGTGCCGCCCTTCACTAGGAGAGAGAACACAAGAGATGATGAAAGAGGTTTTGGGGGAAATAGAGTATGTTTAGGTTTGAGTTCCTGGCATTTAATAAGTGAGAAATCTAAGTGGAAATATTCAGTGGGCAATTGAATTAAAGGGTTGTGATGCAGAAGAGAGGGCTAGAGAGGAGTCATAGGTTCAGATTGTTGTTGAAGCCTTAGGAAAGAAGTGCTGTCAGTCAGGGGCATGTGCAATGACAGAAGAAGGTTGAGACACGTGGGACAGTGGTGAGGAGAATGCATGAAGGTGTTTGCAAGGGAGAATCCAGAGATACATGGGGAACTTCTCTCAAGGAGAGGAAATTGATTCCAGGAAGGAGGTGGTGGTCGATGTGTCTAATGCGTCAGGAAAGTCTGGAAAGGAAAAGACTGATGAAGTCCATCAGGCTACACAGCAGATGGCAAAAGCCAGAAGTGAGTAGGGTGGTAGGCCTCTGGGCAGCAGACGTCCATGCCGTACAGGAACCCTCTCTGGCCTTGGGATGGACAGAGGATACCAGTCTTGGGACCCACTAAAGAGCTGCCTAGAGGGCAGAGGGTGGATTCCAGCCCAGACTGAGGCCAGGGAAGTTTGACTGATAAGGGAGCAGGACCCATTTCTGCCTCCTGGTGACTCTGTTCCCTGGCAAATGGTTTTTCTTCCTACCTTGACTGGTGTCCATGAGCATCCAGTGGATAATGTTTCCTGCTGCTTCCAGGTGGAGACCAACCAGAATGAGATATCATTCAACCAGAATTCAAAGATAAGGTGCAACTGAGTTTCTTTTAACTCTCTAACAAGGTCTCCTTCCTAATTTGAAGACTGAGCTAAGCAGTTTTATTTCTTCTTTACTTTAATAAATCAATTAGCAAATCTTCTTGTATGTGTGATCTCCAATCCTTGGCTTGGATGAGGAGCTTGCATTTATTCTTTGGATGAGAAAAATCAATGACATAGACCCCAAAGGGGGTGGACCTATATTATAAGGATTTTTGCTTGTTTAATAAGACATTTAGGAACCAGGTAGATAAAGGGTGTTTTTCACAACTTATTTCCAGATTTTCACTCATTTAATGGTTTCCTATGAGTTTCCATGGTGATTGGAGTGTCGGTCCCAACTTTGACCCAAATGACACTTAAGCCTTATCATTAAAACTCTGCCCCTTCCAAAAAGGATTGGAGACAGATTGCAATAGTCATGTCAATGAAACAGAACCATTAAAGAGTAGAAAAACAAGAGAGATGTGAATCTCCTGTGTGTGGCAGACAGAAAAACATAACAGGTAATTGGGATAAGGCAGTAACTACAGGGGAGGACTGTCTTTGGCCTTGAGCTTCTTAATCCCAGTGCAAGAAGGAAAACAGGCCAATTGTATAATTGTCCATATCAAAATTACGTAAAATACATCAGCAGTGACTTTAGAAATTATATAACTGTGTATTTAGATGGAAGGGTAGCTGTTGTGGGTAAAGTTGGTGTGGAGGACACGGAGCCCACTGTCCCTCACCTCCACTGGTGCAGGTCATTGGAAAAGGGGAAAAGTGCAGGTCATTTTTCTCATTCTCCACTTCATTTTGGATATGGGGAAACCGAGGCCGAAGAGAGGTGAATACATCTACTCGATGTCGTTCACTTGATTGGTTGGTGAACCAGGACTAAATTCTGGATTTTCTGCTTGCTTTTTTGTCATGAGCCTTTCTATCTAAGTGGCATTTGATATACATTAAATTCGCTAATAATTGGTCAATCCCACCATTCAGAGATAAGTACTGTTAACATTCAAACATACACACATAATTTATAGATTATATATCCATTTATTTCTGTTTCTTTAACTTAACATTTTATCATAAATATTTTCCCATGTCATTAGGAATTTTTCTGTGAATGTGATTTTTAATATTTATATCAGATATTACCATATGGATATATCATAATGAACTTACTGAGAGATTGGCTGTATTTTTTCCCAGCCTTTTGGGAGAAAACAATCCTAGAAAAATTTTCTGGTGCTGATAGGTTGGCTCTACTTCCCACATGGTGATCTTTGGGCATGATGACCTATAGTTTCTGAATTCCCAAGAGTGGCTTCCATTATTTCTGCTGATGTCTCTCCACAGCGTCATTTCCACACTTGCGACTTGGCCCCCTAACTGGGCCAGCAGCTCTCAGTGCTTCCTCCTGCAGCCAACAAGCAATGGGAAAGCCACAGACTTTTCCAGAATCAGTACTAGAGCCTCCAAAAGGGTTGGGCATTGACCTAAGAGAAAGTAGATTCTTTAGGATTTTAGAAGTGCCAGCATACAATCAATTCCTACAAGACTAACAAATTAAGAAAGAACAAGGAGGGGTGTTCACAAAGATGACCTCGGGTCATTGCCAGGTCCCGAAAGTGCCTTCTGAATCATCAAAGAAAGATTGCATTACTGCCAGGACAACTATAATGTCAAGTTCGGTTTATTATGTCTGCATGCCTTGAAAATTAATCATTTAAGAATAAGTATTTTATTATTTATTTATGATCCACACTCTGCTGACTTCAAAAATGAATCAGAAATAGCATGCCATATATATATGTATATATGTATTTTATTTGTATTTTTGTTAAAGTAAAATGCACATCGTTTTAGCATCGGCAACAACAACAATCCCCTGCTCTATTCATTTCTACCTCTTGATTTTGCTCCTTAAAGGCAACAAATTTTGGTACTTTGTTTTTTTACATGGTTTATTTTTATTTTCAACATGCATATATTGCTATTTTTAAATTTACTGATGCTGGGCACCATCCATACTAACTGCCGGTGCACCTCTGGTTGATATACATGCGACACTGAGTTTTGATGGAGCACATCCGGAGTGAGATAGTGCAGGCGCAGAACGCAGGGAAGGATATCTGCCCATCAGATTGCTTTAGCAGACCGACCATGCCCCCTCACACCCTCTCTTTCTAACCTCCCCATGTAATCACTTCACAATTTGAAATTAAATTGATAGCCAATACTTACATTTGAACTATGAAAATATTTTCACCGAAGAGCCATGTACTGTATTAAGAATACTTTTTTTTTTTATACAATGTTTTGGTTTCTTCTGGAGTTAATAATTCCTTCATTTTTTTTCTCCTTTTATAATGCTTGCATCGTACTATGTACATATGCTTTAGTTCTTTAAAAAAAAATCTGCAAGGTTGGTTAATAGTTTTTTCGCCAGGGCTTACATAAAGCAGGTAATCTACCAGTTGCGTTTCCCCGCCTGCCGAGCTCCCTCCCATGGCTCTCCACCTTCTGCCCCAAGTCAGATTGATTTTTGAGCCTGACACACAGCTGCCATCTTGGGATGTGGTAAACTGCATTGAAAACATATTCACTGCCCTTTCTTGGATGAAGGTTCTATTTCCGTGCCCCACTGATATCTGGCTTCATCACATAAGTTGCTTTGGCCAATGAAATATGAGTGGAAGAGGCATGTGTGTGTATCACTCCAGAAAAGAAACTTCAGAGCCTGAGTATATGGTTTGCTATGACCTCTTTTATCCTTTGCCATGATGGCTGTCAATATTTCAGATAAAGGATGCTACGTCAAGTGAGATCTGGAGTACAGATGACATAGAGCAGAGCCATAGCCAACCCAAAATGGACATGTAGCAAGAAGCAAACCTTTGCAGTTGTACAGCACAGCATGACCTGGCCTATCTTGCATAGGCCATGCAACTTATCATTGTGGACTTTCTATGCTGGCTGTAGCTATGGTCTGAATATTTGTGTCCCTCCACCCCTACAATTTGTATGTTGAAACCTAATCCCTAATGCAATACTGTCAAGAAGTGGGGACCCGAGGAGGTGATTAGGTCATGGCAGAAGCAGCCCCCAGGTATGGGATTAGTGCCCTTATTAAAGAGGCCCAAGGGAGCTAGTTTGTCCCTTCCACCATGTGAAGACACTTACAAGGTGCCATCTGTAAGGATTGGTGCCTTTATCTTGGACTTCCCAGCTCCAGAACTGTGAGCAACAAATATCTATTGTTTATAAGTTACCCAGTCTAAAGTATTTTGTTATGGCAGCCCTAATAAACTAGGATAGCTGGTCTGTTCCTAATTTGCTTGTTTATTTAGTTATTATTTAAGCCCTTGTTTTGATGGATCATAACCAATGTTAGCTTCCTGAGAAATGGTGCGTGGGAGATAAAATTTTTGAATTCTTGCATAACTAAAACTTTCTTTCTTCTATCTTTATATTATTTAGCTAGTTTGGCTGGTTATAGAGATCTAAGTTGAAAATTACTTTCAGAATTTTTAAGGTGCTGCTTTTTAATTTTTTAATATTTCGTGTTGCTGTTGAGGAGTCTGATGCCATTCTGACCCCCAATCTTTTGGAAACGATTTTAATTTTTTTCCCTTGGAGGCTTTCAAGATCTTTCCTAACCCCAATGTGTTGAAATTTTACTTTAATGTAACTTACCATGGGTCTTTTCTCATCATTTTTTCTGTATACTTTTAATGCTGGAGCTCACATCCCTCCCTTCTAGGAAATTTTAGAAAAGTAATTATTATGTCTTTAATAATTTTACCCCCTCTATTTTCTCTTTCTGTAATTAGTATGAATCAGATATTGGATATTCTGGATTGATCCTGACATTTCATCTTTTCTTTCCTATTTCCCAACTCTTTGCTATTTAAAAAAAATTTTTGAAGATTCTTTTATTTTCTTATCTTTCTATTGAATTTTCTATTTCAGCTGAGTTGTTTAACTCAAAGGACTAATTTACAAGAGAATTTAAAGGAGATAACTTTGGGGATCTAAATCTATGATGTTTAGCTTTAAAATCTCAATGGACCTTGAAATTACTGTTTTTAGTGTCTTCTTTGTCCCCCCACCCCACTGCCCCAGTATCACTCCCCAACTTGACAGATGAAGATGATGGTTTCCAAAAAGGAAAAGGACTCATCTAAAGTCATATAGCACGTCTTCCTAATTCCTGGTCAGCTTTTTTTCATCACAATGTTGTGCATTTTCATCTTACCATAGCTGAAGCTTTGTTTCAGTTCTAATAAAGGACATTTTTAAAATTAGCTTCTGAATGGAAGTAAACAAAGAAGATGAGTTCGTGCATCATTAAAAAGCAGGCACCTGATGTGATGGTAAGTGAGCATCGCTCAGAGCTAAGACTGGAAAATCTAATTTCTCTTCTCTCTCTGACTTGCGCTGTGATTTTGACAAGGCGTTTCATCTTCTAGACCTTGGTTTCCTCATCTACAGATTGAAGAGGCTGGGGTAGGTCATTGCTTTTCAAACTCAAAGCTCTCAAAGTTCCATGGGGTGCCTTGGGCTGATGGCTTGGGGGTAGGGGATGAACGAGGAGAAGGGAGGTGGGTTTCTGGGTCTTCTGCTTCTACCTGAGCAGTTTCACTTGGGTCTGTTTTATGTATTTGGTGTTCATGTAGGCTTTTATTGCCCAAAAAACCCCCCAAAACAAAAAACATTCTGTGACTAAATATTTGGGAACCACTTCCCCAAACTTCTGTAGGTTTTCTTTTGGCATTGTGCTTTTCTGGTACTCTGATTAGAGCTGTTCTTTTAGAGATTCAGTTAGGCTCAGATTTATATGCTGTCAAGCTCTCTGGAGCTCCTATAAATTAGGATGTATATTGAGATAATTACCATTCTGGAATTCTAAGCACTTGAATACAAGTCAACCCTTATAACCGCCTTTCAAACCAATTGTCTCACCGCAGATATGGTCACTCAATACACATTACTGAATGCCAATAAAATAGGAAACTGGATCCTGCCATTTTCTCGACTAGACAGTACAGACAGGCTGAAGCCAGAGTCACAGCAGTCATTCTGTGGCAGGATTTCTGCTTCTCTTCACAGAAAGTCGAAGCCTTGATGTCAGGCCAGGCACAGACACAACTCGATGCCTTTCATTTCCCTGGCGTTGGAGAGGGACAGAACAGACCAGCTTGCAGTCCCCTGCCCTTGGGAAGGAAACTGGTTTTCTGCTCTGTTCAACCATGTTTACTAATCATTAACGGAAGCAATAGATTTAGACCAACACTGGTATCAAATGATGGGGCTGAGAGTGAGCAGACCAGTGTCGCAGCCTGGGGTTAGGGAGCAACGGTGTGTCCAGAGACATGGCTCGTTCAGGGTACATCTGCTCTGAAAGAGCCTGGTTACCTGGGGGGCGAGGCAGAGAAGAACTTAACTTCATCTAAGAATGACCTTCCTAGAAAGACCCTGGAGATTGTACAATTGAACCTCCTCATTATACACATGGGAAAACTAAAACCTAGAGAAGGGACATCCCTTGCCCGGGGTCACACACAAATATATTTTATATATTTTATTCCTCTCAGTCTACATTTGTGCCATCCTCAGACATCTCTGAACAGGGACTGGGCACTTAAAGTAGGTAATTGGCAAGGAGTCGGGTTTCCTTGAGGAGGGAAGCTAGGGGCATTTTTTTACCTTGGGCCATTGCCCAAGGTATGGGCAGAAACCAGTGCTCCACTAGCCAAACCCAGACCAAATTCATCACATGGTGAGACTCCAGACCCCACACCCAAGTGGGGACTTCAGAGAATATCCAGTGTCTGTAGGAATTCCCTCCTGCCTCCCCTGATTCTCAGCCTACACCCGCCTGTGCCTGTTGGTAAGTTTACCTCGCATCAAAAATACCATCACCATCACCACCTACACACCCCAAACACATGGTCCTTAGGCCATCTCCGCCCCGAAGCACTCCCGTTGTGTTTGTTACTGACGGCGCACCCTGCCCTTTCTGAGGTCCACAGCCTGTGGCCATCCAACTCACTCGTATTATCTACTTCTGTAAATATTCATTCAGTTAATGAGCATCCACCGAGAGAGAAGAATCATTTCCAGCCTCCTAGGCCACAGACTTTGGTTTCAGGACAATATAGATTGGGCAGCAGATCAAATAAAGCCATCACCAGCCCACAGGACAGTCTCAAGAGGGGTAACTGTCCCTGTCCTCTACATTTGTTGCCGCAGAGCAGTTTGCCCTTGAATCCACCACACCACCCCTAAATTGACAATTTCATTTCCCTTCAACTCCTCCCCCTATCCCAAAGATCTGCTGAAACTGCCAGTTCCATCTGAGAAGACAACAGGATAATAGGTGAGTTCCATCCATCCATCAGCGATAATGGTCACAGGCACTCTCCATGCCTTTTGTCTGCTGGTTTCCCTGAGGACGCAGGCTGGGGACCTGGGGTATTTACACTGCCTTTGTGTGTATGTGCTTTTAAAATCAGTCCTCTTGTTTACTTTCCTGCCTTCAGCCAGGCTGTTTACTACCTTTGTAGGGGCCAGGCCACTAAGTCAACACACATTAAGACCCAACAGCAAAATGTCATAATGCGAATGAACAGAATTCGGGAAGGCCAGGGACATTGGCTGCTCTGTTGGGTCCTGTTTAGTCTGAGGGTAATGAAGAGCTCACAGATGACCTGATTTCATTAAACTAGGTCAGACTCAGCTGAAAAGCGGCTATGACTCTCACCCAGTTGTACAGCCAGCCCTTCCTCCCTCCCGCCCTCCCTCGGTCCCCGCCCCCACCTTGGGGCACCAATGCTTTCTGGGAATTAATGCTGAGTTTTGTCAATACAGTAGCTAAATCTCCATGGAATAATTGGACCTTTCCCTTCGGCTTCTGTTTGTGCAGCAGCGAGGCCTGGCATGGGAGAGAAGGGGATGGACTTTAAAGCAGGACGTATGATTCAGTTGTAGCAGTTTGCTTTTGTGCCAAACGTTCTGAGTTACAGCATCTTATCTGAGGGCTGTATTGACGGAAGCAGCTGAACTGGCTCAAAGAGAAGTTATCCTGCAAACAAGGCTTTCAATGTGTCCAGCCTCACCAGCAACACACAGGCCCTGCGCATCTTCAGAAAGATCATGGTGGGGAGTAGGAAAGGGCCCGGGCAGAGCGTGGAGGCGGGAGGGAGTGGTGTCTGAAGGCTGTTGGGGGAGGAGGGGCTGTCCTCTTGTCCTTCCTGCCAGGGAAAGATTGGTCTGTAGTGGGCATTCCAGGCAGGCAGAATTCCGCTCATTCACACAGAAGAAAACATTAACAATCAGAACTCTCCAAAGATTGAATGGGCTGTCGGATGAGACCATTTAAGCATGATACTTTGTTAGGCATCTACTTGGCATTTACTATGTCTCCGGCCTTGTGCTGGGCACTTTTCTCTGAGCTCCACAACATTTTAATTGATGAGGATAGGTGAGGAACCTGAGGTTTAGAAGCATTGAGTGACTTTTGGCAAGGTACTAAAGTTAATACACAGCAGATACAGGACTTGAACCCAGATCATTCTATGTCCATGCTCTTTCCACTGTTTCTGCTGCCCCCCACCTCTTGTTCAGCACACATAGGGGATGACATGTTTCTACTCAATGATGTCTGGGGCCTTAGCTGCAGGACTCAGAGGCTGGGGGCTGCAATCATCTGAAGGCTTGCTGGGTCACACACCTGCCTAGTGGCTGGTGCTGGCTGTTGGCTGGGGGCCTCAGTTCCTCTCCACACAGACTTAACCGGGTGGGCTGGTTGGGTTCCCTCACAGCATGGTGGCTGGGTTCTGAGGGTGAGCATCCCAAGAGAGAGAGGCAGGTTGAAGTTGAATCACTTTTTGACCTAGTCTTGAAAGTCATGCAACGCCACTTCTGTACATTGTATTAGATAGCATTCATTAGAAGTGAGTCACTAAACCTGGCTTGTGTGCTAAGTGAAGGGAAGTTAAATTGATGGGAGGAGAGTCAAGTTTCTAGAAAAACACATAGGACTGTAAATATTGTTGAGGCCTTTTTGGGAAAATACAATCTGCCACCACATTCATAATCATTACCATTGTGTTCTAATAGAGCTTTATAAGTAAGAGGCTGAAAGATGACCTAATAGGGTTGTAGGCTTCACCAAGAGGTTTCCCAAATTTTTTTGGTTCACGGTGCCCCTAGGCTGAAGGAAATACCTAGCAGTTTTGTTTAAATAGTTATATCTAAAAACTTAATAAGTATTTATCTATTAGTAGCTATTTGAAATAATAGTACCCAGAAATGGAAAGGAAAAGTACTATTTTTAAATTTTATTCTTAAATAACTACAACTAACAGGATGTTTGAGCCTGTTGGACACTACACACCTTCTCAGATCCTGGGATCTGGTTGGACATCACCCCCTTCCTTTCCTGTTTCACGCTGATTTTCACACTGTCACGCTTGTTATCATGGCAACCACCCCAAACTCAGCTCTTCAAGGATATGATGTCATTGAAAGGAATGTTGCACAATCTGATGCTGAAACAGAGAACAACTTTGAGTTCCGAGTTGTATGTTGTACAAGGGATGTCGGTTATTGCTCCAAAATCTAAAATACTTTTCAGTGTTCCTGTGCATTTGCTATGGGTCTCAGGGGACCTCATCACACAGTTTGAGAAGCACGGGCTTGAACTTAACAGATCTGAAATTAGTGACTGCTCAACGTACCAGAGGAGCAGTTTCCTAACAGATACCTGACTTCCTAACAAGGTCATTCATATTTCACATCTTTGGGAGATACTGAACTTGGATAACTCAGTGTCCAGGATAGTTGAGCTGATTTGTCCAAACTGATGGATTTTAAGGATCCACTGTGGCTTTCATGTGCAACAAGAAACAACGATCTCCACCCGTCATCTCAGGGATGGTGAGTTATGAGTTACATACTGACTTTGAGACATTCACAATTGCCCTGGAAGATGTCATACATAAAGACTGAGGGAAAGATACAAGGGAAACTTGAACCATGTAGGAGGGCTGTCTGGAAAGTATCCAGCCGTTGTTAATACAACTAGAACAGTTACATGGCTGGATACTTTGCCGACAACCCTTGTATAGGTTGAGACGGTTGCCCCGGCTAGGCCACACAGGGAGGGAAAAGCAGAGACATTTCATGCCAAGCTACCATCAATCATTTTTCCACTCCCCCATCCTGCTGCCCAATATAAGGAGAAATTTTGTGTGAATTGTGACAAATTGAGATGAACCTACCCTACTTCCAAGCCAAAATCGTTTCTGAAACTCTTGAAGTCAAACGAGCCTAGAACATTGACATATTGTCCAAAGCAACTTATTTAGCTTAGCACTTTATATGTGACCTTAATAAAGTCAATTTATGGCTCTCAGTTTCTTTGAATAAAGTACTGAAGTTGTAAAAAGGCATTATTTTAATCTAAGGTTACTTAGCAGATTTCAAATGAGAGAGGAAATACACATGCGACTGGAGAGTTCATCACCTTACTGAACTAGAAAATATGGCCCAATTTCTCTCTCTCTTCTTTCTCTCTCTCTCTCTCTCTCTTGCTCATAATTCTCAGACAAGACAATGGGAGTCATGTGATGTGACTGGGAAATTGGGCCAGTTAAAAATAGAAGGTGCACTCCACCAAGTTCATTAGAAAGTTGAAGCTCCATTGTTGATTGCCATTAATTTATCTCTGCCTGCCACATCTGAGGGGCGGGGGGAACAGACAATTGCAGATTCTGAGAGCATGTCGGCCGCTCTGGTTCTCTCTCCTGCCCTGGCTGAGCAGTAGCACTAGGAGCTCACCTGAGCCCTGAATATGCTCTCTCTGAGCCCCCAGGGGACTCTCTCCTCTGGGATCATTTTTAGTTGGGAAAACGCTCTGGTTGGCTTCTCTTCCCTCCCAATAGGAGTGCTCCACGTCAGCCTTTATAGACGGGAAAGAAGGTCTCCACCTCCATAAATTCGACAGAGCATCGGTACCGTTGCCCTTACTGAGCTCTGAAGGTCTTAACACGCCTGTCCGCATGGCGGGGAAGCGTGACGGAGAAGCAGCCTACACAGAGCCGGAACCGCCAGACTTGTAAATGTTAGCGAGTCCTCCTTCCCCCTCCTGCACAGGCACACGAGGAGCACCACTGTCAGGCCCTAGGCTCCGCAGCGCAGAGGGCCTGAGGAAGGCCAGGCCCGAACCCTGAGACCTGGTCCCTCTGATGCTGGTTCATATTCTCATTGTGACGGGCAAATTGTTTCATTAGCCCGCTATTCTCAGCCTTGTTTCACAGAGCAGCAACTTGAGGCCCTGAGGTGGGGAGGCTGGACAGAGAACCCTTTCCTTTTAGGTTGGGCGATTTGTCATTTGTCCTGGGTCCCTTCTGAGGCTGTAGGGAGAGGGTGTGGTTTTTGGCCTGGGCTGGCCCAGCAGAGTGTGCTGGAGGTTGTGTGGGCTGGGCACGTCTGGGCCAGGCTCTTCTTCCTAATATTACAACAGCAGCAATAGCTACGCTCACGTCCACTCCCGTCCCCCGGAGCTGGCGCCAGCTTAGCAGCAGCCGCAGCAGCGGGCAGTTGGAGATCCAGGCCCCAGCCTCACAGCAGACGAGGTTGGCTGGTGGGCACAGCCTGGCTCCGTGGCTGCAGCCTGGCTTCCTAACTCCACCCTCCAAGTTCCTGCTTCAGGACAACCCACCTGAGGAAGAGCTGGGGGCTGCTGAGCCATGATGTTTTCCTGTGTTTTCTGCCTCACCCTGTCAAGCCCATGAGTGGGAAGCACGAGAGATCCAGCTCCAGTTCTGCGTGGAGCTGGCAGGCCAGGCCCTGACCTGTGAACGCCCAGCCTACGGAGGCATGGTAGGTCACACCAGCCAGTCAGGCAGGCCCAGGGAGGGCCGAGCCCCCGTGCCTGGCACACCAGGCGGGTGAGCCTGGCCCCTTCCTTTGGGAGGCTCACGTGAAGGCAGAGGGGCAGGGCCTCAGTGTCTCTCCTCCGCCTCATTCCCTCGCAGGTTCCTCTGACGGTCACCAAGTTGGGGCTGCCTCTTGTTTCGCCTTCCGCTTGCCCTGAGCTGAGGGGCTTCGTGTCCTGTGCCTGCCCCAGACTCACTGTGCACACGGTGCTCAGACAGTGCATCTGGCATGACCCACGGTGTTGACTTGTGCTGTGGAAAAGGTCCCAACCACAATTTGACTCACAAAGAGCGGATGGGTTCTTCAGTAGCGTCCAGGGCACAGACTGCGGCATGGACGGGCCCTCCCAGCAGGTGAGGCGGTTTGTCCCAAGAGCAGTTGGCCCCACCTGCTCTCCAGGTGGAATTTGAGACCTCAACTATCTCACAGGGTGGCTTGTCAGTGGGCCAGACCCACTGGGTCCCCACCTGCTATTCTTTCAGACTACTTTTCTGAGGGCAGCTGGTGGAGGGGGCTGGGAACCGGGGCTCTTGGTGGCGTGGGGATTGGGGCTGGGGGAGGGTGTGGAACCGCTAACTTGTGAGGTTTTAAGATACATGTATCTGCTCCAGCTTCCCGCGCTGTCCGGAGATGAAGCCGGACCAGCTGACTCTCAGAGTAGCTGGGCAGGAGGATGGTCTACAGAGTGACTTTTGCCTGCCGGGGTAGAGAACAGGGTCTCGGGGGAATCGCCGGGAGACTGTGAGAGCTTCTCCTGGTTTGCCTTTCACTGCCCTTTCTAGGCCCTTCTCTGTCTGCCCCTTCCCGGAGTGTGGGGTTCTGCTGCCAAATGACCCACCAAGAGCTCAGTGATCTCCATCCTCTTTTCCCTGCCTCTCTCCCCTCCTGCTCTTCCATAGACCTCAGGTAAAAGTAGGACCCTGTGCCAGAGTGACAGAGGACACTGAGGCCCAGAGGGGAAAAGAGTCTTCCTGGACATGTTAAGTGTGCTGACAGGTCCAGAATGAATTTGTAGAAACTGCATTTCAACCGAGGGAGGCATAAGCATTTTCTGAGTCCCAGTGTCCTTGGCACAGTCCTGGCCAAGGTGTGGTACGTGTGGCGTGTATATATATGGAGGGTGGCACATGATTTCACCTCTCCCAGTTTTTCTCCTGTGACACGGAGGCATTTGCTTATCTCTGTCACAGGATTACCCCTAGTGGTAAGTACATGGGAAAGGGCTAAGCTGGTCCCTGGCACGCAGCACATCAATAAATGTCACTCATTCATTGCCAAAGGGCAGCAGAACCTGGTGGTTAAGGATGTGGGTTCTGTGGCCAGATTGCCTCCGCAAGTTACTAGTTGTGTGACCTTGGGATTGTTATTTTACCTCTCTGGGCCTCAAATGTCTTGTCTATAAAATGCGGATAATAATCCTATCACCTTATTGGACCAATGTGAGGATCAAATGAGGATTAAATAAGTAACCCACCAAGTACAGTGCCCGGAATGTAACTGCTCAGTAAATATGAGCTGCGATAATAAACATTGCTATTGGCAAACCGTGATTGTCACTGTAATTGTTATTCCAGAATTTCAGGGCCCCTGAGTGATGAGGAAGACAGAGTAGAAAGCTAGGATTAATAAAAAATTCTTCCGGCTCTCCATGAGTAGGGATGTCCAGGGAAATATTGAACAATGATTTTTTTCTGGGATGCTGCAAGAGGATTTTTGCATATAAAGAGAAATTAGAGCTAATGTCCTCTTCAAAGACTCTATGTTTCAAAACAACACTGAATTTTTCAGGTACTTAAATAAATGTGCAAGAAGGCATTGCACCTTCTTTTAAAGAAGCTGACCTCTGTCTTCTCCCACTTATTCACTCAGTGTGTTCAAAATACCTTTTAGGTGTCAGGCACTGCACAGGCACTGGCGACCAGAGATGGATGAGGTACAGCCTTTGTCCCCAAGAGATACAGACATATAAGCCCATGTTTTCAGGGCAGGCTGTTGGGTACAATGAATCTACCAGGTGCAGTGTGGGGCAAAGGGCATGCCGTGACTGATTCGGGGGAGTGCAGACCAAGAATTCCTCAGAGAAAGAAAGCCACTAGTCCTGGGTCTCTAAGAGGAGTGGGCGGACATCAGACAAGTAAGAGGGGGAGACATTCCCAGAGGAGGGAACACTGTCTTCTTCTCCCCCATCGTATCTGGAGACAGGATCATAACAGTGGTACAATTGCTTTGCAAAATAGCAAATGGGAAGGCTTATCAGCAGACCAAACAGTTCGCCTCTGACTTTGCAAGTCTGACCCCTGCTTTGGGACTCACTATCATATCTGAACTCTTCTATTAATATTTATGATGTCAAACCTGAGGATTTATGCCCAGTACCAGACAGCCTTCCCCACTGGAAGAGATAACAATTAAGGTGATCTCTCTGTTTTTGAAATGTAGACCAAATGAAACAAACCTTATTTCCATTGTGACCTCATCTTTGATAAATGTCAAGAAAAGGCCCAACACTCCCCCCACCCTCACCCCCAACTCAGATCCATTCAAATCAAAAGAGGAGATCAAAACCCCTACCTTGAAAAGCTTCTGGAATACAATAGCCTCTGCCCTCCCCACATCATTGCGTCCCTTCTCACATCACAGTCGAGTCAGGTGTGAGTTTCAGTTAGCCTGGGATCAGGTATTGAAGGCTGAGTGCTCATCAATTACTTCCATAAAGGCAGGGCCCCGGGACCAGAGAATAGAAACAGCCATCATGTCAGGCATGTGTGATTACAGGAGAAAGGAGGAATTCAGGTGGGAGAATTGTAGGGAGGGGAGGAGAAAGCAGAGCCCCAGGGATTATGTGTCCCTGTGGTCTTTGTAGGAAGCTGACCGACCCTGCTCCCTCCGATCTGGTGACCACAGGAGCTGTGCCAGCCCAGCTCAGGACCACAGACGGCTTCAACCTGGCACAGCAGAAAGAGCAGGGGACTTGGAGTCACCAAGACCTGGGCTAGAATCATGGCGGTAGTTCTGGTCAGCTGTGTGGCTTTGTGTAGATGACTTATTTAAGTCTCTTAAGCAAGAGATTTACTTAAGTTTCCTTGCTGGCAAAGTCAAGCTCATAAAATCGACCTCAGAAGGTAATGGGGATTAAACAATATAATGAAAGCAAAGATGTGGGCATAGGGCTAGTTACAGAGTACACAGCATGTGATCAGTAGATGTTAATAAGTCAAGGAACAGGCATTTATTGAACACCTACTTAAAGCCTCCCATGTTGGACCGACTGTCTTTGATCGCTGTTGTCTCAACTTAAGTCATTCATTTACTCACTAAACATTTATTGAGATACACTGTGTATCAAACACTGACACAGAATAGTGTAACATAGGTGTCTTTGTGGAGCTCACACGCAACATCCATGAGGATGCTCTTTGCAGCCTTTATAAGGTTGAAATGTTGGAAATAACCTGGATGCCCAAACAATAAGGGAATAGTTAAGTTGATAATGGTTTGTCCACACAGAGGAGCATTATCGTGTGGCTATATTGACAACTGCTTATGATGTATTATTAGCTGAATCGAGCAGGAAATGAAATTGTAAGTTCAGTTGATCCTTGTTATTCCTAGCAGTTATGTTCTATAAAGTTGCCACGAACACTGAGTTAGTGAATACGGAACCACTGCTCCGCGGAGAAATGCAGAGTTAGTCCCGAGAGCCTCTGGTTATAACATTGATAAATTTATGACCTCACTTTATGTACGCATCTGTTTAAAGACACTTTATTTATTTATTTTTAATTTTTAATTTTTTTGAGACACAGTCTCCCTCTGTCACCCAGGTTAGAGTGCAATAGCGTCATCACAGCTCACTGCAGCCTCCAACTCCTGTGCTCAAATGATCCACCTGCCTCAGCCTCCCGAGTCGCTGGGATTACAAGCGTGCACCACCATGCCAAGCCGATTTTTCTATTTTTTGCAGAGACGGGGTCCTGCTATTGCCCAAGCTGGTCTTGAACTCCTGGACTCAAGCAATCCTCCTGCCTTGGCCTCCCAAAGTGTTAGAATTACAGGCGTGAGCTGCCGCACCCAGCAAAGCCACCTCATTTAATATATCTGGTTGATTCATTAATATGGAACCCATGGCCAATGGCACTGTAACACGTACCTGCATGGAGCTTGTCTAACACATGTTCTCTCTGTAAGGCACCTCACAGCCTCCTTGCACGTAGGAACACTAGACAACACTTCAGCACTATGCTTAGGGCATTTTAAACAGTAAAATCACCAACACAAAGCACAAAAATGGGAAAACACAGGTACTGAATAAAACTGCTAAAGGGACGCTTATTTACAGCGTGAGAGTTGAGGTGAGAAGGCAAGACGTGCCTTGTTCAAACTCTGCTGGACACGTGAACGTGGAACAACTCGCCGTCTTCACCGCTTCGTGCATGTGTGTGAACGACCGAGGCGGTGCCACGAGGGCTGGTCTGGGCGTTGCAAACACGTTTCAGCGAGGTAGGTGAACTGCAAATATGGAATCCACAAACAACGAGAATGTGTGTGCGAATAAAGCATGGAGAGAACGTGGAAGAAAACTAAAACATTGGTCATAGGATTACTGGTGATGTTTTTCCTGTTTTACAATTTGCATTAATGTCAATTTTTTTTTCTTCCTTCGGCAATAAATATGCCTCAGGGAAAACAAACAATCAAAGCCTGCAGGTGGCCCTTAAGCCTCCTTCCGCTACTCACCTGCTCCCATGACGTGGGCGGTGGGCTCAGAAGGGTGGGAATGAAGCTTATGGCAGGGGTCCTACCCTGGGCTCCTCCCTGCCAAGCCTTCTGGAATGGCCATGAACAGTTAAAAACGTTGCCCCAGCACAGCTAAAATTCTGCCCGCACACGGTCTCACGGGAACACACAGCACTGACCAGCGTCTCTCGGGGGTAACCACGTGATCTCCATGTAGCAGCTCCCGTGACCCCATCAGAAACTCCAACGTGCAGTTTCCTGTGTTTTGATGATGGAAAACTGGGAAAACAAATTAATTAGAACAGTGCAATTTGTTTCATTGAATGAGTCTTCCCCAAACTTGGGCTTTTTGGGGGAAAAATTTTAAAAAAAAGAATGCCTGTGATTGAAATATTGAGAGTTATTGCTCTAAATTATATAAAAGGCACCCTTGTCAGTTCCTTTTAAAAAGTAGTTGGCTAGAAACCAGCTCCTCCATTGATGGGACCTACGCACTCCACTGGATTACTCTACCGGGCTATTTAAAGGAGAAGATACAGAAACATCGTCGTCGTTACTCGCCGAGGCTAGTATTGTCCTAATTCCTGACTCCGTGAACAGGAAATTCCAGGCTGCAAAGGTTGCTCACATTTTTACCTGATTTGCCTCCAGATTTGAAGTTATGTGAATGGCTTGTTTGTCTAACTCAGCTCTGCTCAAATCAATCTTTCACAGCCCCCCTCCCCATAAAGATCACCTTGGGTCAAAGGTCATAGGTCATCGTGGTTCTCAAATACCTGCTCACTTTGTAAGAGTTCCAAAGTGGACAATTACTCAGAAATTAGTGAGAAATAAAAGCAAGTATTTCAAAAGACTAATTGGGAAAAATGAGTACAGCATGCGCAATAACGTTTCAAAGGTTGTCTTTATGGCTATCCCAATTAATTTCCCGTTTTTCTCCAACCTGGCTTTTGATAACACAGAGTACGAGAGAAGCACCTGCGGTCCGTGCAGAGTTCCTTGTGTTACATGCGATCTCTATCTCTTTCATGTGCCTGTGTGTGCTCAAACATGGTATGTTTTTAACATATGCGAGTCCAGATACTGACATACAAAGTTATGACAAAAAGATTTCCCTAAAGTAATTAATTCGGGGCTACTGCTGAGAAAAATTAAAATAAAACAAAACAAAACTTAGAGAGACTGTCCGAAAATATCATAGTTTTCCGGCTCAGTCCTGATTTCTTAGGGTGCCGATGCATTAATTTTGGTTTAATAGAAAGTCCAAGTGTTCATAGAAGAAAGCAAGAAATTCAAAGGGACCTTAAGATTATATGAAAAGGTAGAAACTGAAGGGTGAACTAGAGATTATCCGAAGGACGGGTTAAAGTAGTGGAGGCAATGAGAACGGAGCAGGTTGGTTGAATACATATACATTTAAAAAGGGTGAGTGTTTACTACGCACAGTAATTCACAGGCTCTGCTTCCTGGAGAGCCAGGGAGTTGCTTTTTGATGAAAGAAAAATCAAAACCATTTCCACATGGGGAATGAAAGGGCTTTTGAAATACAGCTTCTTCGAAGTGGGACCTTCGAATGTGCACACAGCAAGATGCTACCTGTTTACCTTCCCGCCGCGCTTTCAGATCAACTTTTGGCAACTTTGAACCTTTCTGCTGTGCAGTTTCAGGGCAAGGATGAAAAAGAAATCCATCTGTTAATATTTGTTTTTCTTGTCCTTTGTTAACTGGAGAGTCCCAGGAACTTTCCAATTTAAAGGAAGAACTTCCCTCCATCTTGGTTAGAGGCGGCTTCTGCAACCTGGGCACTTAGAAAAGGAAGAACTTGGTGACACCTTCCCAGTGATGCTTTCCCTTCTCTAGTCAGCGGAGCAAGATGCCAAAAAATGTAGGCCTGGCTGTAAGATGACGAATGGATTCACTCTAGATGGCTGTTAATTCCCTTCACTCTACAGGTAGAAGAAGTAGCATTTGGAGCATCTACTCTGTACCAGACGCTGAGCTGGATGCCTTGTAAATCTCCTGTAATCCCTGTAACAAGGCTGCAAAGTGGGCATTATAAATATCTCTGATTAAATGAGGCAGCACAGAGATGTCGAGCAGCCTCGCTGAAGTCGCTCAGCTAAGCGGCTGAGCTGGGATTTAAGCCACATGTGCCTGTCTTTGTGGTATCTATTGGGTTACATTTCCCAAAAGCCCTGAAATCACCATCGAGGAAAGATGGTGTCCCTGAAATCCCTCTGAGCAGGGTGGGGACTTAGGCTCATTTCACCGGGATGGGGGCGGCGGAGGCAGAGGAGCGGCCAGATGCTCCAGCCATCTCGGGTCAAATGAAGCCTGATCCTTTCTCAGCTTGATTTGACCTGGAACTGGGAAACAGATGGGTCCAAACTGCCCCAGGGTCGGAGGGAGGCCGAGCAGACACCTGGGTCCTGGCTGCAGTCGCTCCTGCTCCGAGGGCCTGGGGCTGCCGCTTTGGGAGCCGAGCTCCAGCGGCACCTATTGACTTATAAAGCCTTAGATGGGGATTCAGCCGTGAGCACATCCGGGGAGATAAGGCACATGTCAACAGATGCATCATAAACAACGGGGGCTGGCTGCTGGAAGAGATAGCAAGGAAGAAAAACAGAGGCCTAGGAAGGTCGCCTGAGGGACTTAATGCCAGCTCCACAACACAGAGCTGCCCGTCTGCGATGGGGCTGCTTAGAACTGCCTTCTGGCTGGATGAGCATGGGACGCGCCTCACAGATCTTTACTGTACAAGTGTTGGACGAAGGAGTGAATGAATAGAGACTTGGGCATTATCCATTCATTTGCTACTCACTTACTGACCTGGGGCCAACAGTCCCGGTTTGCTCAGGACTGAGGGGTTTCCCGGGATGTGGGACCTCTCAGTGCTGAAAGGAGGACTGTTCTGGGCAAGCCAGGATGAGTTGGTCCCCTTACTCACTGAGGACTTGTGATGGACCAAGCCCCTGGGCCCCATGGGGCACGTGGAGCAGAGTCAGCTCCTGCTCTCGAGAAGTCCGCTCTATGGTTGGAACGACATATACAAGGCACTGTGGCAAATGTCATGACAGAGCCATGGACAAGAGCAAGGCTGTGCCATCGGAAGCTTCTGTGATTGCTTTTAAGAGGAGGAGCAAACACTGGGAGTGAGTCTCCTGGGGGAGGAACTCACCAGATCTCTGAGAAGCTTGGGAAGGGCCTTGGGACTAAGAGACAGCTGGGACCGGGCCTAGAGGCTTTCGTAACAATGGTTCAGTTCAAGAAACAGCAGCAGCGTATGCGTATTGGGGGAGATTGGGGGCATGTGGAAGTTGTAAGGTTGGAGGGTCTCGAGGGGCCAGTTACCAGGTTGTAGGTTGTGCTGAGACATGAAATTGATAATATCGGCAATAGGGAGCTATTGAAGGTCTTTGGGGAAGGCACAGATAGAATCAGATATTAGAAAAGGTTTCAGTCATGTAACAAATGTTTACTGAGCATCTACTGTGTGCCAGGCACTGTGCTGGAGGAACGAATGAATGGCTATTCTTTCATTTTCCAGCCACAGTGGGGGGTCTTGAAGTCCAGGCACCAGCTGATGTGCCGGGTTGGGCCCGTGGCCTCTGTCGGGAAAATCCTTCTGCAGCAATGAGAAGATGGCCAGCGCCGGCTCCAACCACCACGGCCTTATCTGTTTTTCTTTTTCCAAAAGACCTTGAGGCCTGGAGTTGATTCCACTACAAAATGGTTACACAATTTCCCCGGGAGAAGGCGAGTTTCCACCTTTGGGGATGAATAAGCCCTTTCTTTTCTGGAGAGCTGGCCAGGGAGGCAGAGGCCGGGTGCCACTGGAGGGGCAGTGAACAGCAGGCCTCGGTCTAATTTGGGGGTAACTATTTGTTTTTTCATTAAACAAAGTCTGCATGGCAGGAATTGTGGTCGTGAGAGCCTCTGGAGGCCGCTAAAGCCGGCAGCGTGAGAGCCCCCAGAGCGGCAGGCTCGTAGCCACTCTCTGATTCTGCCACTGCCCAAAGTGTCCGTTTTTCTGGGGTTGCGGGCCCTATAAATGGTGCCTTTGAGGAGGCTGCCCCGGTGACAGCAGGACCCTCCCTGCAGCACCCACTTGGCCACTGGATTCTGAAAGCCGGATTGTCCCTCCCCAAGCCCTGCCCTCCTGTGACATTCCTCACGCTGACCATTGTCTGCAGAAAGAGGCCATTGTCTGGGGCTGACATATCTGCTGACCAGCCGCATGAAACAAGCGGAGCTTTGGGGAGAAAGAAATCCACCCAAAACAACAAAAACCCTGAGCCTAGCCTCAGGGAAGGGCTTAGACTGGGCTTGTTGAATTTCCTGATGTGCTGGTGTTCTTCCCGAGAGGAAATGCCCACCATTATGGGAGGATCGGGCTTTATCTCTGGGCTGGAATGACACCAACCCTGCCTTTGTGTCAACAGCACTGAGAGGCCTTGTTTAGGGTGCTGTGGCCGGTGCTGAGAAGGGCTCGTTTGAAGAGAGAAAGAAAAAACAGAACAATGTTTACCCAGCAGGCAGATCCTGCCAACCCGGCCTCCGCTCCATCCCCTGCACTCGGCTTGTGGCCCTCTGAGCTGCCCCGTGGCCCGTGCCGGCAGGGAGGGCAGGCAGGTGGCAGACACCGGTATTCGGTGCCAGGTCTGAAACGACAGAGGTGGGTAAACAGTCAGGCTGCCACCCCCACCCCTCCACGCACCCCCTGCGGCCTTGACTGCCCAGCCCCTCCCCCAGCGTCCTCCTGGTCCAGAACTAAAGGTTAACTCACGCTGGGGACAGCGGAGTCCCCAGAGCTGCAGCCGGCTGGGCCCTGTCCATTCTGAGCACTTGGTGCCTCCACGTATATCCACTATTACAGCTTTGCTTGTCGCCCTGGGTGCAGGCGGGGCCCTGAGGCCTGCTGAACTGCTGTTGGGGACGAAGTCTCAGAGACCCTTGCTACTCAAGGGGGGTCCCAGGACCAGCAGCACCAGCATCCCAAAAGCTTGTCAAAAATGCAGACTCTCAGGCCCCATTTCACTGCATCAGAACCTGCATTTTTTTTTTTTTTTTAACAAAAGTGCTTGCATCTATTTGCAATTTAAGTTTGAGAAGCACTGGTCTAAATCAGTGGTTCTCGAACACGGCTGCATATTGGAATCACCTGGGCAGCTTTTAAAAGTCCCAAAGACTAGACAGCATCTCAGGCCAATTGTGTCAGGATCGCTGGGGGTGGCACTGGAACATTAACACTTTCTAAAACTCCCCAAGTGATTCCATTGTGCCTCCAGGTTTGAGAAAAAGGAGCTAGGATGACACCCTCTTTCCCCAGTCCTCAGACTGAATGTCCATCAATCATGATATCCTCACTTAGTTCCACTCAGCGACTGTTCCTGAGCATCTTCTATGCACCAGATACCAAGACAGTTGCTGAAGCTTCATCGGTGATGATGGTACATGTTCACTTCTGCAATGCCTTTTTGGTTTGGAGAACTCCTGTTCATCCTTCAAAACCCAGTTTAGAAGCCTCTTCCTCTGTGATGTGTTCTTGGATCTCCTGAAGCAGGGAAAATGCTTCTTCCTCCGAACTCGCAATGCCCTCTGTGTTTTTCCGTTATCATCCTTGTCATAATGAGGTAGAATGATCTGTTTGCCTATCTCTGGACCGGGAGCCTTGAGGACGAGGCCTATATCTTACTTATCTTTGCATCCTGGGGCCTAGGAAAGGGCCTGGGCATAAAGCAGGTTGTCGACTGACTATGTGAATAAATGGGTGAATGCCTGAATGAATACAAAGATGAGTGAAGATGCATTCCCTGTCCTTAAAAAACTAAAATTCTAGAAGAAGAGACCATCATACCCCAAATTAACAAGACGTTAACCTCTGGTGGGAGTTGTGATAGAGGTTTGACCCCAGTACTGCGGGAGTGCAGAGTGTGGAGAGGGGCTTCGGCTAACAACTCTGTTCTAGGCCCACTGGGATCCGGGTGGTCCCGCCCTCTGCTCTTCATCCCATTTTCAGTGTACCCCAAGGATGCCACTCTAGAGTTGCTCTCTGGCTCCTTGTCATATTTGGAGCCAAGAAAATAGTCCAATGGATGGAAGGTAAAGATTCTGTTTGTACTTCTAGAAGATGCTTGTTACTGTTACCTGTAGGACAGCTGACTGCCCTTCTATTACCAGGCCCCAGACACAAGCCTGGAGAGCCTGAGACGGAGGGAGGGAGGAGTCTAACGAGCTCAGGCGACTGTTGAGCAGATGGTGCCAGCCGGGCTGGCTACCGCGTGTCTGTGCTGGTGTAAGCTGTGGGCTGGCTGGTCACAGCTAAGGTCAGGGCCCTGGCAGGCTGGAGGCCTGGCCTGGTCAGAGGCAGGACGGGCTGCCCAGTCAGTGGGTGTACCTGGGCTCAGGTGGACTCCCTTCCTGCAAAGGATAAAGCCAAGGCGCCCTGCCCTGGAGGGTGGGCAGAGGCCGGGTGATCAGATAAACAGGTGCAAGAAAGTGACAGAGCAAGGAGGGGCCAGGGCAGGTGCTGGACGCTGGCAAGCAGAGGCAGAGGGCAGAGCTGCAAAGGTTTGAGCCAAGAGACAGCAGGCTAAAGCAGGCAGCGTGGAGGGGCTGGGACAACACCCAGAAGAGGGGTCTACCTCTGTGGCTGAGCTTTTGTACCTCCCTGGTGGCTTGATAAGGAAGAAGAGGTTCAGGGAGGGGTGGTAAGGACCCGGCTGGTCCACTTGTCCAGCAGAGAAGAGAAGAAAGCTGGGCCTGCTGACCTCACCCTTAGGAACGGGCAGTTTGGCCAGCTTCTCTCCCCCAGAGCAGCCCCCGGAGGTCTCTTTAGGGGCTCAGTGGAGACGCGACCCGACAGCCTCATGGCTGGCTGAAGCTCTGGGGTCCTGGGATGCTTGGGAGGAAGGTTTCCATTTCCCTGTCTTTTCTCAGTTCCCTGCACAGGCCAGGGGTTCATTTTCTGTGTCAAAGAAATCTGTTCTACTCTTTATCAATGCATCTCTCTCTTCCCTCTGCACCACACACAGACAGCTCCTGTGTCAGGAAGTCGAGAAGATTTTCTCAAGGGAAAATCACCCTAGAAGTCGTCAGCTCCTGACAAACATGATCCCCAAAGGTTCCTTTTGGAAAATAGCCTTAAAGATGGAATGACGAGGATTTAGAAGATGGAAAAGCAGGTCGTCAACTTCCCAGAGAAGAAGGAAGGCTGGCGGGGGGTGGGGGGTGTCTCTGGGCCGTGTCCCCAGTGTCCTCCTCTGCTGTTCTGTCTTTTCTAATTCCTCCACTGCTGGGGCCAGCGAGGAGGGCTGGGCGGGGCAGGGCACCAGGAGAGGCTGGGGCTGGGGGAGGAGAGCCAGAGAATCCCAGCAGGGTCCCCGCATCATCCTCAAGGCCAAATTGGATGGGCGTAGTTCAGGGAGGTCCAAGGAGATCCTGGAGCAGGAACAGGACCATGCTCTGTGTAGAGTGGGAGCCAAGGCTGGGTCAGAGGTGCGGAGCCTGGAGAGTGGCCTCCTCCAGCCGTTGAGGAAGCCCAAGGCATCCTTCTGTTGGCCCCTGGGTGAGGGATGCGTGTGGGACCGTCAGACTCAGTTAAGGAACTTGGCAGGTGCATTCTCCTCCCAGAAGTCTCCCGATAACCCCCGATGGATATGATCCCACGTCCCAGGGACTCACTCTGCACCTTTTCTTCTCCCTCTGGTTACAGATATGTGTGTCTACGTCCCGCCACTCACCGGCCTCGCAGCTTCTGCAGGCTGGCCCTGTCTCGTCCCTTCTGTGCAATTCCGGGTGCCCAGCTTGGAACCTGGCCTACACTATGGCGCAGTGAACACTTCCTAAATCTAACAAATAAACGGGCTGACTGGCCTCTTGCCAAGGGTGCTGCTTTCAAGGTGTGGGGCAGAGACAGGAGGTGACTCCAGAATGCTGCTCAGGACAGCGGCTACTTGGATTTCCCACCTGCAGGACGGGCTTAGGACCACCCTCCTCATCTGCCGCCTGCACGGGGTGCTAGGAGGAGCCCATGAGAACCTGCCTGTCAAAGGTGGAAAGTCCCACACCAGTATCTGGTCAGAGGTGGGGTCAAGTGATGGTCCAGGCTTTGCCTGTGTCCCAGGACTGACAGGGAGTGAAGCCCAAGCCTGCTCCACGGCAGATTGTTGTCTAGCCCAGGGCCAGTGACTTAATTTCCTCATGCCTCACATTTCTCCTCTGTCGCACGGGCTGTTGTGAGGATTGCACTTACGTACAGCCCGCAGAGGCAGGGGAGTGCCACATGCTCCAAATTTGGGGACCTTTATCTTGATTCGAGATCACTGATCTTTAAGACATAATATTGGAAGGTGGAGGAAGGGTGAATTCAGTCTCTTGAGTTAGGACATCCACCCTTCTCTGTAAACAAATAAACAAACAAAAAAGAAAATTAAAAAAAAAAGATAAGACATAATATTGACTTCTAAGGGCAGTCTTGCCCCCTCCCACCAACAGTGTCTCTGTGGGACACAATGACCTGCAATGGTCCATGTGGTCCTTACGTAGAAACTGCATGTTTACAAATGAGTCTGGTTATTAGGATTTGCCCACCACCAGAGTGAAGTCACTCAAGAATTTAAGGCAAAACAAAACAAACAAATAAAGATAAAATGAAACCTCAACCTCTAATTTATTTTTTAAAAATATATTTTTATAAGTCAAAAAAAGTGCATTGCAGAATAATGGCTCTTTTCCCTCCACATCTGTGCAGAGTTCAGAAAACGGTGCAAGCCCCTAGGTTCTGGGTTGCAGCTGAACTGGCATCATGTGGCTTTATCAGTGGTCAACAATTATTTGCAGCCCAAGAACCTACTCTGTACTGAGCACCGTGCTCAGGCTGTGGAATGTCAGGGGGTGAAATCGCGTCAGAGACAGGCAGTGCGGCTCACACTCCTGAAAGGAAGGCAGGTGCGTGGTGCACAGCTGGGCATTGAGACCAAATGAGGATGCAGGGGCTGGAGTCCGTCAGAGCTAGCACAGTGGGGGTGCTGGTGGGAGGAGGGGCCTGAAAGCTTCGTCAGTGTGGACCGAGCAGGAGGATGGCCCAGAGAGGGTAACGGTCGCACTCACGGCTGACAGGCATATGGTGCTTGCTTTGTGCTTGGTGCTGTTGCAATGGTTTCTCACGGCTGAGCCCAGTTAAACGTCACTTCCGCCCCATGAGAGAACTACATCCATGATTCTCACCTTACAGAGGAGGATCCTCGGGTGCTGAGTGTTTCAACGATTAGCCTCCGTTCACACAGCACCCGGGTGGCAGAGCCGGGACCTCACCAAGGGTCTCTGAAAGAGTCCCAGCCAGCGCGCCAGAAAGCCTCACTGTGCGTGGGGTCGTCCGAGTATATTTGTGAGCGATACATCTAGATGACTCGAGCAAGAAAAATGTCCAAAAGAATGGTAGTTGAGAGGCCAAAGAGAGCAGTTTGGTCAAACTGGGAAAGAACAAACGAAACACGTGCTAGAACCCCTCAGCACGGGGCACGTACAGATAAAGTTCACGGGAATGACAAGGAGCTGGAATACCTGAGGGCCGGAGTCCAGCAATGCTGTTCGTGATAAATACCATTTCCCGAGCATCTGGGATTGTGCCGGGGAGTCCATGTGTCTTATCTCACCAGATCCTTGGAGGTACCCCTTGGTGAGAAATAGTCTCCCCATTTTATAGATGGGAAACTGAGGCTCAATGAGGTAGGTGGCTAGGCTAGAATTTGAACCCCTTTCCATTTGGCTTCTAAACCCAAGTTCTTTCCAAGTGTTACTGGGACGATTTGTGTACCCTCCAAATTCCTGTGTAGCAGTCCTCACCCGTAGAACCCCAGCATGTAACTATATTTGGAGATAGGGCTTTTAAAGAGGTGAGTAAGTTTCAGTGAGGTGATTAGGGTGGGCCCTAACCCAATAGGACTGGCGTCCCTATAAGAGGAGGAGATTAGGTCACAGACAAGCACGGAGGAAAGACCATGTGAAGACACAAAGACGCCGACCATCTATGGCCAAGAAGAGAGGGAGGCCTCAAAAAAACCAACCCTGCCAATACCTTGATCTCAGACTTCCAACCTCCAGAACTGTGAGGAAACAAATTTCTGTCCTTTTAGTCATCCAGTCTGTGGTCCTTTGTTTTGGAGGCCCTGCAGCTCCCTAACGCTGCCATTGCTGTGTGAAAGCAGCCATAGACACCATGTAGAGGAACACATTTGGCTGTGTGCCAATAAAACTTTATTCACAAAAACAGCTGGTGGGTTGGATTTGGCTCCTGGGCCTGTAGTTTGCCAACCTCTGATCTAGAAGGAAAGACAGATGTTTGAACAAATCACGATGACCCAGTTGTGGCATCTCTCATGGTGATTTTTTTTTCCGCTTTCCGGACCTCAGTGCAGAGGGTTGAGTTAGTCTGCAGTTCATGAAGCATCACCTCGCTGGTCCCCACCAGGGTCCTCTTATTTAGTTACTTTGTTTCCACCCCCATTCCCATTTCCCTTCCCCTCTTCCCACAGGCAACTCTCCGAACACATCTCTCTTAACGTACGTGGCTTGTCATGATGTATTTTAAAACCATACAAATGATACTGTGCTATCAACTGTTCCGTTTCTTACATTTTTCCCCATGAAGTATTGTGTTTTTGAAATCTAAGCTGTGTGCACACCTAATTAATTGCTTCCAAATGCTGAAAAAAATGTGACATTGTACGTCACTAAATTTTCCTTATCCATTCCCCTGGTGAGGGCCACTGAACGTGCTGCCGGTTCCCGACACCGCGAGCACCCTCCTGTGTTTCCCCGTGTGGATGCTGCCTACGCCTGGCTTTCCCTCTTGGCACGCCCCTTTTTTGTGACATTCGTCCACTGGACGGGATTGTCGATTGAATGTCTGCCCCACCCTGGACTGTGAGTGGCCTGCGGTTGGTCATCAGATTCGTCTTACCCCAGAGCCTAATCCGGCATGCCTGGTACTCAGTAGGGTTGATAATATCGGGTGAACAGATCAGTCTTCCTGGGAAGGACTCTGCCATCTTTTTGTCTTTCATACAGACTAATAGCACCTGCTACGTCCTGGTTGTCCCCAAACAGCCCCCACCCAGCAGCACCTGTTCTGGGGGGCACCTTTTCTCTAGAACAGCACTTTCCCATTATTGCCTCTCAGGTAGCAGTAATACCTTGTTGACTGTCGGGTGGGCTGATTCCTTTTCATGTTTCCACTTGGGGAGAGTGATGGTTAATTTTGTGTGTCAATGTGGCCAGGCTGCGGTGCCCAGTTGTACAGCCTAGATGTCACTGTAAAGGTATTTTTAGATGAGATTAACATTGAAATCAGTAGATTTTGAGTCAACATATTACTCTCCAGGCCTAAAGGACTGAGGTCCACTGAAGAATTCTGCTTCCAACTGCCTTTGGACTCAAGACTGCAATGTCAACTCTTCCTGGAGTCTCCAGCTTGCCAGCCTGCCCTGCAGATTTCAGATGTGCCGACACCCACAATAGTGTGAGCTAACTTCTTAAATTAAATCAACCAGTCTCTAGCTATATGTGTGTGTCTGTGTGTGTGTGTGTGTGTGTGCGTTGTTTCTCTGGAGAACTCTGACTAATACAGGAAGGGCTAGTATAGGTCAGGAGGATTTTACCACTCCAGGGCAGAACCTTTCTCATGATATTTAAGGCCTGAAAGGGACTTTTGGAGACTCTGTCTGTGAAAGTATTCTAGGGGTGGCTCCCAGCAGAGTGCCACCATACACAGACATTGGAAATGCCAGGTGAGTATCCCCAAATTCAGGTTGAGTCAGTGGGTTTTAAAATCAACAAAGACCCCCATTATTTCTTTCTTCCATCTGACTTCAGGATGTGCAAACTGTCCAGTCGACTTGGGGACCAATCCTCACACAAGCCTTGATCCGCACGAATCACGCATCGGACTAAGCTCAGCCACCCCACGAGGATCACAGCAGTGCTATGCTTTGCTGCACGGCCTCTAAGATGGTTCCAAGGGGACAGGGGCTCTGCCATTAGATTCCTATTATTTTTCTTAAATTTTGGAGCTTCTGGTAACGTGTCCCAGGCACTCGATAAACTACTTACAATTTTCACAACCCTGCAACAGCAGCCCCCTTGGTTCTATTTTACAGATGAGATGGAGCCTGGATGGGTCGAGCCACTTGTCCGGAGCGCTCAGAGGTGGAAGTGGAGTCCTGCTCTAGCCCGGGTTTGTGATGTGAGGCCATGCCTGTGTTCATTCCTTTGCACCCTGACTCAGTTTCTTTCATTCATGCATGCATTCATTCATTCTCTCTTCAATGCTAGGGTATGTTCTAGGTGTAAGGGGATCTAGAATAAGACATTTTCTTTTGTCTTTGAGAGGCTCACAGACACAGAAAAATAACAGGATGGTGAGACAGTCCTGACCTCGAGGTATGTGCAAAATGAGCACAGAAGTGCAAAACTGTTCTCCCCTGGGGGTGTGAGGGGAGGCAGGTGATGTCAGCAGGACAGCGTGTGGCAGAGCTCCTAGCCCTGTGCATAAAGGGTGGCTGTTGGTGGCACTGGAGGAGGAGCGTCCCAGTGGTTGGGCAGCGGAGGCAGCAAGGACACTGCAGGAGGGAGGAGAGTGTGCAAGGGCCAGTCAGGGAACCGGTCACCGGGGCTGGGTGGGGGCATGGAGCCTGTGCGCAGGGAGGAGGCTGGGGCGGCCGGAAATGCAGGCAGAGTCAGTGCCGAGTGGACGGGACTCATTCCTCATCCTGGGGGTCGCCTGGGCTTTTGTCGAGGGCCGAGAGGAGGGCGAGGTGAGTGAGATACCTTTGGAGCAAACTTTAAGGGGAGTTCAAAAAACTCAGTCATCGAGAGAAACGATATCAAAGATCAGTGCAAAAATGCTCACGATGGGCAACAGCAAACTTTGAAATTAAGACAGGAACTGACCCTGCACTTGAATGACTCACCCCACTCGCCCTAAACCTGGCCTTGCCTTCATTAAAAACCCAGATTCCTGTTTCTTCCCATGGACCTACCGACGACTCAGGCTTTCCAGAAGAGGGGCTCTATTATTTCCTAGTGCTCTGGGTGATTTTTATGGCTGTATTTCTTCTTTTTAAAAGTGTGGGGGCGCGCAGTAAAAATATAGATTCTTAAGCAGCTTCCAGGCCTTCTGCCTGAATGTGCTGTGAAGCAGCCTGAGGGGCTGGAGGTTGAGCAAGGCACAGGACTGTCACTTGTCATACCTTCTGGGCCCAATGGCAAGCAGTGGTGACAATGACAAGACATCCTGGCTGAGTTTTCCACTTTTCAGTTTCCAAAGGGGCAAATGTCCTGGTTGTTGAAAGCAGCACGTTCCACCCCTATAGTTGGTACTCTAATAGGAATTCTAGGAGACTGTTCACACGGCAAGCCCTAACTCCTAGGCCCGCATGAAGGCCCTACAGCGGGCCCGGCCCTCTCTCTCCAGCTCTCCCCAGCAGGCTGCGGGCAGGACTGCCCACTCGAGGGAGCCTCTCCCCAGGCAGGCCCGCTGCAGAAGCACCTCTCCTCCCTCCTCTACCCATCTCTAAATGCTGCTCCGTCCTTAAGGCTCAGATGAGGCCCTTCCTCCCCAGGAAGCCCCCCCCCCCCCCATGCCTAGAATGCCACAGCCACAGCGACCACTCTGTTCTCTGAAGCCAGGTCTCCTCTCCCTCTGGCAAGCACAGTGCTGTCTCTGCATCTACATTTGCTTATGTCTTTGTCATGCCCTCAAAGCCTGCTCTTCCTCCTGCTTTCCGAGAGTGCTCCCCCGACGCAGTGACATGCTCCAGAAGGGTCACGGCTGCCGTCTGAAAACATGGCTCTAAGTCTCAGGTCCAGAGACCTTGGACATGTTCTCTGCCCTTCAGATTCTTGGGACAAAATATGTTAATAGTTACCTCGGTGGGGGCGTGAGGGCCAGAGGAGATGGTGTCACTGACAGGGGAAGATCATCGTGCAGATGAGGTCGTTGTCATTCACAACGAGGCACAGTGGACGTTCACTCCCACTGTCCCCGTCTCCTCCTTACGGACAGCAGCCCACGGGCCCAGGCTCACTGGCCGAGGTCTCACCTCCCAAACCCACACCTTGCACTTCATCAGCTGGTGACCAGGGATGGGGTGGGGTGGGGGGAGGGGGGGTTCTAGCCATCCATGCATTCCTTCCACAAGGAGGGCAAACTTAGGGTGGAAATGTTTTGAAGGGGCTTGTTTATCACCCACCTTATTCTGCAATAAGATGTCTTACAAAGATTGAAAGGGGGGTGGGGAATGTTCATTTTAAATTCCCTTCGAATCAGTTTTTAGGATTCCAGGAGCATCTGGAAAACATGCTTTCCTGGAAGGCACTCGGAGGCGGTTGTGTTTTCTAAGTTGCTCTGCAATGTGAACGTCCTTCAAGGAGACACAGTCCTCTCTCCAAGCGCTGCGTCAGGAGGGACACAAGCTGTTGGAGTCAAGTAGCCTGTCCTAGGGTGTGAGAGGCTCCAGGGGGGCCCACGATGGAATTGGGGAGCCTGGCCCCAGATAAGACCCTCATGTGTGTTCCGGTACTGGGTGCTGGTGTTAGCCTAACAGACTAGCTCATGGTTTCATCTTGGGAAAGACAGAGTAAGGAGGGGCTTGTTTCTTTGTGTCGAGAGCCTGCTGGTGAGCACGAATGGAAAACTCAATTATCAGTGAGGTGAGGGGCAGGGTGAGAGGTCAGGGCCGAATGCCCGCTCTTCCTCTGGGCGCTGAGAGAGCTGCTCCCATCTCCGCTGCTGGGAGGAGGATGCATTGATCAGGGTCAAAGGTTGTGTGTCATCAAAGGCGGTCCAGGAATAAAGGGAGCCCTTCCCAAGGATTCTAGGATGGCCCATGAAAACCCAAGGCAATACACTCCCATGGTAAGCTAGATGTGCCTCCTACTCAACAAGTCTAGAATTCTTATTATAAAATTTACAAGAAAATGTTGCTTTATCCTAAGACAGCTTCCAAAGACTTAGGATTCGAAGGAGCAGGGGTTGGAAACATTCTCCTTCTATCCTCCTCAGCCATGAGCTCTCCCTCTCTGGGGGAGAGACTACACATGTCTTCCTTTTTTGAGGAAAAACAATTCATTAAAAAGTTCTTTGTATAAGCCTGGACACCTCAAAGATAGGACCCTAGCTGCCCTTATTTCACACTTATCTTTTCCCATGGGAATATTTCCTTTCTAGACAGAAAGCACACATACACACAGTAGTTTGAAAATGGGAACTTAAATTTGAACAATAACATTGCCAATGGATTGTGTAGAAAAATTACAAAGATACAAACAAAAAGAAAGAAAGACAGTCCACCGAAAGACAGGCCGGGAGGTAGAAAGAAAGACAGATAGGAAGGAATTCAGGGACAGAGAGAAAGTTCGTTCATGCCTGAAACCAGAGAGGGGGAAAAAAAAAAGAGTACCACATGGGCAGATGCGGCCACAGCCAACTGTCATCAGCTGATTTAAAATATGACAAACATCCCCAAACACCAGCTTCTGAACTACAGCAGAGAAAGGAGTTTTCCAGCAGAGATACATATATTCAATAACCATTTCTTGTTCTTTATGGTGAAGTGTGGAAAATGAACAAAGGGTCCGATTGTGCATCTGCTTAACTTTCCGGTTGTTAAAGCAAATTGAGCACTGAGAGGACAGGGCTGATGACATATCAAAGCAAATTTCATTTCCAGAGCAGGCCTGAGTCCCAGGTGAAGACTGGGGCTGACTGAGGCAGGAGGCACCACTTAAACAAGCCATCGGGTTCACAGGGGAATGACAAGGGGTAGGAGTTCTCCCTGCAGAGATGCCATTTGGTGACTTGGATGTTTTCCTTCTAGCACAAATGTATCAAGGCGTTAACAGGAATCTAACTATGTGTAGGAAGTCTGGACTACCTGCCCGACAGGACTGGCCAGTATCTCACCAACGACTGTAGGAGCCCATTTCTAGATTACTGAGAATGAGCACAAGGATGATGTATACGGGGCGTTGTGTTCCTGGACCTCTCCAAATTTCACTTAATGCAGGTTACCTCTACCAATCCTGGTGCCAAGGCCACCTCCTCTAGGAAGCCTTCCCCATTTGTCCTGTCTCAGCAACATTTTACTCCAGAGGCTTCTATGCACAGGACTGCCTGGTGGTGCCTGTCCTTTGCCGTGGGTGTGGTCAGGAGTTCCTGGGATGTCGCTTGTTTGTGTCTTATCTCCCCATCTGGTTTGGAGGCTCCTGGGCAGGGGCCACTGTGCAGGGCTGTAGTAGGTCCTCTGTAAAGACCTGTTGACTAATTAGAAGAGACAGAGGCCCCATCTGGATATCGATAATCCTGAATCTAATCAATTTCCTAGGATCCTGTTTATCTTGCAAGTAGGGTAAGAATGTCATTGACATCATATCATTTGGTCACGAAAGGGCTAACATAGTCAGTGTCACTACTCATTAAGTATACTGTTTAGCTCAGCTGTTTTTTTGTTTTTTCTATTTTTTTTTTCACGCAAGCCTTTCTCAATGAAGGAAGCAGGGCATTGATTTATATTCTAATGCAAGCTCCTTATCTCATGACAGACCGGTAACTACACCGAGCTGCACTGACATAGAACATCCAGTCCTCACCCTTTTCATTTGACAGATGTGGACTTTGAGGCTGAAAAAGAAGAAGCAGTTTGTTCAAGATTACACGGCAAGAAATAGGGCTGCAGTTGGTGCCAGGGTCTCCTGATACACGGGTCTATAATAATAATAAAACAGCAACAATGCTGATGCCTGCAACTTTTACACACCTTGTCACACTGCATTTGCAAGTGGTGCTGGGACCTGGGTGTGTCAGGCATTAGTGTCTTTAAATGAGGAAACTGAGGCTCAGAGAGAACAAAGACTTGTCCAAAGGCATAGAGCAGGGAAGTGGTAAAAAAGATGGTACTAGAATGTCCTAGTTCCCCAGTTCGTGCTTGTTCCAACACACTGGGCTTCTGATGATTTAGAAGTTTTGGCTCGACATGCTCCGGCAATGACCTCAGAGGTGTAGGTACAGATGGAAGGCCCAGGCCTTGGTTAAGACAACTGTGTGTGGATATACAAGTGCTGTGGTTTGGAATCGAAATGCTCCAAGTTCTTAGCAGTTTCATCTGTAATAGAACTCAATTTCCAAGAGGCTCTATACCCATGTCTTCTGTTAGCATACCTACTAGCTATCTCTAATCAGTTTTTGAACATAGTGTGGTTAAGATAAATACCTACATCACAACAAACATTGATTTTGGAATATGCTTCACAGCTAGCGAGGTCTTTTGGTGAATCACGGACCTCATGCAAACGGCAGGTATTATTCTTATTTCTAAGCCTGGAACAAGCAGCTATTTGATGTTTTCTAATTATTAATAAAAGTGTGGGGTGGGCTACTTGCCCATTAATAACTTAACATCACTCATGAAATCTCATTTTTTTTCATTTTCATTTTTAAGAACACAAATCAGACCAATTGAATCTTTTAAATCACTTTAAAAAAATGCTTTTAAACAAAACAAGCCATTCACAGGAACTAAGAGGTTCCTTACAAAGATTTGCTTTTCCCCCTGGGGTGTACACTTACTGAGAGGATAGCCACAAGTAAGTTTCTTCACAATATTTATAGCCAAGGATTTGCCAAATGTTCACAGGTTTCACATAAACTCATTTTGTGTGGGAAACCCATGAAGATTTTATTCCTGCTCCCAACCTCCCATCTAGATGTTGGAGTCCAGTGGGCCTGGGAAGGGGTTTGTGGCTACGGGGTCTCCCCAAAGCTCTGTGGTGGCCAAGTAGTCAAGGTTGCCTAATGAAGCCTTGTTTGTTATAATGAAGTGAGACAACAGGCCTGATAGGCCTATATTTCCTTTTCTTTTTTCCTCAGGAAAATTTAGAACCCCTAAGGAGTGGTGTCTAGACTTTTTGGAAGGACACTTAGTTAACTGTAGTCCACAAAGAAGGATGGGGAAAGCCTTTGTTTTCTAGACCTGCAATTTTTCTGATTTAAGTGTCCAACATAGGATCTCCTTAAGAGTAGGTCTTTATACAAGCTCCAACTCCAGCCAAAAGCTGAGAATTCCATGGCAGAAAATCCTTATTCTAATTTTAACACTGCTTTGCCAACTCAACTCACATATTTTCAAAAAGATTTCAAGGTCCGGTGCCTCTGGGATGAAGTGGAAACTCCTGGCTGGGCCCGGGTGGGAGCAGCGTAGCGTGGCCGTAGGAGCCGGGCTGTGGAGGTGGCTGGGTTTTTTTCTGAACCTGGACTAGGTGCACCCTGACAATGAGCCTGGGAAGGCACCTCCCAGCTGCTCGGGGTTCTCATCTCTGAGATGGGGTCAGTCATGATACCTAAATTCTTAAGTTATTGTGAAGATTAAAGGAGACAATGAATAAAATGTCTCCTCCTCCCTGAACACTGATAACCTCATCTCTCGCCCGCTTTTCCTTCTCTTTTTTATCGTTCCTACCCTTTTTCTTGCTTCTTATTCGTTGGGGTCATACTCACAGGCAGGCCCCAGACACTAGGGAACAGTGTGGAATTCCAGAAGGTTCCAGTCCTCAAGGAGGACATCTCCTGGGCAAACAGAGGAGTGAAATGATGGGTGACAGTAAGTCCACAGTCTCAGAGAATGAACATCTAACTCGGGCAGTTCACACTGTCCTTCTGGGTCCTTCTCTGGCTTTATGTCTACAGTTTTATTCATATCCATTGCCCTCTCACAGGGAATAATCTTTAGGTATTTGGGGGGAAATGTGTGTGCACACAAAGGGAGAGAGAGAGACACCCTCTGTCCCCTGGCCACACAGGGTTCCTGGTCTCCAAGGAGAAATAGAACAGGATACAGGCGGGAGCCACTGTCCTTCTGCTCCTGGAAGCACATGCCTATTGTCCAGAGAGAGGGACAAGGGTGATCCATGGGGAACGACAGCGTGCGACTCTAGCGTGGGGAGGACAGCCAGGCGGGAGAGCTACTATGATATGTGGGTCACTTCACAGTTAAGGTCTCAGAAGGGAAGAAGGCTCAGCTGAGCTTGTACACAGAAAGACGATTCAACAGGCTGAATACTCAACCCCTCTTACGGGTCTTCAAAAGACCCCAGTATTGGGCAGGCAGGGGTCCTCAGTGGGTCCTGGCCACGCCAAGGTGAGCCGTCGGGCTGGGATTTGGAGACCTTTTCTCCACCCAGCCCTGCAGGCCCTGCCCAGTGGATGTGGCTTAGCAAGGGCCCGGCCGCCCCCATCTCTCTCCTGAGCACAAAGGCCTCTTGTTTGGCTGAGCTCAGAGAGTGGACACAGACCACCCTCTCTTCTCTTTGTCATTAACGTAATCTATTTGATCTTGAGGGTGGTTTTGTTTCAGTCTTTCGAGGGGTGTAGGGGACAGAAGGCAGCATTTCTTCTGACTTCGAAGAGCAGAATGAAAGGGTTAAGCATGGAAATGAAACCCAGGAAGGAGAAGCATCTCGGATCCTCTTTTCCTTGTTAGAAAAGAACTAATGCTCATACCTATGGAAGGTTCACCTATCCTTTGGAAGGAAAGTGTTTTTGTTATTATTGCTAATAATATTATTATACTTATTTACATTTATTTATGTACGTCTAACCTTGTTCAAAAGAACTTTTAACATACCAGTAAAACAGATTTAGGATGAATAAATAAAAGTCATGTCCTAGAGAAAATAAGGATGAGATGATAACAGACAAAAAATTATAAGTTAAAGTTCCCCTCTGAGGGCCTGGGCTGGATATGGGCTAGGACTCAGTTCTGAGCTTCCTAGCAGCCATAATAATGAGGGAAACACTCACATGGTTCATAGCATCAAAAAGAAACAAAGCTGCCTCAGTAAAAGAAGGCACCATGTGAAGTATCAGAAAAATAGTATCAATAAAGTCCCTCCATAGATTTGGCTGTTAGGAGATATGGCCCTTTGGGAATTCCCAAATTTATAAATAGCTCTAGAGCCACATTTTTTAAATTGTGTTCTGTGAAACACTGATTCTGTGAGACACTAAGAGGTGTTCCTCAAACACAGCTCTGTGGCCAGATGTGCATGGTTAGTGCACTCTTAAGGGCCCCCTCTGGGCCTTTGCACAGCTTTCCAAGTTGAGGTGAACAGACCTTCTATTGCTAACACTGATCCCCTCTCACTGCATAACATCGATGCCAACAAACGACCATTTCTGTCTTACCAAAGACTCCTCCATGTATCCAGAGACTTGGGTGGAGAGGGGGATGCCTGCTGTGTGGGTACCAGGCAATTACAACCCAGCGTGGGAAACAGAGATATCTGTGAGCTCTTGGAAGGAACAAAGGGCCTGTGGTTCCAGGTAGGCTTCCTGGAGGAAGTGACGCTTCATGGAGACTGAAAGGATTGGCCTAAATTCTGCGAAAGAGGAGGTGTGGGGTCACATTGGAGCCTGGGTGGGACAAATGGTCAGAACTGGCTCTGGGTGGAACAAATGGGGGGGGTGGAGGCAGCAGCCGGGCAGCAAGTGGAGGCCAGCCTGGCCCAGGGCTTAAGCCTCCTTGTCCAGCGTCCCGACAGGAGCACGGAGGGAACCCCAGGGGGCATGGCAGGACATTCCCATTAGAAAGAGCCGCTTGGTGATGATGAGCTGTAGGGTGGAGGCTGCACACAGGCTGGGCTGTGATCCTGAGTGACGAAGACCCACCCAGGGCAGCAGCTCCAGGGACAGGGACAGAGCCTGGCCCTTGGCTCCAGGGAAATTGTAGGGAGACAAGACAAGCTCTTCGTGCTCCCTAGAGGACTGGCGCTCCCTCTGGTCAGACGTCAGAATGAATTCAGGGCATTCGTCTCACAGCCCTGCGTGGCCGCAGCGTGGTGGGGCCGGCCGGCAGGGGAATGTGTCCACAGCAGCATCTGGGACCTTGACCACTGGCCTCAGAGCAAGAAAAGCTCTCTCTGCCTCGCCTGTTTGGTGAACAATGTGCAGAAGTCCTGAGACTCTATGGCAACCAAGGACTCCTCTGTCAGGGTCATGGTTAGAAGCTTTCTGTGCTCACCAGTGTCGAAAACAGAAGGCTCACGCTCCATCAGAGTCGTGGCTGGTTTACATAAGGGGCCACGCAGAGCAGGGACAGGTATCCACAGCTTGCCTTCCCATTTTGCAAGTGTTGACTCATCTGACCTCACAATACGCCGTGACACTGGGATTACTTCTTGTCCCCACTTTACAGACAAGGGAGCTCTGGAAGTTTCAGAAACTGGCAGGGCCTTACCCCAAATCTGATCCCAACTTTGGTGCTCTCTCTACTTCATTAGATGTGGAGGTGTCTCCGAGATCGGTGGGGCATGAGCCGGTAGACAGAATGCCCTTCCCCACTGGAGTCTCCCCAGAGTCTCAGTGCCAGGAGGGCAGGGCCCCCTAAGGTAGGGTTCCTTGGGCATGTCCTGCGCTGGCTCTGAGGTCTGAGGATCAAATGGCTGGGAATGAATGATGGACGATGAGTCGCGTTTCTTCATCCAGTGCTTGGAAGCTGTCCTGGAATCACCACCAGCAGGGTCGAAGTGTGGAAGCCTCTGGGTTCTTGGGAAACCCCTGGGCCCGTGCCATCCCCTCTGCCTGAAGCTTCCCCTTCTCCCGTGCCTGCCTGCACGACACCTTCACCCACGCACACCTGAGCACCCATAGCCTCTTACCCGGAAAGCCCTCTTGAATCTCATCTGGCCAGGTGGCTCCTCTCTGTCCCCTCACTGCCTTTGGGACGTCTCCTCCCTCAGAACTTATGCCGCTTTCAGATCACGGCTTCGTTTGTAGTTTTCACTGTATGAAGACAGAGACTTCATGTGGCCCTCAGATGTGTCCCCAGCACCCAGCCCTGTGCCTGGCACACACAGGGCTCAACCCATATCTGATGGATGAAGGAAGGAAGGAAGGAAGAAATGAATGAATGCAAGATTTCACTTTTCTGTGGTAAAAAAACAGACACAGAGCCTCAGGAAAGCTCACCCCACCTCCGCGGCAGCTGGACTGGTAAGTCTAATTATGGGTAAACCTGAGCGTTGGATCCACTGAGCTCAGCTGGGGGATGCAGTGGTTTCTGGCATCTGTGTGCCAGTATAGGCTTGTCGGGATTCTGGGGCAAACAGTGATCTCGTTGAATTATGCAAAGAGTCAGGTAGTTGGAATTCCAGGTAGATCTCAGCCAAAGTCTGGTGATGCTTTGAGGGGATGGGAATACAAGTAGAATTAAAATACAACAAATAATTTTGAAAAAAAAAGTAATATATGTTTTCTATAGAAATTTTAGAAATGCAGGTACGCAAAAAGAATAAAATCAATAAATGCGCAAAGCTGTCATCCCACCACTTGGTGGTATGGAGCATTAGTAGCTGGGGCCACTCGTACATCTCTCTTTGTCACCAGGTGGCTCCTCCACATGCTCTCTCCAGCACCATGGCTTCAGGGTAGCTGGACTCCTTACATGGCAGCTCTGGGCTCCAAACGTCCATGTCCTGGAAGACGGATCCAGGTGGAAATGGAAGTCACTCAGTCTCACTTCTGCCAGATTCCATTGCTGGAGGCAGTTAGAACATTCCGCCAGGTTCTAGGAGAGACAGCATGAAGCCCACCTCTCAGTGGAGACAGACTACCCACCCACTGTAAGAAGAGCTTGCAGTATGGGATGGGAGATTCACGGATGTTGCCATCTTTAGAAAGTATGACACTTTTAATCTCAGTATTTATTATTATATGTTGATTGAAGCCACCATTATTTTAATTGGGATTCCTTTATTGTTACACTAAAGTAAAAAAAACAATTCTTGGCCAAATGATGCATAACCACCTTGCATTGTACAGTGTGTCTCAGCTTTCAAAAGTCTTAGCACAACTCATTTCATTTGATGCTCAAAATTTCCTGGTAGGGCTCATCAACTTCATTTGACAGGTATTGAAATTGAAATCTAGAAGGGAATGAAAAAGGATTGAAGGAGATCTAAATATCCTGTTTCAATTCTGGAATTCTCTCCTCTACTCCAGGTGATGCCACTTGTGGGCAAAATCCACCTGGGAGCCACAAATCCACTCTTAGAAAATTGTAAAATTATCCCAGGAGATAAGATTTCCCTTTAATGTTTTAACTTTAGCTTGGCCTTCAGCCTCTAAGTCTAGAATGGCTTGTCCTGGGTAAATATTAACCCAGTGCTAGATGACCGGTGTTTTATTAGTGGGAGGAATGCCCTGCAGAATGGGCTGGTGGAAGAGATGGATGGGCTGGCCCGACATTTGGAGATGGCACCTAGTGCTTGGGTCAGCACATATCGGAAAGTCTCTGCAGCTTGCCAGTGGCCTAGGTGGGCACCTGCCTCGTGGAGAAAGCATCAGGAGTGATGTCCTGATCCCTCAGGCTAGGTCAGACGATGGGGCTGGACTCTTTGAAGACCTCTGTAGGCCCCGGCACTGTCACTTTTGGGGACCTTGCCCAACATCATATCAAGTACGTTATAATATACTTACATTTCACATGATGGATAATTCTTTTTTGCTTTAAAAAAAGTTTAAAAGAACTTTGCCTTTGGAATTATTTGGCTATGGGTAACTTAATGAATTTACAGGTTTTTGGTTTTTTTTTTTTTTGCAGCTTATTTGGGACTCATGGAAAGTATGAAAATATAACCTACAAAATGTTTTTGAATGTAATAGAATTTTCACGAACAATAAATTCAGCAATTTAAGGAAGTGGCTCATCACATAACATTGCATTTCTCAGGCATTTAATTTAACATTTATCCACTTTGACTTTGCAGTTTTCATTTTGTATTTTAGAGCTAATTGTTTTTTGTTTTCAGATCTCAAATATTTTGGTAGGACTCTTAACAAGCTCCTCAGCTGGGTTCCGTAGCTTTGGCCCCTGACAGAGAAGATGATTCTGACTGTGACAACGCTAGTACCTCCTGGATAAAAAGAGCCCCCTAAGTCCCTACTGTGGTGTCTCCAAGGTGGAAGCCACAAAGAGAAGTCATTCCTCTCTGCAACTGTCCTTTCGAGCCTGCACTCACCTGTTCCAGCTGCTGCTCCGTCAGTGGAACGTGCGGGACGGAGATGATCACCAAATAACTCTGGAGGCTGTTGGCTCGGAAGCACCAATGGGACAGGGAACTCAGTGGTGGAAAAACTCTTACAGAGAGGAAAATAAGCCACAGAAGGGACTTGCCTGAGTCCTACCATGAAAGGGAGAGAAGGAAGCTCACATTGTCAAAAAACCGAACTAAACTCATGGCGTGCTGAGGCTCTTATGAACTTATTTGGCCTTCTCCTGTCTTTTCAAGGTGAATATTTGCCCATTTTACAGGACAGACCACTGGGGCTCGGAAAGGCCAATATTTGTTCCACATGATGCGGGGACGGGAACCCAGGTCTACTTGATTCCAAGGCTCTGCTATGTCTTCCTGCCACGGTGGGCACACAGACATATTTGCCTTTTTTAGAGGAAATTAGCAGGATGCTGTGCCGTTTGCACTTAGAATACCAGCAGGATTAAGGGACTTGCAAGAGTGACGACTTTTAGAATTTTCTATTTACGAAAGCCACAAATCCTATGACAAACACTCAAGACAAAAGCACCAGAGAGAAGCAAACTAAGGGCTTAGGCCATCGAATCTTTGTCTGGAGCAGTGAAGCCAAGAACCCGGTTGGTTTAGTTGACAAATACGCATTGAGCACCTACTCTGTGCAGGAGGCCTTGAGGGATGATAACCTCTTGGTCTCGGGCCCTCTGTTACGGGTAGGTACCAAAGTGCAGTGGAGAGAGAGCACTGGCATGAGTTAGAAGATCAGAATTCACAAACTCCCCCACTCCCTGGCTGTGTGCCCTTAGGTCAATGAGTGCACCTCTCTGAGCCTCAACTATCTGGTAAGGTGGAGGTGATCATTCTTGCTCAGCCCAGATCCTAGGCATGTGAAGTTCCTGAAGGTCCTTGGTACTCTAATGTGTGGAGAATCTGCGTGATGGCTCTCCTCCCAGAGCAGGCCCTCTAGGAGGACAGGCAGGTGAGGTGGCTTGTGTCTCTGTCCTCAGCACTGGCCTAGAACCGAGTAGGTAAGTGCTTTGTGAGTGCAGGGTCAATCTCTTAAATCTCAGCTGAAGCACAGCATTAACCAGGACCTTTCTGCTCTCTTGCTACCTGACACAAGAATCCGACCTCTCATTGCACTGACCAGGGCTCTCTTCTTCGAACATGCAGAAAATGCTTCATTAAGATCCACTTTGTCAGATAACTTTATGGCTCATTCTGTAAAAGCCAAGGACTCCTGTGGTTGTCTCCCTGAGAAGGAACTTTCTCCCGTAGCTGCTGAGTCTTCACAAATAAATATTCTCTTTCGATTCACACCGTGGATTAGACGAGGATCCTTCGTAACTCCCTGAATCACAGAATCCCAGACTATCAGCTTTTCGAGGCCTTGGAAGTCACATATTCTTACTCTCCTGTGTTATGGAAGTTTGCCGCAGAGTGGGAAGGACCTGGCTCAAGGTCACAGAGCAGGGCTGGTCTCAGAGTTGTGTCTCCTTCCCTCAGCTCGACAGAAACGACACTCTCCTAGGACATCTCTGGACCAAAGCCAGTGGTCCTCTCTGGATACCGTGGGCCACCAAGCTGGTCTCTGAAACAGGTGGACAAGTTAAGGGGTCCCGGTCTGATGGATTTGTAGCTCTTCTGAAGCTGTTTGCAAGTGTTTTTCTGGTGCAGCGCTCTGCACGGGCCCTGCAGAGAGAGCCACACACACAATGGCTGTTTTCACGGACTGCTCACGGCGAGAGCGGCCGTCAGCTGAAGTGGCTCTGATGGGCTCTGCAGTGTGTGTGGACAGACTTCCCTTCCTCCTGCAGCCGGGAGCTCGCACGGCCGCGGGAGAAGACGGGTGTCCTGCAGGTCAAGTCCGAGAACAGTGGCTGATTGATGGCAGCGAGCGCAGTCCCGAATGGCTCGCACAGTACCTTGATCTGGAACATGCAGGGGTTATTGGCTGCAATAGCAGATTAGTCAAATTCCCAGCTGGCGTCTCTGAGCAGGGAGTTTGTGGTGAAAAGGCCTGGACTTCCTTCCTCCTTCGCTAAAACAGATCTGGAGAACTGGGCCCTTGCACTGTAATTATACTCTGGCAGGAAACAAATAACTGAGACATTCTTCTAAGTGAGGAAGGAAGGGAAACATCCAAGGCACTGGGATCCTTCCGCTTCTGTTCTTGAGGCATTGGAGTAAGGAGAACAGCTATGTGCTCTGAAATCTTTACCAAGCCCCACGAAGTGGCTACCATCAGCCTAAATCTACGGATGCAGGGATGGCGAGTTGCCCACAGTGGCAATGCTGGTAAACGGTGTGTGTCATGGGGCCGGGGCGGAAGGTCTTTCTACCTCACCCAGTGTTGTGTAGAGTGGGCCCGTTCTCTTAATTAGCTCAGGGCAGCCACAGTAAGTTACACGAGGAGCCCAAGCAAGGAGGCTGAAGTCCACCCTTCACTTTCCTTGACAACTTGTGTGCCCCAGAGCACTTCTGCACCTTCCCAGGAGGGGAGGGGTGCTGCTTCTCGGCCATGCCCCGCACCCCGGGGTGCACTCACACCACAGCGGAGTCTTTTTTTCTAGTTCACACAAAGGCACCAAGTAGGCTAGTGGTGGCCTTGTATTAACTGTAGTTGTGTTAACTTTTCTCCTGAGAAGTGAGGCTCTTACGATACAGTCCCACATCCAGAGCAAGTGTTCCGGCTGTGGGACGCCCTAGACATTGGTCGGCTTTGTACACGGGCGTGTGCTAAGGGAACACATGGCTGCTTGGATGCGTATCTCCCTGGGCTTACTTGCTACCGGTCATTCCAGTTCTTGGGGTGGGTTTCTGCCAAAACAGGCTGCCCCTGCCTGGACGTGGCAGTGATGGGCGGGTGAGCCGGCCCTGGCCACAGGGCTTCCTGTGAGCAACAGAGGGAGAGAGCTGTGTGCGAGTTTCTCCGGTGTAGGGACAGGCCAGGAGGGAATGAACAGCCCCGTAAGGAGAGCGGCAAGAGCCTGCCCTGCCCCTCCACCGCGGGCACCCCAGGAACCCTAACCCTTCCCTTTCTCACCTCCTGGCTTTTGTAAATGCCCCCACTCCCCTTCTCTGACTAGCTGAATCCTATTCCACCTTCTCCTCCCACACTGAGCACACAGCACTCCGCGCAGCCCCAGGCGCACAGTAGGTGCTCTGCCATGTTTACTGAGCAAATGGCCAAGTGAATGCGCAGGCCCTGGGCCCTGGCCTCGCATTGGTGCCCCTTGGGTTCCCCTCCCCCTGCCCACAGGCCCTCGCCCAGCCCAATAAGCTGCCCTCTCTCACCTTGCTATCGCATTGGGGACCCCCCTGAGGCCGGAGCCTCTGCAGGGTCAGGTCCAGAGAAACCCAGCCCAGAGGGGGCGTTGTCTGGCCCATGTGAAAAGGCCATCCTTCCTCCAGCCCGGACAGCGAGGACAGCCCCCAACAGTGGGAGTGGAGCCCAGCGGTCCCAGGCGTCTTGGGGGCCGCTTTATCTTGGCACAGGAGATAAGGCCCCGCTGGCCAGAGCCATAAAGCGGCGGGGCTGGCCGCTCGGGGTCCTGCGGAGCCAGAGCTTTGAACTCTGCCCTCCCAGGACCGGGTGTCCTTTATGGCCGGGCTGCTTGGGCGGGCGGAGGTGAGAGCAGAACCATTACCGGGGGAGGAAAGTGTCCTCAGAGCCGGCCCCAGGCCTCCAGACTGGGGACACGGGGGAGAGGGAGGGGGACGATCCTTCGAGGTGGGACCAGAGGCGGAAATGGGGCCCCATCCCGGCTTTATTGACTTGTAAACGGCACCATAAAGAGGAAGCCCTCACTCTGCCCTGCCAGGACAGCCATGTGAGCCTCGATCTGCAGAGGCTTCCGCGAAAGCCAGGCGGCCCAGGACTCCCCACTGCGACGCTGGGCTGTGAGGTCTACCAGGGGAAATGTCAGCGGCCTACTAAAGTTTTCCAAACACATTTTTTTTCAAAAGAGAAAAGTTCTCAGAAACCTTTGAGTCACCACTTGCAAAGTCAGCCCAGAGGAACGGACGTTGAGGAGCTCAGGGCTGCGGAAGACAAGGGGCTCAAAGAGGCCGGCGGAGGATCTTAGTCTACCTTGGTCTCTTACGGTGCATCTGGGGACAAGCCACGGAGCCCCTAGGTCTTAGATTTTTTTTTTTTTTTTTACATTAAAAATAGACATAATACTGCTTCTCGAAGGGTGGCCACAATGATCAGAGGAGAGAACACCTGATTAGGGGGAGGTACCTGCTCAATAAATGAATTTTTTTTTTACTTCTAAGATTGACAGTAAAACAAAATGGCGATTGAGGATCTTGGCCTTTTTCTGTTTTGCTCCCTTGAAATTAGCTAACATTGCAAAACAGAAGGCCGGCCCGCTAGCTGCCTAGGGACAGGGCCTGCCCTGCCTGGTTCCCTCTTGCACACCTGATTGTTCAGAAGGAAGCCGGTGCAGCATTCTGGGAATGTTCTCAATAAATATTTGATGAATAAATAAAACAGGAAAAGAGGAAAAAAGAAAGAAGGAAGGAAACAAGAATGGAAGGGAGGGAGGAAGAATATAAGATCACTTTTCCTCTGCAGCGAATTTGGTAGTTTTGGAAAAGAAAGGAAAGGAGAAGTGACATTTGCGGGTTCTGCTGTGAGGCATTGTGCTGTAAAACGTAGTTCCCACAACCACCAGGAGGACCCTCAGGTGTTTGCCCAAGCTCTGATATTTACTTATCAACCAATAAGTAAATTTGCCCGCTGGGCAAGTTATTTGCTCTGTAGGTGAATAAATCCTCTGTGCCCCTGTTTTCTCCTCTAAAATAGTGCGAATTAAATGAGATAATATGTGTAAAGCTGTTACCGCAGTTATTGGCAAACACTAAGTGCTCAATAGATGTGGGATGTTATTATGCTCCAGGATGAAGAAACTGAGGTTAAGTAACTTGTCTGATTGACAAAGCTGAGAAGCGCCATTGCACAGGTCCCACTTTGCTTCCAGAGCTCACACTGGTTCCTCTGGGCTCTGGCACTGTCAGGGCACCACAGGGTGGCTCACAGGATCCCACAGCTGCGTGGTCCCAAAGTAACTCTTTACAGATAGACTTTTGTGCTGAGCTCCTGAAAAGGGTTAACTGGGCCATTCTGATCCTTATCTTTGCCTGCTGGATACCTTCCTTCAGTAAACAACAAACAGATAAATAAACAAACACAAGGGAAAAGGAGGCAAGATTGGGAGACATTTAGGGAGCCCTTGCTGGGCTGGCCATGGCCCCCCACCTTCCTGACTGCAGGGCCTTAGTGTTTGTGGAGGAGAACGTCCAGGTGCTGTGTGTCGGTGGAACTCTACACCGCCGTCCATCTCTGGGCATCGGTTTCTTACGGTGTAACGAGGAGGCAGGATGACAAGTGGCATTTGCCATCCTCTAGAATTCTTGAATGACTCACAGTGAAAGGGATCTCTGCATGGTCCCTCTGCGTCTGGGACTTCAGCGAAGCCTCTGGTGGGCGCTTGAGTATTTTAAATGATTTGGAGAGTTTATCAAATGCTTAGAACAGCCCTTACTATGTGCAAGGCACTACTCGGTACATTCACAAACACTAACCTATTTAATCCTCACCCCCATGCCGTGAGGAGGTCGCCTTTATTACCATTCCGTTTTTCTGGGCGAGGGACTGAGGCACAGAGAGTCGAAAGCCACACAGCCCGTGCTGGAGAATTTGTGCAGCCTGGCTCTTGTGTGGGTGCCACACACCCTGCTGTCTCCTCTCCAAATTCATCCGAGCAAAATGAGCTTCGATTTACAAAGTGGCTTTTAATCTTCCAGGAAGGATAGAATGAAGGAGCTAAAGACTGAGGGAGAGAAGAAAGAAAGAAATACGGAAAAAGGAGATAGAATGGGGGCATCTCTTCCCCCAACACCTGAGACTAGCAGGCTCTCTGACCGTCCCTTCCTCCAGCACCCAGCCCCTCTGCCAACAACTTCCTGATAATCCCTCTAAGAATTCCAGGCAGGTCTCAGAGCTTCTTGGGAAATAGCTGGCAGAGGCCAACACCATGGACCTGTGAGTCCTGCTCTAAGAGCAGCAGAGAAAGCTTCTGGGAGAGGCAGGGCCTCCAAGCCTGCCACATTCCATTCTTCAGGTCTTAAAAGCCCCCTATTCTTTTACAAATCACTGGTTCAGGCCTAAATTATCCAGATAATTGAGCTGCCTGGCCCGTCATTTTGTTGGCATAGACACCATTTATGTGTAATCTGAGAATATTCTATCTGCTGTGGAGTTTCTTCCAAAGGCATTATTTCCAACCATCTCTAAGAAACAAATTTCCTGTTGCCATGGAGATCATCTTTTGGCTAATTTTATCGGGCTCAGGAGCTGGGGCTGGAAGCAGCTCTCTCCTGTCTCCCAGGTTCTCAGCTTTGTGGCGTCCCAGGCTGTCTTTGTTCCACGGGGATCCCTGATCTGCGCACCCCCCAAGGAGACAATTCAGATAATGGTTACCTTTTGGTTTCGAATTTTAATAGCCTCAACATCACCTGCATAGGCACTTTTGATTTGTTTTAATGAGAAAACACATACAATAAAGATTCAGGGCTGATAAGTTTCATAAATGCATGCTTTCTGGAACCTGGCTGTGAGGGAACTGCTAAAACGAGAGGTTTCTGAGCTAGAAAAGACTTTCACAAATTCAAAAAAATGAGGAAAAGGTTTTTCTTGAGCACCAAGCCCTGCCCTGCCCTGCCCTGAGGTGTACTAGAGAAAGCAGGAGGAATGGAACATGCTATTTGCCTCCTTGGAGTGTGCAATCTGGGGAGGATTAAATGGCTTCAGGGCTGGGAGGCCCCTCCCATCTCTTTTAAAACTCTAATTTTACAAATTGGGAAATTAATCCAAATTCTCAGTGCTGGTACTCACGAGAGTTTGGAACTGAAGTCTCAGGACGCGCAGGCACTTAGGATAAAGTCTGAGCTACCTCCCCCGAAACGGGACCAGCCTCAGCTCCTTCCGGACTATGAGCCCTGGCCCCAGCCCCCCGCCCCATGTGCTCATCCCACCTCCATGGTTTTGCACTTTCAGTTCCTGTTCTCCTGGAAGCACTTCCACCCTTGTGCCCTCTTGGATGTTTTTTGCTATCCTTTAAGGTTCACCTTAAATGTTACCTTTTCCGGAATTCCCTAGCTGGGACCAAGTTCCCCCATGGAGTCCATCACACTGTGCAATGATTTGTGAGTGACCCATCTTGTCTGCTGGGCGGTGAGTTTCTTGAGGATAATGTTCTAGTCATCTCGGTGTTCTGGCGCCTCAGGCGGCACCTGGCTTGGAGAAGGCTCTCAATCAATGTTTGAAGTCAATAATTCTAACAGCTGACACGTGAGAACCTACCAAGCACCAGGTATTATATTAATATCGCCTCACTTACTACTCCCACTAGTCCTAGGAGGTTGGTACTATTATTGTTTTGCTGTTTAGGAAACTGAGGCCCAGTAAAGTAACTTGCCCAAGGCCACTCGGCTAAAGAGTACTGGGGTCAGGGTTCAAACCCTGGCAATCTGAATTTTCACTTTTAACGTGATAAGGTTCAGGATATGCTGCCCTAAAATATGGCACCTTGACATTTGACAGAATAGCAGAAGCAGGAAGGGCTCTCTGACCTCCTGCCGGTCTCCCCTGAAGCAGGCCATAAAGAATTCTCTGAATTTCTCTAAAGTAGGTCATAGACCTTTATTCCAGAGGGATTCTCCTTATACCTGGGGGAGAGAAATGAAGACACAGAGACACAGAATAATCCAAAAAAACCAGACCTGAGTTCCCCCCAGTTTATAATATTAGATCATAATCTTTCGTCCTTCAACCACGCTTCTGCGTGACTGTCCATAAAAAGACACAGTTTTCCCTGTTTCTTTGGGTCTTCGTTTCCGAACGCTCCCATGTCACCTGAAACTTATAGGGAATAAATTTGTATGCTTTTCTCTTGTTAATCTATCTTCTGCTACAGGTGCCTCTGCCATAAACCTTCATTTGGAAGCTGTACCTGTATAAGGTAAGGGCAGCGACATGGGAGGAGCCCTTCCTGCCACACATGGTGGCAGCTCGGCCTGAACAAGCAGAGCCCCAGGAGGGGACAGCACCGGTGGCAAAGCTAAGGCCAACAGTTGCTCTGGCCAGCCTCTTGCTTCCAGGCTGGAGGAATGTCCCAACCTCCTACTGAGGAAGGAAAGCTCCTTACGTCAGCCTCACACACCGAGGTATCGCGGTAGGTGAGGAAAGGTACTGCCTCTTCTCCCCTGTGACAGGTGCTCCAGATGCCGTTTGGATCGCTGTGCAGCCAGCAATAGGCAGAAACCACATTTGATAGCTGAGGAAACAGACACCTAATGATAAAAGGACTCTCCCAGGGTCACATGAGCAGTGAAGGATGGAACCAGGTACAAACCCGGGATGTCTGACTTTGTAGCCGCTTCACCACACCACCTACGAAATTCAGTGTGAAATTATGTGGCACTGGCCATAAATATTTTAGAGACCAATTATCTGGTGAGACTTTCCAATTTTCCCTTATAATCCCTACTTAAAATACTTTAATTTGGGGATAGCTCCTACTCTCTAGCCAGGAAAACCCCAAAGCTTCTCTCCTCTTTGTACGTCTGAGATGTGTAACAAGTGTCCGCGCAATGGGCAGCTCTCACTATCACGGGGAACCTTCCCCAGTACCGAGATATAAAGGTACGAGGAGCAGATAATTTTTGTCTTGGTCTGTTTCTTCCATTTAAATAACACCTAAATGAGTCCTTTAACTTGAATTTTTCAATCAAAGGAATAAATGGAAATGAACCAAATTATCGCCACTCGAGATGCTGACGCCTGTCTGCGTGGAGGATACCTGTGAAGATTCAGATACTTGTAATTGTGCTAGGTACATCATGCTGACGTGAGTAGCTTTTCTTCCTCAGGAGGTTGGGACATAGCCTGGAAGCAGGAGGCTGGCCAGAGGACCTGTTGGCTTTAGCTTTGCCACTGGTACTGTCCCCTCTTGGGGCTCTGCTTGTTCAGGCCGGGCTGCCACCATGTGTGGCAGAAAGATGTCGCTGTCCTTACCTTACATACGTACAGCTTTCAAATGAAGGAAATATTGATAGGGGGACGGCCTGGGCCACACGGTCTCGGAGCTGCATTGACCAGAGCATCTTATGGGTAAACCCTTACTTTGTCCCAGTGGTCACGTTCCTGCCATCTGCTCTAGCCTCCAGCTCTCAACGTTTCCTTGCATCTTTAATTTCAGCCTATTAGGGTGGGGTCCCTGTGAGACCCTCTGTGGCCCTGTGGCTACCTTTGGTTCTCCGGCATCAGACTTCCCCTTTATTGCACAACCGGATGGTAAGAGAGCACAGCTCTGCGTCACGTAGAAACGCTGAGACGAGCCTTCAGTCGCCTGCCCCAGCAGCAAAGTCCCACAGGGCTTTCACATCACGCATGTGCAGAGGTCCTGTGTGCGCGGCCCCTCTCCACCCAGCCTCTACTTTTCCCGCTCTAGGCTCCCAGAACAGGTATTGACTCCACTTGGCATGGTCTGACTCTCCCAGTTCTCCAGGTGAGGGTCACGTTCCTCCTGGCCTACGAGGTGCCCCAGGCAGTCACTGTGTGTCATCCTCTCTGGGTCTCCAGTGCCCGGCAAGGAATCTGGTGCACGATAAGTGCTCAGAATATAGTCCGTGAATGAATGACTAAATGGATGGTGAAACAAAGGGAGATAATGACGGATTATCTTTTATTTTACTTAGTGTAAAGTAAGTATTTAAAAACTTTAGAGTAAAGCCCTAAGGCCATGGGTTTGCCAATTTTTGTTTTGCTCATTTTTTGGGGGGGGGGCAGTTATTTACTTATTTATTCTGGCTTTGTTGTATGCACAGGTTGCTTTTTTGCCTGTTTTAATTCCACTTGCATTTAGGGCGTGAATCCTTTGGAAACAGCTGACTTGTGAGGTAGAGAACGAACTTTGAACGGCAAGCCGGGGTATCCGGATTCTAATCACACGCTGCTGCCAGCAAGATGGGCTTTGAGACAGTCCTGTCTCCTCTCGGCATGTTATTCATTTGTTCACAAATCTGTAAAATGTCGAGGTGAACGGGATGATCTCTAAATGAGTATTCCTTGATTTCAAAGTTTCTGTAACTTTATTGTTTCCAGTTAAGTTGTACTTCTGCTGCTTGGTTAGGTAGGGAGGAAACAGCTCCTCTCATGGGCAGTGCTACAGCTGACCAAGCACCGTGATGGTCGAAGGGCCTGAGGAGGAGCTAGCCAGGCCAAGCCCGAGGAGAGTGGGGAAGAGCCATTCCATGGGAAGGTCTTCTCTGCTGAGACAGTGGCGCGTTCAGAGTTTCACGACCTGAGGCAGCTCGGGGGTGCTGGAGTGTGCAGCGTGAGCAGGACGCGGGGCAGCAGGTAGGGCTGAAGCTGCAGGCGGGGCAGGTTGGGGGGGCTCCTACAGAGTGGTTGGGAGGTCTCAGAGGCTGTGGGGGTGGACCGAGAAAGAGGCTGGAAGTGGGTGGCCAGCCTGGAGCGCGTTGCAGAGAGAGCAGACGAGAGGTGCGAGGGCTCGAGCGGGGGCAGTGATAGAAGGAGCCGAGAGGCTGACAAGCTCCTAGAAACGTGTAGGAAGTAAGAGGGCAAGATGCAGCTCTGGTTTGGATGTGGGCGGTGGGAAGTCAAAGAGTCAAAAGTGATTTGCAGGGGCCTCTTTGGGGAGGACGCTCCACTCACGCAGAGAACATGGGGGCGGCGGGCACGATGAGCCAGGCTTGGACACGCAGAGTCAGGGGAGGTCAGTGGTGTGTCGAGATCTCCTGTCTCAGAGGCAGCTACTGGTCCAAGTTGGGATTCAGGCAGGTCATGGCTGGAGATGGGGCATGAAGTCCTCAAGCCCAGATGGGCTCTGAGCTCAGAGAGAAGGAAGTAGTCCCAAAGAGTGTGGCTTCAAGGAACTCAAACAAAGAGCTTCATGCTACAGAAAGTAGCCAGCAGGGTCGCGCACCACGGAAGGCACTTGGTTTGGTAGGGCAGCAGGTCCAGGTGACCTCGGGGAGAGCATGGGAACCAAGGACAATCGTCAACTGGAGAGGAGAACAGGATATGTGGAACACAAGTTAGAGCACAGAATACTATCTTTTGAACTTTGAAAAATGAGGGGAAGAAACAGGATGGTAGAGAGAGATAGATATGGAGGCCAGAGAAAGAATTTCTCGGGGGCAGAGATAGGAGCGTGCTGCATCTTGGAGTAAAGGAGCTGGAAGAGAGGAAGCAGTTAAAGACGTGGGGTGTGTGTGTGTCTGTGCACGTGTTTGTGTGTCTCTGTGTGTATGTGTCTGCGTGTATGTCTGTGTATGTGTGCATGTATGTGTGTGTGTGTGTGTGTGAGAGAGAGAGAGAGAGATGGATCCAGATCGCAGACGAGGCAGAGAGGACAAAGACAAAGGCCCAGGTGGAGGAGCTGGCCAGGCCCGAGAGGGACACCCGGGGGAGAGGAAGGTGCAGAAGGACCGTCTCGATTCTGTAGGAGGTGCTCACATCCGTGAGGGACAGTGGCTGCAGGAGTTGAGCACAGGGCTTGGGGTACAGGTGTGGCCTTTGAAGAAGCAGAGGGAGCTGGGGCAGAGGGAGAGGCAGCTCGGGGGGGGGCCCCCAGGTGGGCGGAGCAGCAGTTTGTGCAGTTGGGACGCTTCCTCCCAAAGCCCTTGGCCTGCAGGCGCGGCGTGAAGAGGGTCCAGGGCGAGGCTTCGCTGGGCACGTGGGGGCGCACGCGATGGAGGGTGAGCACGCAGAGGCTCCTCAGGCAGGGCAGGTGGGTGCTCAGTGCCCACTGTGTGCTCGTGCTGTGCGGGGTGTCAGGGCAGTGAGAGACACAGGACCGAAATCCGACTGCATGCAGCCGTGCGCCTGTGGAGACAGCTTCAGCTCTAGAGTCACCGGGCTGGGACCCAGCGCTGCCTCTGCCTCTGCCCCTGAGCAGCCGACGGCCACAGGCACACTCACCCAGCTCTTCCCTGCGTCAGAGTCCTCCTCTGTGATCGGTGTTCACCGTATTTACCTTGTAGTAACAGTTACTATTACCAGGCCAGAACCGATGGAGCTTCCCGCTGCACTACTGGAAACAAGGGAGGCGGCTGAAACCAAGACGTGGCCCTCTCCCTGGTGGGCTTCCTGAGGCCCAGGACTGTATTATTCTAATCCTCTGGGTTATCATCAGGCCTGCCTGTGGTGGGCTCAGGTCCCAAGTCCTCTCTGTGCCACGTGGCCCTGCTCCATGCCATGACACTGTGCTGTGCAGATGGCCCTGCGGTGCTGGCTCTGCCCAGCCAAGGCAGGAGCTGCTAATGTTCCTGATGGCTGGCTCTCAGAGCCCTGCACGACCACACAGACCACACAGACCGTCCCTGCCTCCTGCTCTGAGACCTCATCAGTCACCAGGACTCCTCCCAGCTGTTCTGACACGTCCTGCCCAAGGCCTGAAAAATGTCCTGTGGATTCCTGGTGCAGGAAATGAAAATGCACACAACGTGCAACACTATAGGTGCTATTTTAGGGATACGGAGAGCATAGTCGGGTGTTTGAGGCAAGACTGGTGTTTGCAAAGGAGGCGGGGAAGGGGGGAGGACATCCTCAAGGGTCCAAAGGACAAAGGAAATTAGCATTGGAAAGCAGCTCCTTTAGGCCAGCAATTTTGGGGTGGTTATCTCTTTAGTTCTCTCAGGAACCCGGTTAGGTAGGCTCTTTCACTTCCAGTTCACAGGTAAAGAAACTGAGGCCCAGGGAGATTGGGTCAAACCCAACTGCAAAGCCTGTGCCTTTTCCACTGCACAACCCTGTCAGAATCAGCCCTTAAACAAGGTTCACTTTCCAAGTCGTTTATTATACATGGAAAGAGCTTCTGAGGCCTGTTGAGGCTGATTTGCATAATTCATTTTTAGAACATTAATTAGCCAGGATGTGTAATAGTTCTTGTGCCAATTTGTGTTTCAATTTCAAATGCAAATACAAATTAGCAAATGTTATTCCTGTGGCACCTTAAGGATGAAACATTTGCTGCTCGTAGAGAGTATTAATCTTTACATTTCTGAAACTATCACTGATAGGAGCAATAATATCTTCTAATTTGCAGGATCAAGAAAAAAATCCAGCCTGATGGGGGCTGGGGTGGGTGAGAGGTAATTCTGTTTCAGCAAAAGAAAACAGCATGTTAGGCATCCACTCATCCATCTGTTAAAGGTGTTCAGCACCTACTAAGTGTCAGACGTTGTGGTAGAAGACAGAGACAGGACCAGAGAGCTCATGCGCTTAGTGGGGAGTTACGTGAATACGGAAGCACATTAGGTTGTGATAGACTTTGAAATAAAATAGGCCTGAGCTTCAAGTGGCGGAACAGAAAGGTTAACAAATCCCAGGAAGGCTTCCCAAAGAGTGGGGTGCTGGGCGAGCCGAGTCTTGAAGGGGAAGTTGGTGAAGGCCAGGTCGAGGTGGGAGGTTGTGGGTGGGGACGATGGTGGCAGTAGGGATACGATGACAGGAGACACAGATGTGAGATCTGGTGTATTTGGGGAAGTCCAGGCCATTCTGCACAGCTGGAACGCGGGGTTATCTGCAGGCGTGGCGGCAGGGGTAGGGCGGTGGACAGATTGCGCGCGGGCTGTCGTCTGGAATTCCCCCTGCAGACCTGCGGGAGCCGTTGGCAGAAATGGCCGGTCAGACAGACATTTCAGAAAGCTCACCCTGGAGGCTGTGTGGAGAACGTTTGCAAAGAGGCGACTTTAGATAAGAAATGAAGACAGTGTCGGAGTAACCCACCAGTGGAAGAGGAAGTGAGAGATATTTTAGGAACATCATTATGGGGAGGCGATCTGGGACCGAGCTCTCAACCCACTCTGCTCTCTTTCCGTCCTGACTCTGACTTCGGGCGTGTCTCTGCCGTAGCGTGCTCCTCTGTAAAACAGGCACGACAGTAAAAACGAGACCCAGCTCCCAGAGCTGCTGTCCACGCGGGAAACGCTCAAGAATCGGCAGGGACCATGATGGCGGTGCCGCTCAGGATGGTTTCTAACTGGATGTGGGGGCTGAGGGAGCAAAAGGCGTCTAGAAAAATGCTCAAGTTTCTGATCCAGAATGCTGAAGCAGATGTTGTTACCGTTTATCCAATAAAGAACCTATGGGAGGGGGCGATTTAGGAAATGAATGAGTCAGTGTAGAAAGGGTGGGGAAGGGATTTAGTAGAGAATGTATGCAAGTTTTGGAAGAGATCGTCTAAAGGCAGCCCTCTCATAACTGTCAGCCCTGCGTCCTTCTCGGCAAGTCCAAGTTCACACTCGTTAGCATGGTATTGAGTCACCGTGCATCCAACCCCAGCTTCCAAACGCACCAGCCTTGGGCACTTCCTGGGACACTCCAGCCATCCTGGATCCAGCCAAGCAGGGTTATGCTGGAAGCACACATATGGGCATTCTTATTATGAGGTTGATTCTTCTTGCAGAAGACAACCTTGGGTCCCCTAGAAGCCCGTTTGGAGGACTGTTCTATTCAGGAGTCAAGCTTGGGTAGGGGAGGGTGCCCTGAAAAACCTTACTCTGATGGGAGGAAAAAGGAATAATAGGAACTGATATTCTCCAGCAGCCTCTGGAAAACATGTAAAGAACACTTCTGTTGTAGATTATGAGAGAGAGAGCGAGAGGGAGAATTTGGAAATAGGGGTGAGGAACAAGGACCAAACTTCATTTTGTTGTCATTGCTAACTTGGATGTTTCCCCTTCCTTCTGGACTGTTTTACTCTCTGTAAAAGGAAAGGACTGATTTGGTTAATTTAATTTCATTAATAATTTATTCAACGTACATTTATTTCGTACTGACTTTGGCCAGTTGCTATCTCATGCTGGAATCCAGAGATTAAAAAAAAGACATAAAGATCTCTACTTCTAAGATGTGCTCACTAGAGTCAGACATTGCTATGGTTATGTACGGCATGTAAAAACCACTCCAAAATTTAGCATCTTAAAACAACAGTTTATTATAATCGCTTGTGATTCTGTGGGTTAACTCTGGATTTAGTGGTCGGTTCTTCTGTTGTCTGCTTTGGGTCTGTCATGAGGTTCCAGTAAGATGGTATCTGGCACTGGAGTCCGCGAAGGGACTTGACTGGGATGGAACATCCAGGGTGGATTCTTCTCTCACATGTTTTAGTAGTCTACTCTCATGAGGCCACTTTTTCCATGTGGCGTCTCATCTTCTAGAGCCTGTCAACAGGGCCATTTTCTTTAGCAGAGTAATTGGATTTCTTAAATGGTGGCTGACTTTTAAGAGTGTAAAAGCAGAATCTTACAAGGTCATTTTGACACATTTTATTGGTTAAAACAATTCACAGAAACAATTCACATTGAAAGTGGGAATATCTACACGAGGGCATGAATATAGCAGGGTGTGGTTCATTAGGGCCAATTTTGGAGACTCATGATGACAGGCATGTACATAGGTTGTCTGTCTTTGCAATAATAAAGTGATAGTTATGACAGTTCATGGACCTGTTAGGTGCCAGCCTCCCCAGAAGGCCCTTGTATATGCTATTTCATCTTTGCCACAATCCTCCAAGGCAGATACAGCCTTGTCTCTTTTTACATTTAAGGAAATTGAGGTTCTATAACTAGATCACAGTCATGGTTAGTAAATAGTCTAAACTGGATCTGAATATAGATCACTGTAACCATAAAACTCATATTTTCTTCTCTCTAAAATGCTGTACCCGTGACTACTGCTGTAAAAGATCCTTAGAAGCTCAGGGATAGTACCTAACCCAGTTTAGTGGTGACAAGGTACCCTTCATGGTGGCAGCAGCACTTGATCTCCAACCTTCTTTCTAGCCCTAGTATTTCACGTCAGTCAGTTACAGTCTAAGCTAAATAAGATTCCACTGAGTATAAACTTTACAAAGGATGAGGCCGAATCGCTTTGGTAGTCTGGGACTCAGGTTAGAACTCTGGCCAATTTTCCAGGGAACTTCCTTGTACTTAAAAATTATACACATGTGAAAATCATTGCACAACATACTGTGGACAATGCCTTATCCCAACCTCCATGCTTCTCAGATGGAGGCGTGAAACATCAGCAGTCACTCGGTACAGGGAATGCGTTGGTAAATTAGTGATTTCAAGTTTAGCAGTGGCTAAATTGCCACCTCATATTGCCGTGGAAAATATTCCATGCTGAGCAAGTCTAAAAAGAAATGAAGCTTCGGCATTGCGTTAAGGATGGCATACCAGGGATTTAGTTGAGAGAATATGTGCTTTTATCAGATAGTAGCTGCTCAGTTACTAACACCTCCTCCCGGACAAGGCCAACTTTCCCTGTGAAAGTTAATGCTGAATATTGTGACTCTCCGCAGAGAGTGACTGGCCACCTTCTAAAGGGTGTATGTCAGAATTTATAACCTTTGAACAAGCCTTTAGAAAGCCAAACTAGAATATCTGCTAATAAAATATAGCTGTTAGTATTAACACTTGAAAAGCTAATGTCACGTTACTGGGGCGTTTTTGGTAGGGATGACACTCTGAGAAATGAACGGGAGAGAACCTTCCTTGAGAGGGCCCAATAACTTCAATTTGTGCCTGTGAACATTCTGTTCTCCTTCTGTTTGAGGAGCATGATGGGAAGGGGTTAGAATTTTAATCATAGCTTCTCGGGGACTCAGTTTACCTAACTTTAGACTAAGGAGGTTGGAAGGGATAATTTTTTTAGAGCCCTGTCTGCTCTTTCTGTGGTTGCTTTAGGAGTCCCTCAGTGTGACAATTCTGAATCTATCAGTCCATCATTATTTTATGTATTATGTCGTGATGATAATTTCGGATTATAGGGATTCCTCAGAGATGGAAGGACAAGCTGCTTCTATAGGGAAAAAAACGTCTCAAGAGTATCTATTAGGTCTAGATTCTCATATTTATCTGAGGCCATCTAAATGTATGTGTTCTAATTTTTAGAATTTCTACTTTTTCCCAGGCAATGTTGTATACTCAACCGGTAAGGCTGTAAATTCAATTTATATTGCCATTCTACAACCCATAGGATTAAAATTTAGGTCTGATTTTCACCTATATCGACCATGAGGCTATAGTAAATTGGAGATTCTCTTAGGACTGACACAGAAGCTTTCTGGTTTTCAGATGTGCTTTAAGCTGGGTATTTAAAGTCATGTCTTGTCATTCTCTTCACGTAAACTCTCCAGTGGAATCAGAACTAGCACCTCTCCACCCATCCAAGTTGTAATCGTTATTCTCAACATCTTCAGTCACTTGATCTTTCAGAACTTTGTTTTCAGTGGGCACTTTATCACAGACAACCATGGGTAATAACTTAAGTAACTGTTTTATACCTGCACTACAGGGACCACTAGTCGTGGTCTGCTAGCACTAGAAACTGGTCCACTAAGTGTGCCTTTTTCACTAGATATCCAGATAACCAATCTCAGGTTTGCAATTTTGAGAGTCGGTTGCCCAGAGCCCAAGACTATTGATGTCACTGAGATGTTGGGGTGACTGCTGCTACTGCTGCAAAAACACAGCTTTTCAGGGAACCAGGAACCCGCTGCCATTAGCATCACAGGCGCTTCTCTTGGGAGGCCACAGTTACCTGCTTCCGTTCTGTTCCTCCAGCGTCAGAGCCCTCAAGTCCACGCCCCTGAGATTGCTGACAGGCTGCTGCCACTCCAGAGAGCTGTGCTGCTGGCGTGTCCTCCATCACCGTGATTACCAGTGGATCTGTGAACCTAAGCAGAAACCCGGTATCCGCACCTTCACACTAATTCTGCTGCTGCTAGAAGCAAAAGTAGGAAAACCAGAATGGCTTCCTCTTTTCTCCTGCCTTTGAATCTCCCGGCAGTGCCTCCCCTGGCAGAACTCTACCTGAAGCCAGTCGGCCGGAGGATCTGGGCATGCATGTAGTTTCCAGGCTTCCAGCCTCCTGCAATCCAAAGCAAAGGGGGGAAAAAAAAGTAGTAGTGAAGCTGTTAGCAATCAGTAACATGGTTGGTGCATATATTATACACCAGATAAATTACTAGGTATAATATAGAATTGGAAAAAATTGAGCCTCCATGACTCAATGACCCCGATAATTTTCCATCCTGTATTCATGCAATGTAACCTTTCAGCTCCTCTAAGAGGTGGCATCTATTTCTCCACCTCTTGAATCTCAACTTGCCACATGACTTATCATGGCCAATAAAATACAGCAGCAGTGATAGCAAGCCCGTTCCGAGCCTGGGCCTGAAAAGCCCTGCATGTTCCCATTTATCATCTTTGAGTCGTACCTCCATCGTGAGAAAAAGTCCAGCACAGCATATTGGAGATTAAGAGACGACACGGAGCAGAGACAAGTTGCATTAATGGGGGTTTCTGTATAGACCAGTGAGTTCTTAGTCTGTCTGGCAGCTAAGGATGGACACATGAGTGAGTTCAGCCAAGAACAGCCCATTCCCTGACAACTCACAGACTTGTGATTTTTTAGAGTGGTTTGTTATGTAGCAACAGCTAACTGATACAGCTGTTCTCAAGAGTACAAATCTGGCAAAGAAGAGAAAACACACACACACACACACACACAGAATGAAAACAAATGACCAAGTAATGTGTATTCACTGCTCACTGAATTATACAATATGTCACATCCAAAGGGTTTTCAAGGAGAAGGAAGTCCCTGTGGACTGGGTTTTCATGTCTTTCAGTAATAGATAAAACTTGAGCTGGGCCTTGAAAAATTAACAGTATTTCAGTTGACTCAGATGCAGCAATATTTCTAAATAGTTAGAAAAATAGCACAACAACAAATAATTTAATGCAAATACTGTCTGGTGTAATGAGTGAAAGTTTTGAAGAAGTCACCACTATCTTCTCTATCACCTACATAAATATTTGCTGGGCTACAGCTGAGTCCTGTCAGAGTAATTAAACATCTGAACACAAATATATATTTTTAAAACAAGTTAAATTAGTATAAATATTTTTAACTAGCATGGCATTCTATAATTATTGAAATAAACTTGGAAATTATGGAGAAAAACATTTCTCATCTAATCTATAATCCCCCTTACAGAAACAGTCATTATTACTGTTTTAGTATATTTCTTTCCAGCCTTGAAAAAATACGTATTTATATAGTCACTATCAAATGGTAAATATTCCTTCCATTTTCTATCTTAACAGATATTTTCTCATGTATTAAATTGCCTCAAAAATGTAGTTTTTAGTGGCATCATAATATTTTACCTTCTGGATATACCATTATTTATTTAATCTTTTTCATTTTGTTGGACATTTATATTGTTTTCTGTTCCTATTTTATTCTATGGTAAGTAGCTCTCTGAGAGCCACCTTTCTATTTAAAACACATTTGGATTATTTTCTTCATTTAGTTTACCAGAGGTGGGCCAAAGTTTATGCATTTTTAAAGGGTCTCGGTATATATTGCCAAATTTCTTTCTCTCCCAGAAAGGGTGTTCCAGGTTTTTCTCTCCCATAAATGAATGGTATTGCTCGTTTCATTGCATCTTCCCTGCATTATCACCAAATATATACATAGATATAGTTATTTTAATAAACACAAATTGAAAACCTGTGGTTGCTTTAATTTGCGCTTCCTTGAGTATGAGATAGATGGGACGTTTTTCATGCACTTATTGCCTCTTTGTTTCCTTTTTGTGAACTGACTGTTCATGGTCCAGAGAATTGATATTGACATCAAAGTTCTTTTGTGGATAACCAGCTGCTCCTCGCCTCCCGTGGGATATGGACTGTGCAGTGGGGAAGCTGTCATCTCCTATAAAAATGCCTATAGGATGGACTGCCTCACACGGCCATCCCTGCAGCTGTCACCAAGGTGGCATTGCCAGGGCTCTGCAGTAGACTGTCCTTCTACACAGGAGACGTGGAATCTCAAATCCATTTTATGCAGTCGCCTCCAGGGTCCTGAACTCTGCGGCACTCTTGCCCTGGGGGTTGTTTCCTATTCGTGACAGGAGCATTTTGAGGACTTTCATTTTCCCAGAGGTACAAGGCCCTGCTGTGGGCACCATAAGGCTGTGTTGCTTGGGTGGTTCTCAGGAATATTGTGGGCTACTGGGCCTGGACTCACCCCTTTCTTCTCCGGCTCCATGGTCTGCAGTGCTGAAGGTTCTGGTGCAGAGCTCTGAGCCTCCTCACCCATCTGGAGTACGACGTGATTGCACAGTAAGCCACTTGTTAGTGTCAAAAGAAAAGCCTGATTTGTGCGTGTTTACTGGAGGCAATATGTCCATTTTGGGTCAAATAGAGAGCTTGGTAGCGTGAGTGATGAAGATGACTTGGAGATCAGCTTGTTGCTGTTCCATACCCCATGGCTTCAGGACACCCTTTTGTTACAGCGTCTATCACTTGGTGGGATACTTACCCATTGACTTAAATTCTTCTGCCCCTGGATTGTGAGCTCTGCATGGGCAACATCTCATTCCTCCCTGTATCTCCAGCACAGCGTACCTGAGCTGGCACAGAGTAGTTGCTCAATAGATATTTATTGAACCAAAGGAGTGTAATTTAGATTTGGAGGAAAAGAAAGCCTTGTGGAACCTGTGAGCATAGGTCGTTTGGTAACAAAGTTCTCAAAAGCAGCTGGGGAAGGAGTGGATCTGGTCCGAGGGCTGCAACAGACCCCTTGGCCAGAGCTCTCTCTCGAACATGCCCTGCGTCCTTCCGCCAGAGGATGCTGCTGCAGGAGGTAACTACAGACCCTGCAGTGGGAGAAGGAGGAGGATCTAGTGATTCATGCCCAGCTCTTAAGGCCACGATTTTTCCATCTGTTTTGGTGTTAAGGTTGACTTACATCCCCCAGAAAGATATGCTGATGTCCTAACTCTGAGTACCTCGGACTGTGGCTTTATTTGGAAATAGGGTCACTGCAGGTGTCATTAGTCATGTTGGGGTCACACGGGAGTGGGGCGGGCACTACCGCAATATGACTGGTGTCTTTATTAGGAAAGGGACATTTGGACACAGAAACACAAAGGGAAGTGGTCATGTGAACATGGAGGCAGAGACCAGAGTGAGGTCCTGACAAGCCAAGGAATGCCCGGGGCTGCCTGACGCTGGAAGAGGCTGGGACGCGGGAGCACAGCCCGCTGACACCTCCGTTTCTGACTTCCGGCCTTCAGAACCAGGAGAGAATAAACCTCTGAGGTTTTTAGCCACCTGGTTTGTAGCGACTTGTTCCAGCAGCCCTAGGAAGTGAATACATGTGGTCTGGTACAGCCTCCCCTCCTGTGTGGCACACACACACACACACACACACACACACACACATGCAGACGCGCGCACACACACCCCCAACACTCTTCTCCGCGCTGGCCTCCTTTCTGAGAAATGATCGATACACCTCAGGCATGTCTCTGCATCTACCCCAGAGTCGCATTTTATTTCCCTTGTGTGGACCAGACAGAGAGCTTGTTTTTCACTCTGAGCTTTATTTTGATCATCGGCTGAGTGTGTGGGAGTCGGGCTTGTCGCAGCTATGGGGGGCCTGCTGGCTTCGCACAGGCCACCGGGGGGGTATTCTTGGGCTCTTTGAAGGCACAGGGGTCCCGGCCATTGCCTTTTTGGGCAGAAACACATTCAGCTGTCCTTCCAAATGGTGTGTTTAACTGAAGGTGGGGCCCCCGTCTGACCCCAGAGCCAGCCCTGTAAAACGGAAGCGGGGTTAGGCTCTGGGCTGGGCTACTGGGTCCCACATTCTCCCTCATGTGTCCTTGGCCGAGTTGCTTCTCCTCTCGGAACGTGGGCTCCCCACGGTTACCGTGTCACACCTGTGCCCTCTCAGAGCTTATTTCTCGGTGAGGTCCCAGTTGGGGTACGGCCCCTCCAGTGCCCCAGGAAGGTCGGAAGACCTTAGAGCAGGCTGGGAGGGCCTGAGGTGCAAGAAAGGATCTGGTCTCCCGCAAGAACCAGCTCCCAGCGGCTTTGGTGAGCCTGCCTTGGGATAACAGTAATATTATAGTAATGTAGAACAAACCGTGATTTTTTTAGTGAAATCCCCTCTGTCTAAAAGACAAACTCAGGATCAGAGGGTGGGGTTTGAGTTCTGATTTGAGTCTGATCAAGTGTACAGCCTGAGGTAAGCCCCTTAATCACTCCGAGCCTCGTTCTCCCCACCTGGAGAATAAAGAGGACAGTGCACACCCAGAGGGCTGCTGCGACCTCAGACGAACGTGCTCGGCGCCCTGCAGTGGGGACCGGACAGGGATGCTGCTCTGGCCCAGCGCCGCCCAGCCCAACACCTTTGTGTTTTCTGCCCTTCTGCGACTCCTTCCCCCATCCTCAGGGCCTCTAATGGCTTTGGCATCTCTGAGATCCATTTCCTGGATGGAGGGTGTAAATTATTTATGGACGGACACATCAGCCAGCAGGCGAGGCCGCCGTGTCAGTGAGTGCCCACGGGAGCGGGTGGGGTCGGCCAGGCCTGGCCCTGCTCCCAGCTCCCCGCTCCCAGAGGGCACCTCCAGCCCTGGGCCTGCACCACGAGCCTTCATGTCACCCTCGGGGGCGTTCCTGGGCCCCCCTTTCCTGGCCTGGGCAGCAGCACTCTGAGCCAGGGGGTTTCTCCCTTGGAAGAAAGCTGGGGCTCTTACTGGCCATGAATAATCCATGAGCTCCCAGAGCAGGGATCTGGGGAGGAGCACTCCCGCCATTAGTGACCCTGGTCTAACCCCTGAGATGCCCCCTTGCCACGCTGCCCCTGCCCCCAGCACACAGCTGGGTTGGGCGTGGTGAGCAGGGCTTTTTCTGAGCTGTGGAGAGGATGGTCAAAGGACACTCTGAGAGCCGTCAGCTGCTGCCCTGTAAGGGACCAGCCCGCATGACTCTGTTTACCTGCCTGAGGAAGGGCAGGATGCTTGCCCAGCGGGAAACTGTGCGTAAGTGTCCCTGTGCAGTTGTTCTTGACCTGGCGGAGGGGAGGTAGGTGATGGATTCTTTTGAGCATCCAAGGAAGCTACAGATGCTCCCCCCAGGAACCGTGCATACGCACAGACACAGAGACTTGGCAAACAGTCTTGGCTGGTCTCAGAGGGTCCCTAGCCCCTTGTTCTGGGATGAGCCCAGTTTCTGAACCCAGACAGACTCAGCTGCCCATCCAGGCTCCACCTCCTCTCTGCCCCGCTGCCCGGAGCACTTCCCTCCGGCAACCTCTCCCGACCACAGCCCTATCCTTCACGTCTCAGCAAACGCCTTCTCAGCCCCCAGGGTGAGTGACAGTAGGTTCTCACATTCTGTATCTTTCTTCCCCTGATGTTTGTCATTCTGGTTCTTATGGTTTTATTGTTGGTCTGTTTTCTTCACCACTTCATCCTAAGTGCTTAGCATGGAGCTTGTCTCCTGGAAGGCCCTGAGCAAATATTAATCTTGGATCAGTCACTCAGCATTTCTTGCCACTATACCCGTGGAAGGAGTGATCGGATCCACTTCCTAAAACGAAGCAGGCTGTGCACACTGGGAGAGGGTTTCCATTTCATCCTGTGATGACTTAGGTGCTCCCTTACTTTTCTCTGGCCCCTTGAGCTTAGGGGTTTGTGGGTCGGAGATGATGTACGTGGTGGCCCTACCCTGTACACATACTGGCAGCAGTGAAAAGCCTCTTGTCAAGTCACTTGCATTAGCTGGGTCCTTCTGCGTTCTTTTTCTTTCTTATTTTTTTTTTAGAGATGAGGTCTCACTCTGTTGCCCAGGCTGGAGTGCAGTGGCGTGCTCATAGCTCACTAGGTCACTATGTAACCTCAACCTCCTGGCCTCAAGTCCCCCCACAACGCTGGGATTACAGGCATGAGCCACCGTGCCTGGCCCTTCTGGCTTTTTTATGGAGCAGGAGTAGGTAGGTACTAGACATAAATTTTTCCCAATCAGGGCGTGATTAAATCCTGGATAAAGGAGATTGAAGAAGCTTGTCAGGTTGCTTTGTAGTTTACCAAGGATCTGGGGCAGCAACTTAAAGACTTAAGCCACCCTGGGGGCAGGAGTAGGGGACCAGGATGAGAGGAGGGAAAGAAGGGGTCGCCGCTTATCTAAGCAGCTATCACGGACAGGGGTGGTGCTGCTGGGCACTTCATTCATTAGGTTATTTATTTCGTATGGCCCCAGGCATTAAGTACTTTTAATATCCACTTATGGAAGGAGAAACTGAGGCTCAGAGTGGTCACATGACTTGCCTGAGTTCACACAGTTCGCAGGGGAGGGTGGGGCAGGGGTGATATTCCAACATGTGATGTGTGCTAAGATTCTTGCTTTCAAAGCACAGGTGCCTCTCAGTGGTCTCGGCCACAGGCTCACGTGGTGGGCAGGGCAGATGTCACTGTGCCCATCGGATAGGTGAAAAGTGGGGATGCTTGGAGATGTGAAGTGACTTACTCAGGATCACACGTCAGGGAGAGCGAGGGAGACACAGAATTCCTGGGTGGTCAGGGAGGGAGGGACAGCGTGGCGGCCGGCGTGTGGCTTGGATGGAATGTGGATGAGTGTTCTGAGGTATTGATCCATCCTGCCCAACTCTGCTCCCCGCCGATGTGCCAGGCCTGGAGCAGCTTATCAGGGGAGGCCCTACTAAAAGGCCGATGCTCAGGTGAGACAATCGTCACCCAAGTAACTTCTCCCGGAGGAACAACATTTTCTAATTTGCAAAGCATTCTTACAGCCACTGTCTCCTTCGATTGTCCAGACAGCCCTCCAGAGCAGGTACTATTGTCCCCTTTTGGAAATGAGGAAACCAAGGCTCCACAGTTTGGTGAAACCTGCCCAGGAGCACACTGCTAGGATGCTGTGGAGCTGGGATTGCCACCAACCCAGTTTCTGGGCTTTTATGCCCAAGGTCAACCCTGGACCATTCAGGCCAATGACCTTGGTTTCCCTGTGATTTCCAGCTGGTACTGTGCCCTTTGTTTCTGGGTGGAGGGCCTGCTCCTTCACATTGTGAGCCTGACTGATAAAAGCAGAGCTGCTTTCTGACAACCGGAGACTCGCTTGAGGTCCCGCAAAGGAAACATTGACTCTCTTGTGGCCACAAGGAGCCTGCGAGACCTCGGCTGGTTGCCCTGTCTCTGGAGAGCGACTATCTGGAAATGTCTCCTTAGCTTCCCGCATCACACCAGGGCAGGGTGTCAGGCAGCCACAGTGACAAAAACAGACTCGAGTCATGCAGAGAGCACGTAGCCTCTGTACAGATCCCATCGAACAGCTGTCCAGAATGTATTTATTTCCAGTGTATCTTTTTTCATTTTCTTTTTGCTGCTAGATCTGAGAGGAGTAACTTCTGAATGTGAATGAGTAATAGATCCTTTTATCTTTTGATTCATGTTTTTCAGGATTTGCCAATGAGAATCGCATTTGGTGCACAATAGAAGGAATGCCGTAGCAGCTTGGAAATGTACGCAGGTAGGAGGCTGATGGATGATGACTGCAGAGCACACCTAAGCGTGTGCCTCTGGGCGAAGGTGCTCCTCGTCTTCGCTTCCTGCCTGTGAGCGTCAAGGGAAGGGAGCTAGCAGACCAGGGCACTATTCTGAGCGAGGCACAAATTTCCATGCAACCCACACAGCAGCCCAAGGGAGCAGGAGGTATTACATCTTTTCACCAATGAGAAACTGAGGCTTAGAATTGTTGCCCAAAGTCCCATGAGTAGTAACAGAGGCCAGTGGGGAAGGAAGCGTTTGTACCTGTCTGATTTTGCAACCATGTCCTCCTGGGCAACCTCCCACCCTCTCTCATAGATGCTGTGTTTTGCATCACCCACATCTACAATCTTGTCCTTGATCCCTCTTCCCTGCCCTGGCTTAGGACTTCATCAGCTCTTCCCGTTGCCACTTAATATTAGCCTCATCTCTCCCCAGCCCCCGAGCACAGTCTGATCCCACCAGCCTCCTGCACAGGCTGTTTGCTGGCTCCCAGTTGATCAGAAATACATCTCTTTGTGTGGCATTCGAAGCTCCTCACTTGTCCCCTGCTTCCCTTTCCAGACTTAAAATAATACCTACCTCTGCAAGAGTAATACGCTTTAGAGAAGAAGAGTTCACATATGTTAACCTCCACGGCTTATTGTATCTCTTATTTTCTAGCCAATAAGTTTAGGCACCACTCCCTGAAAACCTTTTATGTATGTTTCTGCCTTGAGGCATTTCTTCATGGTCTTTCTTTGGCCTGAAATGTATTTTTTCACTTTTTCTTTTTCCTTCAATGCCCTTTTGAAAGGGCGCCTCCTCCACAAAGCGTTCTATGATCTCTATGCCATGTTGGAATCCACCCTCGGATTCCCACAGTGTCACAGGATGCTGAGCTTCTGGAGGTGAGGGTCTAGGTCTGAGCCACCAGTGTCCCTCACGAGACTCAGGAAATGTGTGTTACACAAAAACATTGGATGGCATTGAATTAATTACAATACTATCAATCAGTAGCATTGCTTTCTGAATGAATGCCAATTAGGTTGAATGATTATTATCTGCCCAAGGCTATAAAATACAATGGAAACAAAGGAATTTTAACCCCAGAAAAGGAGGGCAGCTGAGATGTGCCAACTTGGGGGAACCTTTAAGGAACTGTTGAGGAGGGGGTGGCCACACTCTCTACTGGAACCAAGGGTTGGAAGGGGCAGATCTGGGGCTCCTCACTCCCAAGGACCATCCCTGCCTCTCCCCCAAGACCTTCCCAGAATACCCATTAGCCTATATCTTTCCCGCATTCAAAAAGTCCAACAGGGCTCAATGCATCCAGCAGCAGAGGAATGCCAGGCTACCACTAAGGACAATAGACGTAATGGTTGCCAGTGGGCGACCATGTTTCGCCACTGCAGTGTACCGTCACTGACTAGGTGCTCTTGCACCATCTGTTTTCTTTCTTACTTTCTTGTTAATTACGGACTGTGAGACCTGGTGTCCTTAACTGCCCCAGCCTTGGTTTCTTCATCTGCAGAATGGAACTGACCCTCCCTGCCCTGCGTCCTTCATGGTGTGAAATGGTGAATATTATTGGGAAGACTGGCAGCGGTATCCGCAGGAGTGGTGCAGGGCAGTTGCAGGGGAGCAGGGATGTCCTCTGAGGTCCTGGAATCAGTTCTCCTGATCCTGTAAATGGGAATTCTTATTCCTGCTGGGCCTGCCTCGTGAGCCTGTACAACATCTAAAGAGAAAACTTAGGAGTGCGTCAGTGTACCGCAGTGTGTTGACAGGGCTGACGGTGGCCGTCAGACGGACCTCGGATTTAATCTTGGCTCCGATGCTCACCGGCTGGGTGACCGAACACCTCAGTGACCTCAGATGTAAGATAGGATGATAAAAGTAATGGACAAAAATTGTGCAATACACATTCTATGTGCAGGGACTGTAGGTATGCATGGGTGTGTATTCATTTAATTCATTTAACCTCCCAACAACTCAGTGAATTCAGAGCTATTAAATTTCCATTTTATAAATGGGCAAACCGAGGCACAGAGCTGTTAAGTACCTTGACACACAGCCAGGGAGGTGTGGGTCTGGCTAAGCATGGTACTGTGTCTCCTGCTTCCAGGGGTTTGGAGTAGGGAAGAAGAGGATACGTATATGAGGCCCCGCGCACTGCCGGGGTCTGTAAATCTGATCATCTGGTCGCTTTCCTGATGCTGCTGCTGGTTTTGCTGATAGAGCTCATTTTAGAAAAACATGGATCCCTGCAGGCATAAATAGTGACCTGACTTTCCAAATTATGTTCCATCTTCTGTCCAACCATTTTCCACACTGACGTCTTTCTTTACAGCTTCAGGAACATTTTAATGCTTTTGAAATGGACGGATCACAAAGTTCAGTGGCCAGTTCGACCCAGTCTGCTCCACACAGCATTTAAGGAAGGACCCAGAGAAACGGAGAGAACTGGACCAGGCAGGGCAGCATCCGCGTTGCCTCGTGCTCTGTGTGCGTGTGGCTTCTCTGGTAACTCCATGAGTATGCAGACGTGCCTTTCTTAACAAGAGTGCCGTGGATGGGGTGTTCCGTCTCTCCCTTCGTGGCTTCCTCTACCTACCCTTGATGGGGAAGGGTCTTGAGCATGGTAACTCATCAGTGTTATGCAGTGAGAAGGGGTCAACGTGAGCAAGAGAAATGAATTCTAGATGCTTCACTCGGAAGGGTACAGAAGATTGGTGCCAACTCTTCGGGCAAACATTCCAGCAGGGTGGGGACAAGGGTGCACGTGGGGACTGGCTCCACCTTGACAGTGATGCTTATCAAATTTTGTACCCTAGATGCCTGTCTGGCCTCACCCAGTCCCTGCACTGGGTTTCAGTACCCACTAATGATAGGAGCTGAGGCCACCAGCTCTGAGGATCTGCGTGACCTTGACCTCTAGGAGAGCTCCAGGAGGAGGTGGTCTGCCAGGGAGCCAGAGGGCTCGAGAACCAGATGTTGTCTCTGTGGAGACTGTCGCATGACTCAGTGGACAAGACGCTATTTGTATGTTAGGCTCTGGTTTTTGTGTGTTTGGGGTTGGCTGCTAGTAATTCTTCCTGGTGGTGTTATACTTGTGCTTCAGACCTTGAAGGATGTCATGAAAGAGTCACCAATGTATAAATGAAATGAAATGGATCCTGCCACTGCAATGGAGGGTGGCCTCAGCCCTGCCCAGAAGAGTCACCTCCTTAGTGGCCCCATAGAGCATCATCTAGCGACTCCACTAGTGCCACTTAGTGGGGAGGGGACAAGGGAGAGGAAAAAAAGGCAAAACTTAGAGGTCCCACCTCTGATCGAGCCCTGGAACCTTCAGCTTTATCAAGTTTTATACTCTGCAATTCTGAACAGTTGATTTAATTTTTCACGTGCTAAGAAAACAGTTTGAATCACTGTCCCGAGAGACACTTTATTAATTACCTTTGAGGATACCTCATGGACTTCAGGTGGCCCAGCCCCTTGCTCTGACCTATGCAGGATAAATGTGTGTTTCCCGCAGCCACAGTGGAGCGGAGACCAGGCTGCCACAGTCACACAGACCTTGCTAATTCAGTCCGCAAGTATTTCATGCCACCTACAACATATCGGGGAACAGGAAAGACTCTGGGGGAAACAGAAGTAGCAAAAGGAAGAGAGAAAATAAGTATAGGCTGTATACACTATAAAGACATATAGATAATGCTATGTCCCCAGATGATAAAGACATGAACAAATATATATGTCTTTAATATATATTTTAATATATTTATGTTATTTAACATTTAATATATTTTATATGATGTATTTTGTCTTGTATATATTTTATATTTAATTTAATATATTTTATTTTATGTACAATGTCCCTTGATGATAAACACTGTGAAAACAGCAGGGCAGGGCTTGCTTGGCAGAGGGTGGGAGTGATGGAGATGCGTGTGTCCCGTCTTTCACCGGACAGACAGAGCAGGTTTCTCTAATAAGATGCTATTTGAACAGAGTCCTGACGAAGTGAGGGAGTGACGTGGGTGGGGTGAAAGCATTTGGGCGAAGGACCCGCTTGTGCAGACGCCCTAAGAAGGAGCAACAGCAGGGACGCTATATGGCTGGCGTCAGCGCTGACAAGGCGGGCAGTCAGAGCACTCGGGGGTGGGAGTACCTGAGGCCATATTCCTCTGTCCTCCCCATGGCCTGGCCTGGCACTGATGCCCACTTCCGGCAGGCCTTGATGGATGTTGACTGGCTGCCAATTGATGGGTCACACATCCCTCTGGTTCTCTTGGTCGCTGTGGCTTCTGGGTCAAAGCTTCACGGGGACAGCCTGGTTCCAGCCATGCCAATGTGGCCAGAATGCTGACCTTTTGTTGTGGGTGATGGAGGTTCCTGAATGATTTGCACCCCAAGCCGTTCCCTGTCATCCCTTTATCTTGTGGCCTCCAGAAGGGCCCATGGCCCCTCTCTGCAGGTCAGCCTCCTGCACAGACCCAACCTGGGGCAGAGCTCAGGAAGGTGACATCTTCACTCAACACCATTCTGTATAATTTTATAAAGCCACTTAGCAGACTGTGTATACAGAGGCTAGGAGTGTGGCTTGCTCCTTAAGAGAAGTCCCATGATACATGTTTGTTCCAGGCTGCTAAATTTGTTAATATTGCATTTTTGGTTTTAAGTGTATTTAAGTACCTCTGCCCTGAACAATATAGATTTGGACTGACTGTCTGTCTCCTGCGCCCTGGCAGTCAGGACGCTCCTCGTCAGCTCCGAGGCTCACCAGGAGTAACGGGGCAGGAACAGCCAGCACAGACTTCTCTGCATTGACCCATCTTGGGCTTCGACTTACCACGCTGCTCTTACTTTTCTCCTGTATTCATTCTTCATCTTAGTAAACCAGTTTGAACCTTTTTGAAGGGATCTAGATCTTAAATTCACCCCTAAGTAAACTACTTTTTCAGATACCTTTATTTGTAAATAGGTTTTAAGCACGTACTATGTCAAAGGAAGCATGTCAGGCCCAGCAGGAAGGACCCCAGAAAAGTGTTGCAGACTTTCCGCTCTCCGCTGAAGTCCTGATTCTATTTGTCCATCAGTTTCTCATGGGTCAGATCTCAATTAACACGGGCATTCTATAGAAGCAAGAAACTGACCCTCAAATTCCACCCCTCCGAAGGATTAATTATTAGCATAATTTACTGTGTTAATAATGGTGCTGAGCCCCAGTACCTGCGGAGAGGAAATAGATTTTTAAAAAAGAAGATGGTTGGGTCTTCATTACTTCAACATGTCTGTGTCTGTGTCTTTGTCTTGAAGGGATTTAAGAACCTTGGTGTGAGTTTTTAAATGTCTGACCAACCATCCCCCACACTTTCACCCAACATGGCCACAAAGGAAGGTTGAGACTAATTCAAACCAGAACTCAGCAGCCTCATACAGGCCTATGCATGAGCGGGGAAGGGAGGGGCTCGGGGAGAGAATATATTGAGATCTGCCCTTTGATCGTGTTCAATGCGACTTTGCATTTACCTGAGGGATTAAAAGTTCTCATTGACCAAGGCTCCCGGCTTCCTACTCAGCCTTTGACGGGACAAGTGTTAATTGGACAATATAATGGGGACAATGTTAATTCCCCTCTTAGAGTTCCTTTTCTTGTTCAGTCAAATAGAAAGGCCCTTTTAAATGGCAGAGAGAGGAAGAAAGGAGCTGGTTTATAAGGGTAATAGACTGCACATCTTGCCCCTTGTCTCAAAACAAGCGCAATGGAGTCAGCATAAAGGCAGGCCCCTAAACAGGGAAAGAAAGGGAAACGACGTGGTGGTTTGCCTGGAATGTCACCCTGGATTAGGGACCCGGGAAATACGGCCAGTAGGTTCTGTCTGTTTTTGTAACAGTGTCGGGGCGGGTGGGGTTGAGGGGTGGTTGCGGAGGACAGAGGCCCATGAGACCCAGGGCAGGGGAGGACAGGTTGGCAAGGTAGGGGATGGGAGGCAGGGATGACAAGGACATGGAATGTAAACAGTTGACACCTGGTGGGTCCCACTGAGCGTTCGGACTGGTCCTAGTACCCCCAGCACCAAAGGGTTCACCACCATGCACGGGTGATGGGCCAGATTCAGGGATTCTAGAAGCAACGTCTGCTTTTAGGAGCTTCTGTAATTATTATAGAGTCTTCCTCCCAGCGGGTCTTCAAGTAGACTGATGCTCCGTTCTCTGTGGGGTCCGGGAGTCACTCCCTGCTCCGTGCCGGGTGTAGGAACTCACGCTTCCCCATCGGCTTCCACCTCTTCACTGCCCCCGTGGGCCTCTCTCCTCACAAAGTCTTCCCGTTGAGCCCCAACTAATACCCTTCCCCCCGCCCTGGCTTTTATGAATGAGGACTACGGCCCATTCCAGTTTTATTCCATAGTTTATTCAATAAGCACTTCCTGGCATCTCTGTGTGGCAGGTACTTTGCTGTGTGCCCTTGAACCAGTCACTTCCACTCGCTGTGCCTCACACACTCTGCTGTCCTGGCCTTGAGTCTACAGGGTTCTCTTTGGGATCAATGGAGATAATGAATGTAAAAATGCCTTATAAACTGCAAAATAAATGAAATGAATTATTTTCTTTCTTATTTTTATTCACTGGAGAGATGAAAGGAATGCACAAGCCATGATGAGGGGCAAAGACAATCTCCATTAAAAGACAAGCTTGCCAGGCACAGACGGAGCACGGTGCAGCCGGGTGGGGCCCAAGTGGTCAGGGCAGACTGTGGCTGTCCAGGCTGTCACCTGAGGTCAGTCCCCTGTGGTCCCTTTTTGACACTCAGCTCTCTTGGCAGCACACAGACCGGTTAAGCTGCCTGCCTCGCTAATGGAGCATTTATGATCCTACCTTGGCTGGTCTCTTTCCAAGTTTTATTTTGCAAGTCTAAAAACCACACCAATTTGAGTTAGTTTGAGAACTGTGAACAGAAATGAAACCTGCAAGTTTTAAGCAAATCAATCAAACATTAGTTTGGTTTTAGGGTTGACTAAGAAGTAGCTGATCCCCCCAAGTTCCACCCCCCATATTTTAAGACTAAACTCTGAAGAAACCCCTCACACTTATGAGGGTCTTATTTTGTGGTGAAACAACGCAGAAAGGTAAGGTGGCCAAGCCTCACTTTATTCACCTAGAGCCGTTTCCCTCAGGTAGCAAGGCGCAGTGCCTGCATTTACCTGTTGTTTCTTAGTTCTACACACACCTGTTTATACTGTTTGCAGCTAGCCGTCTGCAAACTACATTTCTTAGGTTCCTTTGCCAGCAGGCTTCTGTCTGCTTCTGCCAATAGGAATTCCTGCTGGGAGACTGACCCCAGGAAGAAGAAACAGGGAAGAATTATGCTCTGACTCAGGCTGGACGGCAGTGCTGGTTGTCTTGGTGGCTGCAACTGCTGCAGTGGTGGCAGGAGCGGGTGGCAGGCTGGGAAGAGGCAGCATGCTCTTCAGCAAGTGCAGCTCTGGTGGAGGACATGCCTCTTTGGTGGCTCCAGAACCAACTGAGACACCATCCGCAAAACCCAGCAGCAAGAGGAGGCTTCTGATCTCTAAATACTGCCCCCTTTTCCTTTTGGTCCTATTAATGCTCTCTCATTCTTTTATTTTTTTATTTTTCTCTTCCAGCTTTTCTAACCTTGTTGTAACCAGTTTCCTGTATTAAATTCCCTCCATCTGAACCACTGGAGCAAGTGAAATGATTTCTTTTTTTTATATTTCTGCATATTATGGGGGTACAAATGTTTAGGTTACATTGCCCTTGCCCCACCCCAAGTCTGAGCATAAAGAGTATCCATCCCCCAGACGATGTGCATTGCACTCGTTACGTTTGTATATACCCATCCCCTCCTCCCCACTCCCATCTGCCAGACGCCCAGTAAATGTTATTCTTATATGTGCACTTAGGTGTTGATCAGTGAAACTAATTTGTTGGTGAGTACATGGGGTGCTTATTTTTTCATTCTTGGAATACTTCACTTAGTAGAATGGGTTCCAGCTCTGTCCAGGAAAATAAGAGGTGCTATATCACCATTGTTTCTTATAGCTGAATAATACTCCATGGTATACATACACCACATTTTATTAATCCACTCATGTATTGATGGGCACTTGGGTTGTTTCCACATCTTTGCAGTTGTGAATTGTGCCTCTGTAAACATTTGAGTGCAGATGTCTTTTTTATAGAATGTCTTTTGTTCTTTTGGGTAGATGCCCAGTAATGGGATTGCTAGATCAAATGGTAGATCTACTTGTATCTCTTTAAGGTATCTCCATATTGCCTTCCACAGAGGTTGCACTAATTTGCAGTCCCATGAAATGATTTCTTGCTGATACAAAGACTGTACAAGAACTCTTTGCCTACGCACTCTTGGGGCTGGAAAGAACACAATTCCTCCTCAAAGGTGGATCTGAGAACTGAGTGAAGATCCACTGCTTGCTGACCCTGACACCTGGCATCATTCCTACCACCTCTCTGAGCCTCAGTTCTCTGGTCTCTGAAATGCTCATAATAAGTTCAGGTCTTCATTTCTCAGAGTGGTGAGTTATTACTCACAAACAGACTAGCCCTGAGTGGCTGTCCATAATCTCAGTGCTGTGGAGCCAGGACCCTGGGTGCACTTGGACCTGGAACACTTCTGCACCAACCTGTCTCCATGCACCTGCTCCATCATCTAGTGTCCGGCCTTTGACAGGGCTCTTTCTGCTCTGGGCTGAAAGCTGCATGCTTCAGACTCACCAGCCCTTAAATATTTCATAGCAGACTGGCTGGAAATTAATATTTAATCACAGACTCCTTGGCACTTAAATATTTAATCACTGATGTGGCTGATGAGTAATGAATCAGCGCCCAGAAAAACTTTTGGTCTCTGGTGCCAATTTTAAAGTATCTTTGGTTCTGGTCTCAAAGGACAGACGAACAAGTGACAGGTTTACTTCTACAGCAAGTTTACTCACATTTAATATTTTTAAGGTTAAAAAAAAATTGCCTCAACATCAATCTGAGACTCTGGAAGACCATAAGCAATTGGGAATAACTGCTGCTGGGGCAGAACTGGCTGAGTGGCTAAGTACCAGGCACTGTGTCAGTTCACAGCCTAAGGAAAGATGGGCACTGCGTATGAGGAAGGGCTATCCCTAGAGGAACAAGAGTGGGGTTCAGGATGGGAAATTGGAACCCCTTCTATTTCTGGTGGTGATTTAGAGTATGGAGTGGATAGCAGGTTACAGGAAAAAAATCAGAAATTCTTAGAGTAAGAACAGTTGGTACAGAAAGGATCAGGTTGGAAAAATTCATGGAGATCCATGTTTAAAACATTTCTTGGGTTGAAATTCAAAGAAACTGCTGGTGTTTATCTGTGATAAAAACAGCTTCGTCACCAAGAATGAAGAATGTTTCTAGATTTTAGCCTGAAAGGACTTTCCTTCTCAACCATTGCAGACAACCATCTTTGCTACCCAATAGCCATTGTTCCCATCCTTCCTTGTTGCTGGAAGAGCTGAATTTGTTTGGGGGTTCATCCTCCCATGTGCTTAGGGGAGGGGGAACATTCCATCCCTTGGGATGAATGTTATTAGTCTAAAATGACCATGGAAATTCTATTCCTCTTTCTTGTCATTGCTTTAGTCATGAACATGTAACGTCACCCTAACCAATATGACATGAAGGGAAACCAGGCGCTCCTGGTCCGAGGTCCTCCAGGAAAGGTATTCCTCACTGATGAAAAGAGACACAGGACGAGGAACCGCCACCTGCCTGCTGATGCAGTTGTGCAGAGCTGTGCAGCAGCTGTCTTGCCATCAGGAGAAGACAGGCAGAAGACCAAAGCTGAAGATACTAGAGAAGAAAAATGGAAGCACCTGGTCCTGGTGCTGTTATACTGATCAATTATGAAACCGCCCTATCGTTGGCCTTCTTGTTATATTTCGGCAGCTTTTCGTGGGGCGTTTTGTTACTTGCAACCAAAAGCATTTCAATATATAGACCACATGAATAAGGGAGGTGGCAAGGTAAAGGTTAAAGACTAATAAGAGGTCAATGAGAAACTTTTTTACAGCCATCAGATTGGCTAATAAGCTGACCTTTGGTGAGAATGTGGCACCATGGGGCCGTTCCTACACTGCCACTGGAAGTGTACCTTGCTCAGCGATTTCAGGGAACAAGATGGCAACATCTAGTGAGACGGAGGAGGCACGTAATCTATGATCCAGCAGTTCTCATCTTTGGCATATAACTGGAGATACTCTGATCTGGAACGTGCACAGAGAGAAACACGCATAACAATATTCATTACAGCACTCTTTGTGACAGAGGAAATTGGAAACAAACCTTAAGACCATCAACTAGAAAACAAATAAATCACACATCTAGACTTGGGGATACTACCAAGCAGGGACAACTAGTAATTTACATTTATACATATCAACACAATTAAATATCAAAACACAATTCTGAGTGGAAAAAAAGCAAGTTTCAGCGGGATATGTAGGATCTGAAACTGTTCCAAAAAGTTTAACACATTAACTGCCATGTGAGTTGTATTTTACTCAAGCTAGTTTTGAACCCGGGGCTTCATGAAGCATATGTAACTCACACATCTCTTCACCTTGGGAGCTGTGAGAACTATTTTTCAAGTTGCATATAACTCACACACAGAAAAGAATAAAAAATAACAAATTTTTCATTAAATTAGAATAGATTGTTTTGTTTTTGAAGTTTCTATTCTATTTTTCTAAGAAAACACTGTGACCCCAAGGGAAAAATTTTTTTTCTAGTGTGGCAGTCAATGTGTTAAAAACCTGCAAATAATATAATATAGTAAAATTGTAAATAAATGCATTGGGATAATAAACCACATGCTCAAAATGGTGGCTTCCTTTGAGGAAAGAGAAGAGAAAGAAGGGTTTATAGGAAGCTCCGATCAGACCTGAAGTGTGTTCTTTCTGAAGCAGTACATAGATGCATGGCCATTATATGATTACTGATACTTTTTGCATGTTTGAAATATTTCATTAAAATCCCTAGAGACTGAGATCATGGGTTAGAATCAATGGAGTGGAATTTGACAAGGATAAATACATGGTCAGGGACAGCAATGGATTCTGTTTGGAAGCCTGGAGTGAGAAGTTTCTCCGTGCTGCATAGGGACTAACAATGGGCATGAGAAGGATGCTCACCCCTAGGACAGCAGCCAACGAGACATATCTCTGGAGAATGTCACAGACAGTGAAGTGAAATCCAGGGATCCAACCAGATGTACAAGAAAAGGACTAAAAGATCTGTGGGTTTGATGCTTGGTGAAACATGGAAAATCAGAAGAATATCTTCATTTGTACTTGGATTTGCTGTTAATGTTTCTCATTGTGTAGCTTTCAGTTTAGCATCCTTATTTTTTATGAATACAATTGTGTACATGTGATTTCATTGTCATTTTAAAAACCAGATTATATGTAGGTATGTATTAATACTTTGTATAAAGAACTTTTTTTGCCCAATTAAAAAATTATGTAGTGTTGAATTAGGTTCCCAAAGTGAGTTTTTTTAGGGTTGGATGGTGATACCCGGGTTAACAACAGTTTATATGAAAAGGAGCCAGAACAATTTTGTTTGTTCATTTGTTTGTTTTTACCACAAGCTTACTGTGAACCAACAGGTTTACAGGGTGATGCAGTTTCTAAATAAGTTAGTGTAAACTTGTGTGATTATATTAGAATTACAGCAAAAACACTAAAGGAAGTGAGAATCTGACTGTATTTGCACTGGCCAGACTTTACCTAGATGTTGAGTTTAGATTTTTCATATTCCAAGGAATATGGTTGGAACAGAAGAGGAGAAAAGTGAATAATTTGATGAAAGCACTTCGAACACTGTCATATAAAGAATGGCTGGTACAGACATGATGCTGGGGCAGCACAGCACTGTCACCATGTCTTTGATGGGCTGCCATGGAGCAGAGGGACAAGGTATGTCACACAGGCTGGAGGGCAGAGCCACATACAGCTTTGGAATGTATGGGGTGCATGGATTAGGTGGGGGGATAATTTCAGCTCAGGAGGAGCTGGAGGTGTCCTGGAGTGGGATCCATGGTCTTGGGGGTAGTAGGCATCCTGTCACTTGGAATGTCCAAAAATGTTCTGCAGTGGGGGGTTCAGAACCAAGCAGGTAGTGGGATTAGACAAACTCCGAGGTACCAGTTTCAAGGATGTCTAGTCATGGGACACAGCACACAACACACCTACCAGTAGGAGATGACAGCAGGTAGTGTGATGTGAAATGAGAGCTTCAGGTCCACCCAGGAGAAGTCCTTCAGGTAATCCCTGACCTGGCTAATCCAACAGCTCTGTAGTCAGGAGCATCAGTTAATCTTTGGCATTTCTTTTTGCTGAAAGGTGGAGGAAAAAGTTTTGGACATAGGAAGGGGTCGTTGCTCCCAGGTGGAGCAAGCTGATGCAGAGGTTGTGGGGAAAATGGCGCCATCCCCTACAAGCATAGGGATACAGTCCTCCCAGGAATGTTGACGTGATATTCTGGTGTTCAAAGATGGCTGATTTCCGTAGGCTACAGCTGGTGAGATGCAAGTCTTGCCTGATGGTTGGTGAGTGAGAAGGAGGTGTGCCCTTAAACAGCAAGAGGTACCTGTGTAGGCAGGACATAGGAGTCAAATAGCCTTTTCAGCAATTGTAATTTTGGGAATTGGGATTTCTACACAGGCACCCCAGGGTTCTGGGTTCTGGGAGGTACCAAGAGGCAGTGAGAAGATAAATACGTCTTTGTAAACCAACTGTTCTCAATGGATAGTGTTCTATATTTCTTTGTTTTTTTTTTTTTCCTAAATCCTTTAATAAAGTATTGTTTCATTATTCTACTCAGGTCTCAGCTGTGTTTGGTAGAGTGTTAAAAGCAGAGTGCCAAATGACAGAAAGCATTAGGAATCGCTGAAAGATCCCTCCCACCCTGCCATGGGAATGTGAAATCTCTGCAGTGGAGGGGTCTAGCAGTGTCTCCTTCCCTTGCCAAATGTGGAGGCTACGGATGCTATTTTTGCAAAGGAAAGAGATCAATCCTCTTAGAGGCATGTTTGTGTACACTCAGCACCTGTTCCTGGGGGGTCACCCCTTTCCTCTAGGCAGGAATCAGAGAGATTGTGGCTGGGGTTTGGAGGCCATGCAGTAGGAATATATTAGTTATCTATTGCTGTGTAACAAATTGCCCCAAAACTTAGCAGTTTTAAACACCCACCATTTATTTTCTTCCACAGTTTCTGAGTGTAGGAACTGGTTGTAGCTTAGCTGGGGGGCTCTGACTCAGTTTCTCTCATAGGGCTGCAGTCTTTACAGGTGTGGGTGAGTCTGACAATACACTCACTCCAAAGCTCACTTAAGTGGCTGTTGGAAGGGGCTCAATTTCCTCTCCTTAGGGATGCTCATGAAACAATTTCCCTCGGAACAAGTGACCCAAGTGTGAGAGACTGACAGAACAACAGAGCAACAAAAATGGAAACTGCAGCCTCTTATAACCTAATCTTGGAAGTGACATACCATTGCTTTGCCAAATTCTACTGGTCACACAGACCAACCTTGGCTCACAGCATTAGGTGTAAAGACTAGGAGGCGAGGATCATTGGGGATTGTAACTCTCCTTGCAGGCACGAAAGTTTAAATTAGTTCCAGAAAGATCCATATCTGGGCAGAAGGAATTCATTCATTCAACAGACTCATTAAGTACTTCCTTTGTGCCAGTCACTGTTCTAGGTGCTGAAAATACTATGAAGAACAAAACATTCAAAGTTTCTGCTTTCAAGGATTTTACATTTTAACAAGAGAGACAGAAAATTAACAAATTCAAAAATAAGTAGGTCTAAGTGCTATGAAGGAAATGAAATAAAGACATGCTGGTGAAGGGGAAGATACATCTGGATGGCTTGTTTACAACTGTCTGGCTTGTTTACATCAACTAAGTCTTTCAACCCTTGGGGTGGTGTTATCAGCATTCCGTTTCCTGTGTGCTTTTCTCCCAATCCTAGTTAGTAAGAGGCAAAGCCAGGATTTGAGACCAAGTCCTTTGCCTCTTTCCAGGCCTACGTGGACCACTTCTGGGTGGATCGGTCAATCAGAAGAGCCCTGTGAGTGGGGCGGGTATTTAGAACACCTGTTGAAGGTGTGCCGTGGCAAGGGTTCTAGTCCTCATCAGATTGTAGGCTCCCTGAGGCAGGCTCCTGCTCTCTCGGTCAGTCTCTGTGTCCCCCAGACATCCAGGTACTTGCAGAGGGACTGGCCCCCACTCCGGGGCACCCTCCCTGGGTTCTCTCCTGACCACGTGTGTCCACCATCGTCTTGGAGTGTGTCCTCCTGCGGCAGGCCCTTCCCGGATGCTCTTCTGGCTGTTTCTGCTGGACACAGCCTCCCAGAGTTAACGTTGGGAGGTGTGGTCACATCTGGAAGCCTCATTGTCAACAAGAGCACTCTGAGAGAGAAAAGAATTGTTTTTTTGTCAGCAAAAATGGGTACCGAGACCTAAAGAGCTTTCCCATTTGTTATCTCAGCACCTCGAAAAACGGATTCCTGAAGTAGGCAGGTTGGAGTTTATTGGTCAGTTTTACAGAGGACGACACCAAGATGCAGAGAGATAAAATCACTTTTCTACAAGCTCATGACTAAGATGTCTGGAGCTGGGATATCTGATCACATGACAGAGGTGGCCTTCTTCCCCTTGGTAGCTATGCCTGTGTTATGTTCTGTGAAATAAAATCCAGACGGTCTAGTCCAGCGGAGCGCTTCGCAAACTTCGGAACCCTGCTCAATGGCAGATGCTGATTCCGTACGTAGGCCCCTGGTGGTGCCTGAGGCTCTGCATGTCTCACAAGCCTCCAGAAGACACCCATGCCGCTGCTCCGGACACCACACTTGAAGTGGGCCCCATTTCCATAAGTCGCCACCCAGCCACCCATTGAAATACAAGGACCAAGATCCCCGCACCCTTGAAACTTACTTCCCTGATGCTGTTGGAAGTGCCACTTTCTCCCCAAATGCCCATGCCAAGGACCAGCCCCCCACCACCCCGGTGGGACCGGTCATGTGCTACCTGCGTAAAGTGACTTGTGAGCATGGCCCTCACTGGACTGGACTCAGAGTAACTCTAAGTGCACATGTTTGTGTTTTAATCACGGACCATGGAGGCAGTATCGGTAATGAGTTAGGGGCATTGGGTTGAGCAGCTCAGCTGAGTCTTAATTCCCCGTTTCTTTTTCACTAGGACATTTCACTCACCGACATAATCTTACAGGGATGTTGGCAAGGCTGCGCTTCCAGGCGGTTGGGCCACTCTGAGCTTAAACTGATAAGACGGCTGACGAATAGACGCTGGGCTTTAAGGCTGTGTGTAATCTTCATAACTGGCAAATTTTGAGTCAGTTGCAGCTGACCTTTACTTAGAGAAAAATCTCTTCTCAGAAAACGGAAGACCTAGATATATGTTGAGCATCTTTGCTGTACCAGGCTCTGGGCAGCAGCAGATACAAGATTCACGGCGGGAGGGACCCCCTGATATTCATATCTAAATCCCCATTATCTGGAACATGTAGGCGTACTCAATAAATTCTCAAATACCAACTGTGCTGGGCCACATGCATATGTTATTACTTAACACAAAACCCAACCAGGAAAGTATTTTAAACACATTCTCAGAGAATTTCAGTGTTTTGAAAGTTTAGGATTAGACACTCTTGTAGGAAAGGAAGTTGGTGATTCCTTTTTATGGGACAGATGGGCACACGGACGCTCTGGGAGCTGATTAACCCCACCCTGACATTCTTGCAGTCCTGGCTTTGTCTTACAGTGGATCTTGGAACATGTCCAACATATACTTAGACATACTTCTCAGGGAGAAAAGCTTTTACACTTCAGAAACTCTCTCTCTCTTTCTCTCTCTCTTAATTTGAGGTTGAATTTTTCTGCCCTAATTAGCTGCGTCTTTAAGCTTCAAGAGCTAGTTTTACTGTGGTTATTAACGAGGCCAATCTCTGATCGCTGGCCTTTTTCAAAAGCATTCCAGCCTGCTAAACAGTGGCCTTTCATGATTTACAAGTTTGGAATCTTTGAGAGTTTTCAACAATTAAGGTGCTAACTTTTCACACTCGCTTGGTCTCCAAACTTTTTAATCACAAAACCTTGAACGTGGGCTGTGCTGAGGGAAGCTGGGTACCCTTGCAGGTTGCCTCCTAGACTTGGGAGGGTCCAGGGAGCTTGCCTAGTCCGTGGGGCATCATTTCCTGAGAGGTTGTTGGCAGGAAGTCACTGGTGCTGCCCTTGAACACGAAGCCTATGCTTAGTGTGAAGTAATGGCCCAGAGCAAGGGCTGTCAGATAGTGACTCCAAAGACTCCAGAGTAAACAATCACTCCCTTTAACGTAGCATGTCACTGTTTTCAAAGTGCTTGCATACTTGAAAGCTCACTTGATCTTTACAACAAGGCTGTGTGGTGCACAGACAAAATGCTGTATTACTGAATGGGTGAAGCGAGGATCAGAGAGGTAAAGCAACTTGCCTAAGGACACACAGTCAGTAGTAGAGCCGAGACTTAAGGAGTTTCTGGTTCCTGGTCAAAAGCTCATTCCAACAGGTGTGTCAAGTCCTTTAGTCTAAAAATGCACCTCTTCCTTGGTGGAAAAACTAAAGAGGTTGACTTAAGACTTCTCAACCATGATCAATGAACCACATCTTACTTTCAGAAGACATTTATAGATCCTTTGGACATCCCCTGTCCCTGTTTGATATAACGATGAATCTCAATGCACAACACCAGTACGAAGTTAAAAAATCAGTCAGCGAACGTTAAGGCGCTCTTTTTTTTTTTTTTTTTTTTTTTTTTAGAGATAACTTACTGCTAGTTAGTGTTGAAAAATGAACACATAGTGGCATGTTACGGAAATGTAGAAAATAAAAAGGAATGACTATATAGCAACAGCAGGACCCACAGGCAACATCATGAATATGTAACGTGGTATATTTTATCGAGATAGATGACATCCAGAATTCACTGATGTGTGGATTTTTATTTATCTGAAATAAGGCATGTGAAAACGTGTACTCCACAAAGTGTACCTTTTAGCTGTTTTCTTACTATGATCATAATGTCTCCAGCACTGTAACTTGAATTCATAAGTTCTCCCCAAATCTGCCTCCAACATATCTTCATACATACCCACTTCTCAGCACGCCCATTGCTCTAAGTCTCCACCGTCTCTTTCCCAAGGGCTATGGTCTGACTACGTAAGCCCCTAACATTCATACAGTGAAATTCTAAGCCCCAGGGTGAAGGTATTAGGAGGTGGGGTCTTTGGGGAGGTGATTAGGACGTAAGGATGGAGTCCTCATGAGTGGGATTAGTGCCTTTAGAAAAGGGGACCCTTCCACCACATGGGGACACAGTGAGAAGTCACCATCTGCGAACCAGGAAATAGGCCCTTATCACACACTGGACTTACCAGTGTCTTGATCTTGGACTGCCCAGCCTCTAGAACTGAGAGAATAGATTTCTATTGTTTATAGGCCACCCAGTCTGTCGTATTTTGTTACCGCAGCCTGAATGGACTAAGACACCAGGCAACTGGGCAGACTCCTATAGAGCCCTCCTGCTTTCTGTCTTACTCCAGACAACCACTCTGCACACAGTAGCCAGAGTGATCTTTTTTTATATAATGTCCTTGTTTGAAACCTGCCAGTGGCTTCCCCATCACCTTTAGAAGAAAACTGAACCCTTACTGTGGCCTGTAGTGTCCCGCATGACCAAGCTTCGCCCACGTCACCATCACCCCCTTCCACCTCTTGACTCCTGCCTGACTACACTCTGGCTTCTGGCCTGTGGGCCGCTGCTGGGGCACACCCATCCGCTCCTGACCCAGAACCTGCCCCGGCCTTATGGGATCTGTCCCTAGATCTCTGCCGGGCTGGGTCCTCCTGATCTTTCAGACCTGTGTGGGCTCCTCAGAGTGGCCTTCCCTGACCATGTTTGCTATCTGAGGTATCTCCTCATCTCATCTTATCCCAGCCACTCTTACGAGAATAGCTTGTCTTTTCCTTCTACCCAGCACAGATCTCCACTTGAAAAAAACCTTCCTCATTGTCTGTCTTGTCCCCAAAAGAATGTAAGCTCTGAGAAAGCAAGAAAATGGTTTATTTTATTCACTTTGCTGTCACCAATGCCTGAAACAGAGACTGGCGTGAGTAGGGTGTTCAAGAAATACCTGTGACTCAATGAAACATGGACAAATGGAGAAGCAAAGGCAAGACACGTTTATTGTGCCTCTGCCATAGTGAGGTCTTTCTCACCTTCCTTACCTTTAACCCTCCAGCAACGCTGGGTAATGTTAGCTCACCGGGCGCAGAGGAGCAAACTGCGGCTCTGAGAAGCTTACTGATGTGCATAAGGATTTGCAGTTCTTAACAGACCCATAGGACGGCACATCGAGTTGAGTGCACCCCAAGGCTGTGGCTCTTCCACTGCACCGTGGAGCATCATTTATGGTGTAAGTGGCAGCCAGGCTTTGGCGTCTTTCTCCCCTAGTAGCATGGATCAGTTAGAACTCATCAATGGAGAGAATGTGCACAAAGGGGAAATGTAACTTTGATGAGCCACTTCAATAAATGCCATCTTCTCTTTTGACAGCCCAGCTCGAACCAAAATCCTTCTCACTGCCGAAAGGCAAGTGCACCAAAAGTGGCTCTGGATAAGGGTGCAGATGATTAAATGGGTTCCCAGCTTTATGGCTATGTCACCAGCTTGCAAATCCTATGGTGAAAATTCATACTTAGTGTTATGGGTTGATGTGTTCTCCCAAAAAGATATGTTGAAACCCCAGTGCCTTGGAATATGGTGCTTAAAAGACCACTCTGGCCAATTATGAACAGAATGGATTTGGAGGGGGGAGGGCAGGAGATTGGAAAAAGTAACTTGAAGGAATGCAATGGTAGGGAAGTTGCAGATAAGGAGACAAATTCCAGAGACAAGAAAGAGATCAAGATAACAGGACTTAGTGACTGATTGGATGGGAAAGATAGAGAGGAGGAAGTAAAGGCAGGTATTGAAGATAACCCAGAGGTTTAGGGCTTTGAAATTTAAGTGGATGATAAGGATGTCCACGAGGTAGGAAACCCCCAAGTAAGACCAGGGTTAGGGAGCACAGTGCTGAGTTCTGTGTTGGATATATTGAGTTTGAGGAGCTTTTCTGGCATCCCAGTGGAGACATCACATGAGTGACTGAACATAGGGGTCTTGAAATTTGGGAAGTCATCATGTCTAGGTGGTATCTGGAGTCAGGGGTGGGATGAGATAGCCCAGTAGGAAGATGGGCTGAGACCCAGGCCTCAGGGCTTAAGGAACTCAACATCTAAGAGCAAGGTTTGAGGAGACCACAGAAGAATGCACAGAGGTGAATGATGTTGAAAGCTGCTAAAATGTCAAGTAAGAAAATGACTAAAAATATGCTTTGGATTAATGATTTGGATATTGGAGGTATGATGGAGGTTGGGACCAAACTGGTGCAAGTTGACAAGGGAGTGGGAAGGGAAGATAGTATCAAACATGGGAAAATATGCATAGCGTTCTGGGATTTGGCCAAAGATGGTGAAGCTCTTCTCCAGTGAGCTGGCACTAATGAGTTCCACTCCTGTAGAAGACTGTGTTAGTTCTTTGTGATTCTCCCATCTCTTAACCTAGAAATATTGCTCAGCAATGGCTCTTCTTTAAGCACATTGGATACAGGGATCTGCAGATAAATGGATCCTTCCTTCTTTGTTTCTCTTTTCTCTGACTTGTTCATTTATTTCACATGGATTATCTGGGTTGCCTAGAAGAGTCAAACCAGCCAGCAGTATAATTTATCCCTAAATTTTTATTTCTGGGTGTGTTCATTTCCTAGGGCTACCATAACAAAGTATCAAAAACTAGGTGGCTTAAAACAACAGAAATTTATTGCCTCATGGTTCTGAAGGCTAGAAATCCAAAGTCAAGGTCTTTGTTCCCTCTAAATCTCTAGGGAAGGGTTTTTCCTTGCTTCTTCCAGCTTTTGGTGGCCCCAGGCTTTCCTTGGTTTATGGCAGCGTAACTCCAGTCTCTGCTTCTGTCTTCACATGGCCATTTTCTTTGTGTGTCTCTGCATCCAAATTTTCCTCTTCTTATACCAGTGATATTGGAGTAGGGACCACCTGACTCTCCAGTACGACCTCATGTTAGCAAATATCTTGGCTGAGGGAATGCTACGTATTGATTAGATTGGGCCTGAATTATCTCAATGGATGGCTGGTGCAAGGAAGGTGAAGTTACCCTGATTGGGTTAAAAATAACCAGATCCACTCCTGGACCCAGGGATAAGGCGAATCCCTCTTCGCTTATCCTATTGCCACACACAAAATGCAACCACCTGGCTTCTCCAGCCTTGTGGGGGTTGGTAGGAGGAATGCAGAAGAAGTCACGTTATTAAATACCACCAGACTGACCTCCTTCTCCTTTTTATCAAGGTAATTCGTATTCATTGTTCGAAGCACAGCACCAACATTACTTACACTGGGAAATCTTCCCTGAACTCTTCCTAAATCCATTCGCCCACCACCAATTATACATCAGACCTTTCTGTTTTGTGTTGCCAGAGCCCCCAACCTCCCACTTGGCAATACCCCCCACCACTGCTGTGAGTAATTGATTCTGTAATTACCATGATGTCTGTGTCCTTCCCTCCCTCCCACACAGACTGTGAGCTCCATGGGGGCAGGGCTATGTCTGCCCTTTTCACCGCTGTGTCTTTAACAAGGAGTATAGTGTTTTGCACATCATAGGTGCTCATTAAAAATGTGTTAAAACAAGCACAGCTACATTTAAAAAACAAAAACAAAAGACTGTGTTGAATAAACCAATAAAAGTAATATATAAAATGTACAGATTTTAGAAAAGTATAAAGAAACAGCAAACACTTCATTTATCATATCTCTATCCTAAGATCATCAATGCCAACAATTTTCCAAAGTTTCTTCTAATTCTTTTTTCTATGAATATTTATTTTTGCATGATTGGGTTTATACAGCATATACAATATTATTAAGTTTTTTCATTGGTATCGTAACACTGATATATTGATGAAACCATTTCCATATTAATGATTTATGTGATCTACTTTCAATTTGTGTGTGTAGATGTATATTTGCTTATAAAAACACCGCAATGAACATCCTTTTGCATAATACCGTGTATGTACTTCAGGTTAGGCACATTCTTAGAAGTGGAATTACAGGAACGAAGGGCATGATATCTATTAAATTTTTTCCATCTATTATAAAACACTAGTCAGGCTATGAGTGCATGAAGCACATGCTATATTTTAGCCCAGAGCGTGGACCCAATATCCATCTACAAAGCAAATTAAAACTGTCCTTCAAGAGTAATATAATATATATTTTTAACCTCTGTATGAGAGTAATAATGATATTCTAAATAATCCTTTATATTTGGATACTATCAAATTCATTACCAGATTATGCAAATCTGGGATTATTCATTTTCAGATTCACTGGGACTATTGGAAGATGTAGCAATTGGTTATAACAATGCTAAAAACACAGTTTCTGTGTTCCTGTCTTTTTTTTTTGTCTTTCTCTTCTTCCTCACCACTTGTAAACTCCCTCACCCGCATTTTAAATTTTTTTCCCCTTTCTTCTCTTCCATTCACTTGTGCTCAAGTATACGCTCCTGAAGGCTGTAGGCTTTGGCTGCATTCTGACTGCCAGAGAGTTTGGGATAATTTCACAGAAGAGATTAAAGCAGATCTTGCCTATAAAACAGATTAGCACTCAGTGGAGCTCTGGCTGAGGGCTTTTGTTTGTTTGTTTGTTTTTCCTTTCTACCCCAGCAAGTGAGCCCGCGGAATTGTCCTCTGGTTCTTTCTCCTCTCTTCCAAGCAGAGCTGCGGGACTGCAGTCTTGTGCAGAATAATTATTTTTCTCAGTAAGACTTCCAAGAGACATATCCCCCGTGTTGCACAAAAGTCATCCGTCCATTCATTCTTCCAAGAATGTTTACTATGTGTGTATTTGCCAGGATCAGGCTGGCTCTGCAGAGACAGACAGGAAAGATGAGCCCCTCCCCTCAGGGCGCCTGCAATCTAGTGGGAAGTGGATCCGGCCTGTGGTTAAGAATCACCACAAAGGGATAGGAGGCTGTCAGAGGGCTGCCCAGGGTCACAGGATTCCAGTAGCACATCTATGTTCTGATGTGTGGTCACATGCATCTCTGAGCTGCACTGTTTCTGACACAGATGCCACTCTGTTCAGAAGCCAAGCCCCAGGTCCTCTGAAGGAGCACAGGCTTCGGAGTCTGAAAGCTGTGGGTGAATAGTTTAGCCTTGCCGTTTTCTTACTGTGTGACCTTAAACAATTTCTTAAATTCTTAGAGCCTCAATTTCCTCTTCTGTAAAATGGGCCTAATAACACCTACCTAGGAGCTCCAGGCATCAGTAGGGTGATGCACACAGAGAACTTTGCGCAGCACTTGGAACGCGAAGCACTCATTACAGGACGTGATCACGATGCCGCTTGGTGTAATTGTGCCACATGGTACCCTGGCGACTTTTCAAAGGTTGTGTGTCTGCAAACACTGCCACAGGGGCGGAGGGGCAACCCGGAAATCCCGCCCTCTGTGAACTGGTGACCTCCCTGGCCACGGAAGCAGACAGGTCATTTAAAAAATGTAATTTTCGCATTGACATTCTTCATGCTAAGTCCAGGGCAGGCATGTCCGTTCTGCTCAGGGAGAGCTCCGGGGCAGTAACCCAGAAAGAAGAGGCGGCCCTCACTTCTCCATTCTGCGCCTGGGCTGCTGACAAAAGAATTGTGCAAATGAACCTTTAAATCCGTAAATAGTGCCCCCACAATGCCGGGAAGAATGCAGTGGCGACAAAGGGCAATATTCACAGTTTATCTCAGGGTGATGGATCTGAATGGACGCATGAACACGGGTTTGTTAGAGAAAGAGCCGGCCACAGCCCCCCGCCGGGAACCCAGTGGCCGCAGTCTGCAGTGCAAACAGTCAGTCTAAATCCCGAACAATTAGGGGAAACCAAGCTGCCATTATCTGAACTTCAACTTGTTCTCATGATTGATATGGGAAATGAAAAGTTGTACACGGCTTGGGGAAGGCTCCGCTCACCCTCACTGCACGCGGGGCCTCGGAGAAGGTGCAGAATGTATATTTCATACACACGACGAGAGCGGCCGCGCGCCACCCAGGTTTGCACAGGGATGGGGTGGCTCTGATGATGAGATTGTCCCCAGGTCATTTTCTTTGTGTGGTACTGGTCTCCGACGGGCCAAATATCCCTCTTCAATGTGAGTTCTCTGAAAAATTTTGCTCGATAACCTCAGTAAAAGACCAAATTCTCAAGATTTGTTCTTGGATGAGATGGGGCATTTCCTTGTAAGTGGAAACTGCGTGAGATATTAGCTGCATGGCCTTGGTCCAGTCAGCTAATAATCTGCCTGTACCTCAGTTTTGTCAGCTGTAAAGTGGGGATAGGGCCTAGTTCTCATAAAAGTATGTGACTTGACTGGCTTGGCCCCTGTCAGATGATAGGCACTCAGTGGATACACAGTGCCATATTCATTCACTCAGTAGCTTAGAGCTTGAGTTTGCGCTGAGTGCCAGGTGATGAGGGCGGTGCACATGCAAATGAGACAACTTGCCTTTGCAGGTACAGGCTGGGGCTGAGGGGCAGGAAGAGGCTGGTGCTCAAAGGACTGTTTGCAGCTTTTCAAGGCAGGGCTGTGGCTCACTCTCCTTTGAGGCTGTAGTTTTTGGGCTCAGAGGAGAAGCTTGATCAAGTGCTTGCTGAGCTGAAGTGAGCCATGCGCTGGCGGGAGGGGCATGGCGCAAGGAGGATGAAGCCTTTGAGTGGGACCTGGAAGGATGATGGGATTTGAGAGGCTGCTCTGAAGAGGAAGGGCATTATTCCAAGCTGAAGAGACCACCAGCAGGGCGGGAAGCCATGCCACATAGGATGCCTAGGCTGGAGTGTGGGGTTCCTGGAAGGGAAAGGTAGGAGTTGAGGCTGGAAAAGTTGGAAGGTCATCAAGAGTCTGGAAAGCTAAGATGAAGAGTTTGCCTTTTTCCCTGTAGGCAATAGGGAGCAATGAACTGTTCTAGAGTGAGGGTTGGATGTGAGGAGAGAGAGGTCAAAGGTGACAAGGTTGTGAGCCTTTGGCTCCTTCTGCATCAATTCATTAATTAATGAAGCTCTCTTACTCCTTTCCAGCAGAAAGGAATGTCAGAATTCCAAACGTTAGCTCACCAGTCGCCAGGAAATTATATCATCAATCCATTAATTATACGCTTATATACTGTCAGGGTGTGAAGCAGAAGGTGTGTACCTTTAATATTCATTCAATTCTTGCAACAAAGTTGTGGGAACCATTCTCACTTGTATTTCACAGTTGGGGAAACTGAGGCCTGGGACAATTAGATGACCGACTTGCTCAAGCCTGGGCTGGGATTTGAACCAGTTTCTGTCTGATGACAAAGCCATTCACTGTCCTTTATGCCAAACCAGGCTCTGGTGAGGCTGGCCTGGAGGCATGCATACGATTGCATAAAAAGACCTGCACTGGGGCCACCGAGGCTGAAACAGAGACTTCCAAGAACCCTCTTCAAAGCAGCCAGAGGCATTCAGCACTGCCCAGGCATTCAGGCTGGAAGTATTTCCCCTTTGTCTCCACCATCAGAGGTAAGTGACATCTTGAACGCCTCAAGAAGATTAAATAGCCCGGCTCTGTCGGAAAGCTTTAAAAAAAAACTGAGAGAGAGGGAAAGAGAGAGAGAGAGAGAAGAAAGGGGCCAAGTTGGTCATTATGGAGCTGGTCCTTTTTTGTTGGTGAAAGCGCTTTCAAGGAGCACTATTGGAAGAAGTGGCCCCGATAGGCAGACAATGACAGGAGCCGGGAGCACTCGCAGAGGAGCCGGGCCGGGCGCCGGGAATGCGGATTACTGCGCTGGGGGCCGCCAAAGAGAAGGGGGACCCCGGTCAGGATGAAAATGAGAAATTACTTTTTTCCCTTCCCCTCTGAGACTCCAGTTCACTGCGCAGCAACAATGCATGATGGGGGCACTCGACATGCCCCTCTTCCTGGCCACACTGGCGCCCAGGTGGGGCTCCCGGGGACGAGGGCAGCGCAGACCCAAACAAAGCCCATTTTTACTCAATAAACTCACCCTGCATTCTTGAATAGAAACGATGGACGCTGGGGCTGACGAATATCTGTCCACTGCCCAAACACGTGGGACAGATCGTTTGGATTTGCGTGTGTTTGTACTATGCAAACTTCCTCTTCAATTAATAGAGAAGAATTCCTTCCTCCCTCCTTTCCTTCCTTCCTTCCTTCTTTCTTTCCTTATGTATTTCCTTCTCTCTCTTTCCTTCTTTCTCTCCTCCCTTCTCTCTCTCTCTCTCTCTCTCTCTGCTCTCAGTGAGAGGAAGACCAGGGACCCTGGTGGCGCTGTTTACAACTTCCTCAAAAGAGCTTATTTCCAGTAGGCGATCAAGGTGTGATCTGAGAATGAGGAAGAGATCGAATTTGCTCAGTTCCTGAGAACATGACTTGCTTTTTAAACATACATTGTCCTAATCTACCTCTGAATCACTACCTTGTACACTCAACATTCATTTAGGAAATGTGTACAAAGAGATGAAAGAGCTTTAGACCCAAGGCAGGAGATCTGGGTTCGAGTCTGTCAACAACTTGCTGACGTTTTTTGCAAGAATCGCTTTGCTTTTCAGAGTTTCAGTTCTGTCCTACACGTTGAGCACTCTGTTGCTTGGATAAGGTGTTAGTGGTTTAAGCAATGTGTCCTCTACGTCTCCGTAGAGTGCAGCATACAGTAGGTGCTTTGCAAATACATGTGTGAATGAATAGTGCTTGGTCCTGCCTCTTCAGAGAAAAACCAGGTAAAATGATAAGCCCAAAATTGGTTTTCAAACTGTAAGTGTATTTTTCAAATGCAGGATATCATATTCATTATTTTTCTGTTTTTTCTTTGCAGAAATCAATAACTCAAAAAATATTTAGTAGCATCCACAGAGCCCAATTCCTGTATGAAAGTTAGCCCAATGAAAATTCAAAATTATTTTCATTTACATAGAGTCATTAAGGATTTTAAATTCTCATATTATCTTAAAAATAAGCCCATGGCAGTTGTCGAAATAAGAAATGCAGTCGAAACCTGAGTGATCACCTGGTAAATCTTTCTCTCTTCTGCAGTTCCTAAGCCAGTATTCAGTCACTTGGTACCTCATGCGTGCTGAAATAAGACCAGCTTTTTACATCTAGTTTTAAGTTGTCTTTTTAAATTTGTTTTTTGCTCTCTGCTTTCTTCCTGTCTTTGCCTTCCCTCCCCTTGCTAAGAGAACCTCGGGGGTCCCCTTGCTGTGAATGTCGGCCCTTCACAGGTGGAGGAGAGGAGCCTCTCACGGCTGCTTCTGCTGGGCCTGGCATGGCTCCTCCCGAAGCCGGCAGCCACGTCACTAGGGCAGGGGCCGTGAGCTGAGGACCAAGGCGCACCTGGAACTCGCACCCCAATACTCCCCTGCAGCCGCAGACCCTCGTGAGCCACAGAACTGCTCTGGGCTTGGCTTCCGATGCCTCAGAGGTCCTGAGAAGATACAGTGAGCTGGCGTTACCCACAGCTTGGCCAGGGGCTCGCCCCAAACGAGAGGAATGGGCTGACCAGGCAGTGCTGCTAAGACAGAGCCAGCCCGTGCCCGCGGGAGGGCCGTGGGCTCTGAGCTGGCTCCACCGCTTAACTGGGTAGAGAGTCTCCTGGGCCTCAGAGTCTTCATCTGTACGATGGGCTACTGACGGTACCTTTCTCACGACTGCGGCAAGGGACTGGAGACATGTGTAAGGGTTTTCGAATAGTGCCTGGCACGTGGTAAGGGCTCGAATGAATGTTAGTCATTTGTAAAGGTTCCTTGGCCAAGGAGTGAGGAGGAGAGTGGGAGAGAGGGCACTGCCTGGGAGAGAAGGTTAGCTGGAAAAAGTTGACTCCTCCCAGCTGAGATCTAAGGAAGACTTACTCCAAGAAGCCCGCGTCTGAGTGGCTCTCCAACGATACAGGTGCAGGAAACTGAATATGGGGTCTGCTCGCTTGGCCTCCTCTGGCCCCACCCCAAGCTCTGGAATTGCAGGTGGAATCACTAAAGGAAGAGAGACTTTGCACACATTCCCGAATCACAGTGGCTCACGCCAGCTGAGACTTACTGCTCACTCCTGTTGGCTGTTGGCAACAGGTTTGTTGGAGTTCTGCTTTGCTCTATGAGACTTTTTTTTTTTTAAAGCTTTCTGGTATTTTTTTATTCACCAAATTTTATAATGGTAATCTTACAGCCAGAAGGTACTGAGCTCTTGTTATATAGAAATAAACCTTGAGTTTCAAATGTTGCCACTGGTGAAACTCCTCATGTATTACAGTTGATGGTCCAGGGGACACGTTAAATAATAAGGACACACACTACAGTGTGTGTCTGGATTACTGTATTTTAGTTAACCACAACAAACTCTAAGTATACTACCTACAAATTAACCAAAATGGAAGCAGTTAACTTATAAGATTCACATTATGTACTCTATAGTTCTAGCACGTAATACTAACAATTACAGCTGTTATATCATATTTCCAATTGAGCCATTATATAATCCCATAATGGAATAATACTAAAAGAAGCAAATAAAAAATATTTTTGTAGAGAGAGACAAAAACATCTTGTGGTTGTTCTAGATATTCAAAGTAGACACGACGGAGACTCATCTACTCGGAAGTTGAGCCACTTCTGCTTCCAGGATTGAATCCATTACTTCTTGCTGAGATGTTGCTCGTTGCTAAGGGAGATGAGGGCTGGGCCAGGGAGCATCCTTTGTAGAAGGGACCCTAGAGGAACTTTGTCTTCACTTTCAGAATAGAGGGAAGCATGGGATGTCCTCTTCTCAGGAACTTCTTCCTGGGACCCCTGCCTTCTTCAACATCTGACCTCTGGGGTGTCGATGTGAAGGGTCAAAGCCTGGCTGCTCCTGTCTCGTGTGGGGTGGTTGAGTCTGAAGCAGCTATTGTGTTTCTGCCTGTACGAGCAGCACCCTGACAAGCCGTCTACCTCTCATGGAGAAACTGCTGACTCTAGGTGGGGTTGACCAGACTGGAGGGACCCTGAGGGGTGGCAGCTGGTCATCACAGCCTGAAGCTCTTTCCTCAGCAATCTTGTCATCCAGAGGATTCCCTGGTTGTGCTCTCGGGCCTCTACCAAATGCCCCACTGGGAACATCAAAGATGGAAAGATACTTTTCCAAGCCTTTATATTCTTCCTCAGTCAACTTTTATGTGAAGTATGTGTTTTCTTTCCTTGTGTTATTGAGGTTTCTCTCAGCTAACACAGCTCTCATCCCAGTATCATCAATTTTTCTTCATTGGGAAAAAAAGGAGGTGTTGATAACACTCAGTTTTTCTTCTGAATTTTTCTGAAATAATTTAGGCTTAAGTTTTATAGGTGGATAACTAACTCTTCAGATACATTTCTAATGTGTTCATCTGCATTGGAAAGATTCTCCTCTATCCTTACAGGGTAAATCCTCTCTAGACTGGGTATGGGATAAGAACTTCTTTTTCTCAATGCGGTGTAGGAAGGACTTGATGTTTCTGATGGAACTTTTGCATCCCCCTTTCTACCTTGGTGTCTTCTGACTGCAGTGAAGCTTTCTTGGTTTGGAGACTTCATGTGATCCATAAGTGCATTGATTATTTTAGTTTTTTCAGTTAATGTCATGTATATTTGTTTTTTTTTTTTTTCCTCTGAGAGTTCTAAATAAGAATTTACACTTCACCACATGAATTAGTTTCTTCAAAACTCTTCTGGATTTATCGTGTAAGAGATCGCCATTAGATGCCTTCCACATCTGCAATTCCAGGTTCTCATGATCCATGTTGTCTTCCCCGAGAATAGCACTGCAATAGTTCACCTTTAGCAAGTGTTCACTTAGAGGCTTGGTGTGATTCTCTTTACTGTTAAGAACTTGTTCCATAGGCAGGTTAGGATTTTCTGAGATTTCTTTTTCTCTTTATTAATTTCCCCACTCTTCCATTTTTGAGATTCTTGTGAAAGAGCAGCTTTACGCTTCTTTGAAGATTGGAATTTTTCTGCAGAATTTCTGTTAGTACTCCTGAAGCTGTTTTCCGCACAAAACTGATGGGTTTTTTTTATGAGGGTTTTGGTTGCAGCCACTTGTTGGATTTGCTTGGCTGTCTTCTAAGGACTGAGACTTGCTTGTCATCTCAGCCGTCAGCTGAACCTCTTGTAAACATTTAGATTTTTCTTCTTTTCATGCTTCTCTCTAAGAATCCATTTTAAGACCAAGTAGAGAGTTTTAGCTTTCCAGCTCTTTGTTCATGGTTTTCACATTGGCTATTTTTGATAGTTTGTTCTCGAGTCTGACTTCTAGAAGAGTTGATTTAAGTTCTCAAAATTCTCTTTTAGTGTGGCTAAACCTCTCAAAAATATAATGTCTTTCTTCTGGAAGGACCGAGACTCCAGTGGCCAGTTCTTTGTCTCTCCTAGCATAGTAACATGGAATTTTAAGCATAGAAACTCCCACTGTGATGATAAAAGCATCATCTCCCCAATAGCCTTTGGGATACTGTCACCACCTGGCACAGGGTCTCCAGCATCAGCACCACACAGAGCATCAAAGCCATCAGGGGACCCTCGGGAGCTTCCAAGGACACTGCTGTACCTTCTCAGGTTGCCAGGACCCTGCTGGCCACAGCAGATGTCAGAGCCGGCCCCGTGGCAAGCATTCTGCCCAGGACCTCCTCAGTGTCTGGCACCAGGGCCAACTTCAGTGGAGGGGACTTGAAAAACTGTGTCCCCTCCCTTCCCACAACTTGACTCAAAGGACAATGATCATATCACATGACCCTGGGGATATGCAGGCCAGAGGGATTGGCCAAGGCCTCTAGTTATCTTTGGCCCTTCCTGGCTGCTCAAAGAACTAAAAAAAACCTGATATCTTTCCACACCTGTATCCATTCTGAGTCACTAGTTGGGAGGCTCCATGATGGAGGATTTTCAGGTTTGCAGCACTGGCCACTGGTCCTCTTTCTCCCTCCTTCTCTCTCTCTTTCTCTCTGTCTTTTTTGTTTGTTTGTTTGTTTGTTTGTTTGTTTGTTTTGAGAGAGGGTCTCACCGCTCTGTCTCCTGGGCTAGAGCACAGTTGCGTCACTGCAACCTCCAACTCCAGAGCTCAAGGGATCCTCCTGTCTCAGCCTCGCTAGTAGCTGGGACTACAGGCACATGTCACCATGCCTGGCTAATTTTTCTATTTTTGTAGAGATGGGGTCTGGCTCTTGCTCAGGCTGGTCTTGAACTCCTGGCCTCAATCAATCCTCCCGCCTCAGCCTCCCAGAGTGCTAGGATTACAGGCATGAGCCTGTAATCTCACTTACAGAAGTGAGATCCCTCTCTCTTCTTTTTAAAATTGAGTTGATATTCATATAACATAATATTAACCATGTTAAAGTGAGCAATCCAGGGGCAGTTAGTACATTCACAATGTTGTGCAACAACCACCTCTATCTAGTTTGAAAACGTCTTCATCACCGAAGTAGAAAAACCCCACATCCATTAACAGGTGGTTCCTATGCCCCTCTGCTCTGCCCTTGGCAACCACTGATCTGGGTTCTACTCTATGGGTTTCCCTATTGTGGATATTTCATGTAAAAGAATCATATAATATATGACCTTTTATGTCTGGCTTCTTTCACTTAGCATATATTCATTCACACTGTAGCGTGTATCAGTACTTTATTCCTTTTCTGTGGCCAGATAACGCTCCACCGTATGTGTATGCCACCATTTGTTTATCTATTCATTCACTGGTGAACATTTGGGCTGTTTCTACCTTTTGGCAATTGTTAATAGTGTTGCTATGAACATATGTGTGTATGTGTTTGTTTTAATATTAGTTTTCAATTTTTGGACCAGGAATATACTAGGTGGAATTGCTGGGTCATATGGTAATTCTACATTAAATTTTTTGAGAAACCACAAAATTATTTTCCACTGTGGATGTAGCTGTTTACAATTTCACCAGCGATGTACCAATGCTCCAATCTCTCCATATGGTCATTGACACCCACTATTTTCCATTTTCGAAGTTATAGCCATCCTAGTCAAGGTGCAGTGGTACCTCATTGTGGTTTTGATTTACATTTGCCTAACAACTAGTGATGTTGAACATTTTTTTCATGTGCTTATTGGCTTTTTGTATATCTTCTTTGGAGAAATGTCAATTCATGTCCTTTGCTCATTTTTTAATTGGGTTGTTTGTCTTTTTATTGTTTAGTTGTAAAGTTTCTTTATATATGCTGGATACTAAGCCCTTATCAGATGTATGATTTGCAAATATTTTCTCTCATTTTGTAAGTTGCCTTTTCCTTTTCTTAATAATGTCCTTTGATGCATAAGAGTTTTTAAGTTTGATGGGGTTTTTAAAAAATTAAAAAAAAAATTTTTTTTAGAGACAGAGTCTTGCTCTGTTGCCCAGGCTGGAGTGCAGTGGCACAATCATAGCTCACTGTAACCTCCGACTCCTGGTCAAGTGATTCTCCTGCCTCAGGCTCCCAAGTAGCTAGGACTACAGGCACACGCCACATGCTTAGCTAATTTTTTGTAGAGACCAGGTCTCACTAGTTTGCCCAGGCTGGTCTCAGACTTCTCGGCTCAAGTGGTCCTACCACCTCAGCCTCCCAAAGTGCTGTGACTACAGGCATCAGCCACTGTGCCCAGCCTGTTTTTTCTTTTGTTTTTCATGCATTTGGTGTTATAACTAGGAATCCACTGTCAAATCCAAGCTCATAAAGATTTACCTCTATGTTTCCTTCTAAGAGTTTTATGGTTTTAGCTCTTATATCATAGTCCAGTGTTTCATTTTGAGTTAATTTTTATATATGTGAAGTCATTGTATCTTCATCACAGGTTCCAGGTGAAAGGTACATCCTCTATCGGGGACATCCATTCTCACGGCAGAGAGAAAAGACCAAAAGCTGATCCACACAACAGCTTTTAAAGACCTCAGCTCAGACGTGGTATATGGTATGTCCACTCTCGTTGATTTGGCTGAGCCTGAAGTCAATGGGAGAGTGAGTGTTCTTTTCCCTCAGAAAGTTATTGAAAACACCCAAGGCAGTGGAAAGAGTGTATAATGTCATACAGGGGAGAGAGAAGCAGATATTTGGGAACAATGATACAATCACATATAAATGCCCTAGAAATTATCATACACGGATCAGAAAAATAGAATTCAGACTACAAATACTTTATTTACAGGAAACCTTTGAACATTGCACGTATATCTCCATAATCCATTATCTGAAACCACTGGGGTCAAATGTCTTCAGAATTCAGAGTTTTTTTGGAATTTGAAAGAGAAATACAGTACATGTACTATATGTATAATGTACTATACAACAGTGGGCTCCAGGGCTGTATCTTGTAATCAATACATTAACATTTTTGCAGCAAAACAGATGACTCCGCACTAAATAAAGCTCACTTTAGTTTAGATCAAATTTTGCTGCCAAAATTATAAAAGTACATTTAGGTCAAGTCAAGTCTTGTTGCCAAATGAGGTTAAAAACCAACAAAAAATATCTTCCCTCCCCACTCCCGTTTGTTTTTTGGATTTTGGAATTGCAGACAAGGGATTGTTGGCTTGTATTTTAGAGAGTCAGACACGTTTCTTTAAATAATTTAGGAGAAGCAATCAACAACTACATACCTCCTTTTCAGTTTTTTCTGGGTAATAATCAGACAAGACCTTTCCTAGGTAGCTGAATGACTTGTAAAACACCTTTTTTCCATCAGGTGCTACTTGTCAGTGACTAGAGATTTCTAGGTGGCTGTACAGGGACCGTCTACTGAGTGGTGTTTCTACTCTGCACAAAGCTCTGTGTGAGGGGTCTTTGGGAGAGACCAGGAAGTCTGTGGCCTCCTCCCTACCCTCATGGCACCTATGACCTGGGGGAGGAGAGCAGATAGTGACAAGCAGGGTGGTTTTGCGGCACTCAGCTGTGTGGTTGGGGCCACAAGAAGAGGTGGCTCGAGATGGGTGAGGGCCAATCAGGGAAGGCTCCTGGAGGAAGGCAGAGGGAGTCCGTTCAGCAGAGGGAGGCTATCTGAGCATTCCAGGTGGGGGGAAACCCCTGGAGAAAAGGTTGGGAGGCAGGAGGGCCCGGCGGGGTCTGGCAGGGAGGAGGAGGCTGCGGGGTGGAGAATCTCCCGTGCCACAAGACTGGCTCGGAGGAGGCCCGGTTGTCTGTTTTCGGTGTTTGTGGGATAGAATGGCTTCTTTATAGCAATCCCTTTTTAGTGGAGTTATTATAGAGCAAAAGACATGTTTTTGGAAAGTTTAATTAAAATGTACTTCCTTGGGAATTATGTCCCAGGGGCAAATGAGTTTAATCAGGTCACTTGGCACGCACCGGTCGGGAGGTGCCGATCTCATTCCTGACTCCGCGGAGAGGTGAGGGAGGGGTCTGATCCAGGCAGGAGAGGAAGCAGGTGGGCAGGGGAGGCGGGGAAGGGAGGAGCACGTTTGCAGGTTCCTGCAGGAACTTGCCTGGGGTAGACTTCCCAGGCCGCGGGTAAGCAGTTGTTCCTACTGTCTGAGGCCAGCCTTCTGCCAGGGCTTAAATGCAGCAGACACCTGTTTCTGTGATCTCCGAGTGAATTTTCCAGACAAATGATTCCTGTCTGCCTGATTACAAGTCAGGCTCTCCCTCCTTGTTATCTAGGGTACCTTCCTCCTCGAGTCTGCGGGGGCCTTTGAAATTTGAAAATTGCCTTATGGAACCAAAGCTGGGAAGGGGGTGGCTTGGCGGGGGCTGAGATGAGAGAGATGAGACAGTCCCCGAGAATGAGTGCATCAACAGGGCCGCCTTGAGCACCTGCTGTGTCCTTGGTCCTAGCAAACCTATCAGGAGACACAGGCACAGCTGTTGCCTTGGTTTGCTCTCTCGTTGGGGAAGCAAGATGATGAGAAGCATTTATGGAGTCCTTACCATAGTCTGAGCCCTCTTCAACATGCTAGTGCTGCAAGACCAAAGTCACTGCCAAATGATGGCTCCAGCACCTATGGTACAGCCTGGAGAACCCTGAACAGGTGGGATGGGGTAGCTGAGCGGTGGATCCGAGGCTGGACCTCAGGCTCTCCGGCTGTGACTTTGTGCTATGACCCCACACCGGGGTTTCCCAAGGGGAACTGGGGCACAGAGAATCACGTTTCCTTACCTGGGTGTTTTTAGGCTCTACAGACTCTGTTTTTCCTGCTAAAAGCCCTCCCCTGCCTTCTCTCTCTAAGGGTTCCTGGACTAAAGAGCTTCCTTCAAGAAGCTTTCTGCAAAGATTTCCAGGCAGTGTAGGAGACCTGCGCTGGGCACCACATGCCGCTGCACACCATCCTGTTAACTCTCCCTTATTTGTTGTCACTGTCGCTAAACTCTGCGTTTTCTGAGAGCAGCCTGGGACACAGCCCAGTGCCTAGCAGAGAGGGATGCATCCGGGGTGCCCTGTCTTTGGAAGTCATTGTCGATGAGCGGCAGGTTGCAGGCCTTGGATTCCTGTCTGTCTGAGGTGGCACCCAAGCACCCGTGTCTGCAATGTCCTGATTCTCCCACACAGCTGCCCGTGGCTGGGGAGCCAGGTGTGGTCTGGCTAGGGGACAGGGTTCGTGTTCTGAATGTCGGCATCCTGGGTGAAGAATAGCACTTCAGACTCTTTGCTCACACTGTTGTCTGGAGAGGGGAGAAGGAAAAGTACTACTGGAAGAGTTCTCCCCTGCCCAGGGGAGTCCCCAGGCAGGGCCAGTCAGTGGGAACCCCTTTGGGGAGGGCCGGGAAAGAAGGGAACAGCATTTGAGGGAGTTTGGGCTGCAAGAGGAGCTTCCATCCAGACTGGGAGCCTGGGCCAGGCCTTAGGGTGGGCTGGAAACCCTGATCCAGGACGGTGTGGGGGTCCCAAGGCCCCAGCCCAGTTGCGGTTGAAGCCCTGCCTGGCCTCTGAGAGCTTCCTGTTTGGTCCACTTGCCCCAGGCTCATCCCTGCTGCAGAGGTGGCTGCCAGAGTCCTCTTCATAAAGGACAGAACATGCCACTCTCCTGTTCCAAGCCCATCAACAGCTGTCCCTTGTCTGCTGAGTACAGCGGGATCTCACAGTGGAATGCCAAGTCCGGCTGTGGAAGGCTTTTCAGAGGGGCCACAAGTGAGCTGAGTCCTGAAGGTCCAGTGGGTGTTCAGGAGACGGTTGGCAGCAAGTGGCTGGCGGGGGAAGTGGAGTGGGAGCCAAAGCACCCCCAGGCAGAGGAGGGGCCAAGCAGCAAAGCATGGCCAGGGGGTGCCAAGAACGGGGTGGGGGGGCTGAAATCTGAGGGTGGGGGTGGGAAATGTGGAGGGGGCGTAGGCTGGAGAGGGTCAAGGGAGTGGATCCCAAAGGCACTTGGATAATAACTTAAGTTCAGACATCAGTGAGAAGCCCTGAAGGGTGTTTTTCCTGCTGTAATAATGCATGTAAAGGACAAATTGAAAAAGCTAGAGCAAATGTAGGATCTGACTGGACCTGGTTTTCTAGCTTCCTTTTCCATCCACGGTTACATGGAGACCATTTTCCACACAGCATGCAGATCCTTCATGAACATTTCTGTGCCCGCATAATAGTCCATCAACTAGACACTTCGAAATATGTTTACTGCTTCTCTAGTTTTTGATACTTACATTGCTTTAATTTTTTAATATTAAAAATAATGCAGTAATAAACCCCTATGCATACATCTTTGATTTGCATTTCTAATTATTTCCCTAGAATTGATTCCCTGAAGGGAAATTCCTGGATAAAGAGTAATGGGCATTTTTAAGGCTTTTGATACCTGTTGTTAAATTGCTTCCACAAAATGCTACACGCATTTATATTCTCTACCCTCAGGACACGATAGTGCCCGTCTCATTGTACCCTTGTGGACAATGAGAACGATCATTTGATAAAAGCAGACATTTTGAGAGGAAAAAAATAGTTAGTCACATTAATTGGATTTCCCTTGATTTTTGAAGTCAAAACATTTCCAGATATTTATTTACCTCATGCATTTCTTCTGCAAATAGTTCATTTCCTTTGCTCAATTTTATGGGATGATTTTCCTTATTTATTTAGAAAAAGGCTTTGTGTATTAAACATGCTAACTCTTTAGAGTTGTTGACAGTTTTTTTTTTCCCAGTTTCATACTTGCTTTTTAATTTCATGAATATTGTAATTTAAATCTCTAGATGGGAGCCTCCGTAGGACTTCACGACCATAGGTTGGTGGGTCAGGCAGGCAGGGAGGAAAGGTGAGCCCAAGATGACCTGGAGGTTTCTGGCTGGGACGCTGGGGAGAGGGTGGGACCCTCAGATGATCAGAGGAAGGCGTGAGGTACCACACTGTGTGTACCTGTAGAAAATCCAGGTTGAGATGTGTGAGAAAGAGTGAGGGGTAATGTCTGAACCTCATTCATTGTATGTAGCCAAGCAGTGTCTGTTGAAAGAATGAACAGACATCTCGATTTAGATCTCAGCAGAGTTCTAGGAGGAGACACAAGCCCTGAGATCGTGTCGGGGTCACAATCAGAGCCCGAGCCTCTGGCTCCTACTTCAGTGCCTATTCCTTAGAATCAGATGGGTTGGGGAGAGGACCAAGTCAATGAAGTATCTGATTTTCAACTTCACTATTCTTTTTTTTTTTTTTTAATGAAAACTTGATCTTCCTACTCCTTTCCAACCTGTAATTGGCTTCTCCTTTCCCCTGGGGAGATGGGTCATGTTTGGATACCTCACGCCAAATTATTCTTGGAGGCGGGCAGAGGAAATTATCACATGTTCAACATGACGAATCAGCTCTCATCTGCATTCATTAATTTAGTCTTTTCTACAACAAGTGGCATTAATATAGTATAATTGACTTTTCCATTACGCTGGATTAATTAATAGGAATCAATACCGTAGGAACACTAACGAGGTAAGGGGCAATCAAAACCTTCAACAATTAGTCCCCATTCCTTCGCATTTCTGTCACTGAAGGAGAAAAACTGCCACACAAAACAACAGCAACAACAACATGCGAAAAAACTCTGTGCGTGGACGAAGATCATTTTCTTTTTTACTTCTGCTTTGTGACTTGGCAAAATCGGATAAAACTATGGTACTTTATTTTATGGCATGCCTATAATTTGGTGTCACCAGCATAAAGATACTCCTCCACCAGAAAAATCATGAAACAATGGTTTTTCCTTGGGGCTGGATCATTTTTAAAGGTATTTGTAATAGAGGATTTACAGGATTGCGTAGTGGGGCCAGGAATGTGTCTGTGCAGGTTGCCAAGTGAATGTCACTGTCTTTGTCATCCTGTTGTCCTGTGGCCCCTCCCTTCGTCATCGGCCTCGCGCTGCGCCGGGGGACAGGGCAGGAATTTTCCCTTACAGATCATCTGCCCTGACAGCAGCCAGGCAGGAGGCACTTCCCTCTGCAGCTTGCTGCATTCTGCAGAAGGGCCCTGAGCAGGCCCAGGTCTCCACGCTGCGGAGGTCAGAACCCGGGCACAGCTGCCTGCTGGTCAGAGCCTGCAAAAGCCCCACGATCGAGTCTCCCCCACAGGTCCTCCTCTCTCCTGTTGTGCACTCTGGCAGTGGAGGGCCGAGTGACACCCTCCGAGTCACAGACAGGAAAGGGACCAGCCCGAGGTCTCCTGGCAATTAGAGACAGATCTTTCGAGAGAACCCAGGTCTCCTCCAGCTCCAAAACTCTCACTGAAAATAAATGTTGAGAGGGCCCATTCACAGCAATCTCCATATAATCCTAATTTTTGGTCCAAAGATCACTTCCAGGAAGCAAGCCGCGATCCTGGGCTTATGAATACGTATTATTGAAAATGTTACTGGATGCAATGTGTATGGTTGAATTTCTCGTGTGTGTGTTGGCTTTCTTTGATTTTTCTTAGTTTTTCCAAATTGAGAAATGACATTTTGGGACTCAAATGACATAGATGTGCAGAAGGAAGGGCCTGAAGAATACCGTGTGCCCGTGTGCCCACACATCCTGGCTGGGCGGGCTTGGCTGGGGCTATGGGGGGAGGCCCAGCCAGCTGGCTGCTTTGGGGACAGCCAGCCCCTCTCGGGCCTCCTCGGCGTTGCCTGGAAACCGTGCAACAATGCCTCCTAAGCAGCCCCGCGATGATCTTTTCTGAAGTGGCAGCCCCTTCAATTATTTTATTTCCATTATATTATGTTAATTAAATCAGCAAAAAAGAACAGAGCACATGCATGTCCAAGTGGAGTGGCTGTGAAGGGTTAATCGAAATGGCCCTGGCTGTTGCTGAACCAGCGCAGGGCAGACCGTATTCTGCCTGGCCCGGTCCCACCGATCTGTCAGGGAGCATCCAGGGCCTGCATTTTGGGATCTGTTTTTATAGCTCTTGCGACCCACTGGCTGCCCCTGTGGGTGCAAGTGCAGCCAGAGCACCTGGCTGGGGCCACAGGGAAGGGGTCCTGTGTTCCTCCGAAGGCCCACTTAGCACCGCAGCCAGACCTTGTAGCAGCACACCCACCCAGAGCCAACACGCCTGTCACTGGCAGTGACGAAGGGTGCTGTAGGTACATCATGTGAATACTTTCAGGCAGTGGTTTTTATCATCAAGTGGTTTTTAACATCAAGGTGTGTTGCTATAAAATTTTATACTGAATCCGCCAAATAGAAACCAAATAACAGCTGGCTACTTTTATTGGAGTCAGAGCTGGGGTGGGGACAATATCTTCTTGTTCCGTCTTTGATGCAGGGCATGGTTTGAAAACTAGCACTTTAGAGCACCCCAAGGAGTACCAGAACTGGGGCTTTTATCTGGCCTACTGGTTTTGAATGCCCGATGGCACGGCTCTCCCAATCTGATGTTCCAAGGCCTACAGAAATGGGCTCTAGGATCCTCGGGGATTTCTGAAGTTGGAAACAAAAGGTGCCCTCCTGCCTCAATTTGCTTGTCTGTATAATGGACATAAAATAATGTGTGGCCTCCTGGGCTCATACGCTTTAAGAACTGATGCATGATGGCCGCTTCCCTGTCTGTCGTAACCTCTCTTGGGAAGGTGACCGACCTTCTCGGAGTATTTCTTGAGGGTTTTAGCAAAGGTAGCGCTCAGAATATCATCCCCACACCTCTTCTCTTACAGCCGGGTGGTAAGGTTGCTGCTCGAGGCTATTATTTCACTCTTGTGCTTCTTGGCCTTCTGCAGAGACCTGTCAGGGAGCCGGGGGGTCTGCCATCTAATTCCGCTCTTGTCTCCGCCATGCTGAGAGGCAGGAGACCGGCCCTCCGGGTTGTGGCCTGTGGTTTCTCCTTCTGTGGAGTGAAGGCGTTACCATCAATGATCTCTTAGATTCCCTGCAGCTGTGGCATCCTCTCATTTGAATACCATCAACAAAAATAGCAATGCGATGCCTTATGTTTAAAAGACGACTGCGCAATTACTCTAAAGTTTATTTCCTGCTCCCTTGCCTTTCCAATATTGCAAATCTCCTCAGTTTTAAAATTAAGTTGTAAATGAGATTTGAGTTCCACATCACTTGCTTTGTTCTCTCTCCAAGAGAAAGAGTTGAATCACCAGTTCAAAGAAAACGTACACATAACTGAAATTCAAAGGCAGTCGGAGGGATTTTCTTTCTCCTAATCTTGGTTACTGGGCTCGCCTTCTGATTAACCTTCCACAGCCTCCACTGTGAAGAAGTGAGTTCCTGCTCCAGCACTCAAGTGACCGCCCCTTGTTTACAGGACGAAGTCCGAGATCAGCTCCATCACCATCATCATCTTAGAAATAATGGAAAATAGTTAAATGTGCCCCCTGTGGGCCAGACATCTTACATATATGAACTTTTCAAAAATTCTCTCAACCACCCTTTGAGGCAGACATTGTCGTACCCACTTTACAGATCAGGACACAGAGGCACGGATGGGTTGAGTAACACACTCAAGGTTTTACAGCTGCCGAGTGGAAGGCCAGGATTCCAGCCCAAGCCGCCTGTTTCCAGAGTTTTTTGCTCTTAATCCCTGAACTTGACTCACATATAACCTCTGTGTAGGAAAGAAGGGCTGAGAGATCTTCTAGTCAAACTGCCCTTGTGACACTCAAGTCTCCTGCAAGGCCGCCTGCATTGAAACGCTCCTGGAGATGGGGAATCCCTTCCCTTTGAAGACAGTAGGTCATTCATCCAGTTGACAAACATGCACAGGCCCCATCTGAGTGCTAGACCTTGTGCTCAGCGCTGGGCCATAAAGATGAATGCATCACAGTTCCTCCTGCTGGGGGACCTGTTATGGCCTTGAACAGCTCTGGTTGCTATAAAACTCTGCCTTTACTGAACTGGAAGAGACCTCGCTATAACTAAAGTGATCGTATGATTACTGTCCAAACCAGGACACTGCTAGAGCGAACAGAGATGCATAATATGATGTTGGGGTGACAGGCATACACTGGGCCGGGCCTGTCCCCTGCAAATGGGAATGCATGGCCCTAACCTATGAGCCATATCCTGGGTGTTGGCCTTGGAGTCCACACGTCAGTCTTCTGGTGTTTGAAGACCATCATCTCGCCCGCTCAGAGGCCCCTCTCTTCTGTGGCCGTCTCAGTTCTTTAAATGATTCTCCATCTCTTCAGCCCGGAGCCCTGCCCCACATTCCTGCTCTCCCCTGAGCATGTCCAGCGTCTCCCTGTGGCTTTCTGCTCCTTCCCTGATCTGGCCTGCTTTAGCCAGGAGGGGACGCGTCTTCCTCTCCTAGGGGAAGGACGAAGGCTGAATGTTTACCAGAGACGTTGTGGCAGCCTGGGGTCCTGACCGAACGTGGACCACGGTGGTGAGAGCAGTGTCGGGGTGCTCTGTGCCTGGCAGGAGGCAGTGCTTAGAAATTCAAGATGAGAAGGTTTCAAGGAGAGGGCAGAAGAATGTATTTCACTGGTATTTCTCAAGCTTGGAAAACATGTTTATTTTTAGATGAGATTCTTCTTTTAACCCATCAGCCTTGAGATCATAAATGTCTATTTATTCACTCCGTTAGTCAACAGACATTTATTGACTAGCAGATATTTTCAGGCTACACAGATGACACAGTCCCTGCTCCCGAGGAACTCAGGGTTTAAGTGGGGGCAGGGTGGGTGACAGAGTGACAAAGGGCTCTGCTAGCAGGTGCCACAAGAGAGGGGGCAGCTACTCACCTCTTCAGCAGGTGTCGGGCCTCACAGAGGAGGCACTTGCTGAGCTGGTCCTCCAAGAATGAGCAGAGACTTTCCTGGCAGGAAAGGGGTGGAGGACGCAGAGGGAACGGCAAGTGTGAGTGACCAGAGGCGTGAGCGGGCATTGTGTGGTCAGGTGGCTCTGCACCTCTGGTGGGGAAGGGGAGTGACAGGAGATGGTGCAGGATGGGGAGGTGGGACCTCGATGCCACTTGCAGCATTCGGCACTGCACTGGGGGAGACCTGCACCTTCGTGGGCCTCTTTGCAACCCTGGACACTGGTGGGTGGACTCAGATGTCCCTGCCTTTGATTCACCAGCGCCAGGCACACACGAGAAAATGCTTTTAATTGAGAGCCATGTTCTTGAAATGCTGCTCAGCTGCCAGCTGACTGTGCGCTCTGGCAGGAATGGCAAGCGATACTTAGCTTTCTTCAAGCTCCATTAATCTGCCCATTTCTTTGCTTCAAATCCCACTTCAAACATGCAGCGGCTCCTCAAATTCATAATGAAATAAATGATTTCTAATCCTTCTGGGAGCCAGCAAGCTCCTGTCACGTGGTTCAGGTGGTTCAGGTGGGTTGGGTTGATCCAGCTGACCTTCCACGGCATGTCCGAGGAAGACAGCGGCTCTCCTCGCCTCCTCGCACATGCACACACAGGCACACACGCATGCACATGCATGCACACACACATACAATGCCTTGCTGCATCACCCTTGCCCTGTCTTTAGCCCCTTTTTGCCACCATATGGGTCCTCCTGGGAGAGCCCAGCAACCCTGGTCAAAGGACAGTGCTCCCAGTGTCTCTCATGGAGCATGCTACTTCCCTTCTGTGGCGTGAGCCTGTGTGCTTAGCACAGCTGTAACATGTTGTATCTAAGCCCATAATACTATGCAAGGTAGGAATGTGTTATCTCCATTTTCAGCGAGGGGAAAGCCAGAGGTATAGAGAGCTTAAGTGACAGGTGCCCATTTGCATTAAGCCAGTAGGTGGGGGACAAGGATTTGAACCTGTGATGGTGGGGCCCTTTCACTCTATCCGAGGATCTAGCAGGCAGGTGCCACCAGCTCACCTCCTCTTGCCTAGACCTGGGACTGGGATGCAGCGGCTGAATCCCTGCTACTGCCCGTGGGAAGGGTTTGGGGGTCGGATCAGAGTAGCAGGCCTTGGTTCACTTGTTCGCCCGGCCCTTTCTGCGCGCCCGCTGGAGGCAGACGCTGCGTCCACGGCGGAGCATGAAGAGAGGAGTGGTGCAGCCGCCATGGTCAGAACGTTAGTCTGGAGAGAGAGAAGGGTGAGATCGACCCAGACGCTGCGGGCGCTCAGTGGGAAGCTCGGGTGAGGGAGAGGTGCTGTGGGGCCCGGAGCAGGGCTCTGGCCCCGGGGCGGAAGGCCACCCAAAGGAGGTGACTCTGTGGCAGTCTTGATGGCTGCAGGCCTCAGCCAGGCAGGACAGGGAAGGGTGCCCCAGGCACAGGGAACGGCGGAGCAAAGACAAAGTGCTCGTGAAAGGCAGGAACGCCTGGGAGCGTGGCCAGATGGTCTATTGCTCAAATTGGGACTTTTTCTCCCCAATTTTTACTTTGAAAAATGTTATGCTACATAAGAGTTGAAAGAATAGTACAATGAACACTTGTGTATTCGTTATCTAGATTCAGAAACTGTTAACATCCTGTATTTGTTTTAATTTCTCTCCCTCTGTCTTTCTCTCTTTATATATAGTGTGTGTGCATGTGCTGTTTGTATGTGTGCACATTTGTTTTTGCTGAACTATTTGAAGATAAGTTGCAGACATAACATTTGAACCCTAAAATGTGTCGTCTATCTATAAAATAACAATAGCAATATTTCAGGGTTGTGAAACATGACTGATGGAATACAGTATGTACCAAAAGTCTGACCTGGTGCCTTAAATACAGCAGGTACTCAATAAACGTTAGCATTGGACCTCCAGCACGGACTTGCTGTGGATCAGCACTTCCCATATAAAATCTTATTCAGTTTGCACAGTCGCTTGTGGAGTACGTGTTGTCATTCGCACAGCACAGGAGGAGAGAACGGAGGCTCAGGGAGGGAAGCAGCTTGCCCAAGGTCTTACAGCTATGAAGTGATGGAGCTGCGGTTCCAGCCCGAGTTTGTCTTACTCCAAAGCCTGTGTTCATTCTAGGATTTCTGGGTGGATATTAATTCTCTCACTCTGAGCTTGGGATGCAATTTCCATGCAGAGGAAATGGACCTAAACTGACTTTGGCTTGATTAAAGGTTTATACTTCATTCTGAGGTCGATCATTACGTTGTAGCTGGAAAGGATTGTAAATGGCGCAGGGAAATGAAAGAAAAATCTGCTCCAAGAGTTCCTCTCAAATCCCCTCTCCAGAGTGACTTCCCGCCACCCCTTTCTCCCCTCCAGCCCCGCCTGCTCCCCCAGACCATTCTCTGCTCCTTGCCGGTTAATTCCGCAAGTTGTTAATGAGTGATGATGACTTCTGCGTTTTAACGAAGGCTTCATGCCTCACTCCCAAAGGAGGACTGTGTTGTCATAGTTGGCACCAGAATCACTAAGGGAGAGGTTTGTTTGTGCATGGGGGAGGGCAGGAACCCTGACACCTTACTGCGTGGGTGCACTGCCGACCTGCCTCTGCTGGGCCGCGTCGCGCAGGTGAGCAAACGCGTGCCAAGGAGAAGCCAAGGCGCGCCTTCCCTCTTCCCGCTCTGCTGGGGCCCTCGTTGAGCACGCAGGCAGCTCAGCCGTCCAAGGCCAACCCGCAGCCTGGCCCACGCTGCATCTGGCTCTGGGGGCTCCCTCTTATCCCCAACCCCACCACTTCTCCACCCTCCAGCAGAGGACTCCAGAGGCCCTGGAGACTGGCCATGGCTGCCGTCAGAACGACTGCTTCTTCCCGGGCTGACCAGTCACCCCACTGGAGATGAGTGGCCTCCGAGCCCCAGTGAAACACGCTCCCAATCTCTTGGTTCCAGCTACTCTTTCCTGCAGCCTCAGGACTTTCTGGAGCTCATTTGTCTAAAGAAAGAATGATAGGCTTTGTCCCTTCTGGGGCTTATTTCCTGCCAAGTGCCGAGCCCCTCTTCCCAGCAGCTGCCATCATGGTTGTGGGGTGAACTGGCCTCCTCGTTCCTCCCCGCTGTACGGAGGGCTGGGAGCAGCCAGCCTTGCACCGGCGTGGCAGCACAGTCCCCCGGAGCAGCCAGGTGACGCTGGCACCTGTTGGAGGCCCTGACAGCACCAGCCCCACCGTTCTGTCTGCCTTTCTCACGTGGCTGTGAGGGTGAGTCGGGAAGCTGCTCAGCTGTGAATGCTTTGTAACTTCTAAAGCCCAGAGTAAACATCAGTGCCGTTATTGGTTATACCATCCAGGCACTTAGGCTCTTCCCCTTTAGAAGAACTATTAAAGTGATGGCCCTGATTATTAATAAAATTTCTAATTATGAATTATAAACTGGATATAGTTGCCAGCATATATGACCCCATTATGTTTTCCAGAAGGCAGGAATGAGCTTGCTGTCAGAGGAAACCACAAAACTCTTGACATCAGGTCCTTTAAGAACCAAAGACTGTGTCACCCCAGACACTTCTAGTCCTGTGTGGCCCCAGAATCGGTCTAAAAAGCCTCAAAGGCCTTCTTCTAACCTTTTACACACATCCTTCATTTAGGATTGATGTCAATTCTAAATGAAAAACCGGACCCATTTTTCATTGAGAATAATAATTTTGTAGGACAGTTTCCTTTTGCAAACAATATTACCAACAATGTTTTCAAATGACCATGATCTTTCTCCTGCAGGAAGAATCGGTCAGCTGCATATTTACCGTCCGCCACTGGCCTGTCCTCTTTCGGAGCTTGAATTAGATTTGAGTGATGTTTGTTGTACGCCAGGCCTCTGCTAGGCTCTGTGGAAGATATGGAAATAAATTATGACAGTTCCTGCCTTTGGGGAGTCCGCTGTCTAGTAAGGGACACAGGATGTATCCGGAAATGGTTATAACGGAATTAAAAAGCACTTTGGGAGCAGGAGCTGGGGTAATGGGGGAGGCGTGGGTGGCTGATTATTTTAAATTAGAAGGTTTGGAAAAGTCTTCCTGGGGAAGAAGCGTTTGAGATGGGCCTTGGAGGACGTTAGGATTTCAGTGAGCGGGTGGGAGCAAGGTGAGGGCGAAGGGAATTTCAGGAGAAGGAAGGTGTTAGCAAGGTGTGGACCGGGAAAGGCCGATGCATACGTGGGGAATGGCGAGCTTCTGGGTGGGCTGGTGGGCCGGGCCTTTGGGGGACTGCAGGGGGATATGAGACACAAAGCACACTGTGTCCAGGCCACAGGGTCTCGAGGGTATGGAATTAACCCACACGGTCACCCCTCCTCATTCCCACATGCTGACCCACACGTTGGGGATTTGAAGAGGAACGAGTCACAATTCTGCTTTCAATGAGCCTGTGGTTTCGTTGTGGCAGATCCAAAATGAAAGAATTAAAATAGAATAGAATAAATCTTGTGACAGAGATAAGGTCAGAGGAGGAAGCAACTGCTCTGATCTGGGAGTTAGGGAAAGCTCTACAGGAAAAAGACCACCTTTGGATGGAGTTTTGAAGGATGATAGCTGCTCAACCGAGTTTTGCTTGAATTTAATCCAGAAATTAATCCAGTGGTTCTCAACTGAGGGTGATTTTGTCTCCCAGGGCACATTTGGCAATGTCAAGAGATATTTTTGTTGTTATGACTTGGGGGTGGGGGGCAGGTGCTACTGGCATCCGGTGGGCAGAGGTCAGGGATGCTGCTATACATCCTAGAATGCACAGGGCAGCCCCCACGACTAAGAAGGATCTGGCCCAAAATGCCAACAGTGCTGAGATTGAGAAACTGTGCTGAGGAATGCATCAAACTACAGCAGACTGGGAACCAGGAGGTGGCTGAGCGGCCAACAGCTTCCTGTGGCTCTGGGCAGGTCCCAGGTATCTCTTATGCTATGGACTGAGTGTTTGTATCCCCCCCACCCCCCGCCAACTCATATGTTAACCCTTAATACCCAATGTAATGGTATTTGGAAATGGGGCCTTTGAATGGAATTAGGGTTAGGTTAGGTCATGAGGGTGGAGCCCCCATTATGGGATTAATGCTCTTTATAAAAAGAGAAATAGATGTGAGATATCCACACCCTCCCACACACCTTTTCCTCCCCTTTCTTTCTCCTCTCTCTCCACAGTGAGATTACAGCAAGAAGGCAGCCTTCTGCAAGCCAGGAAGTAGGCCCTCACTAAGAACCCCGTCTGTTGGCACCTTGATCTCAGACTTCCCAGTCTTCAGAACTATGAGGAGCAAATGTCTACGGTTTCAGCCACCCAATCTGTGATATTCTTTTGTAGCAGCCCGAACAGACTAAGACACCTTGGTGTCCTCCTCTACCTAGTCATGAGTCTCTGAGGCTGGATGCTCTTTTATGCCTGGATCGCCTTTCCAGTATATCGAGAGGGGGTTGTTCCACAAATGCTCAGCTCACCCATTTTCTGGCAGAGCATGGTTTTCATCCATCTGCAGAGCTCTGGCTCATAGATTTACGAGTTTCTAGTGACAGCTTTACAGACCACTTTGGTTAAAGTGTTTTGTGTGTTTGTTGGGTATAGTGGCTTTTTCACATTGTTGGCTTCCTACAAGATTCAGAAACAAAATGCACTATCATGTGATTATTAGCATCCTTCACTCTGACCCCACCCGGCCCATTTCCTCCACACTGTACTTGGTCCTGGTCACATAAGGTAACCCAGGCATACAGCAACTCTGGTGGCTGGAGAGACCCTTGCCCTTGACTCAGCCCCTGACAGCCTCCCACTGCCTGTTGGCTAGAGCCCGTCCCCGTGGCCTGGCCTCCATGGCCCTCCACGCTCTAACTCCAGTGGCCGCCCCGTACTGTCTGGTGCCTCCTTCCCCCAGACTGCACTGTGTACTTGCTTTAGCTGCAGCAGATCTGTCATTGCTCCTGAACAAACACTCCTGGAGGGCAGAGACTGTGCCTGAAGTCTTGCTCTGCCGCCCAGGCTGATCATAGCTCACGGCAGCCTCAAACTCCTGGTGATCCTCCTACCTCAGCCTCCCAAAGTGCTGGGATTATAGGTGTGAGCCACTGTGCCAGGCCACTTTTGTATTTTGAGAGTCTTCTCTTTATGAAAAACAAAAAACAAACAAACAAACAAATTAAAACTAGAAATGCCTAAGTAGGTTAACAGGACTGTGATAGTTAACAAGACTGTGATAGTTTATGTGTCACTTCGCTGGGCGTGGTGCTCAGATATTTGGTCAAAGATTGTTCTGGATGTTTCTGTGAAGGTGCTTTTTGTATGAGATTAACATTTAAATTGGTGGACTTTGAGCCATGCAGATTGCCTTTCACAATGTGGATGGGCCTCATCCAATTGCTTGAAGGCCCTAACACAAAAAAGACTGGCCACTCCCAAGGAGGAGGGAATTCTCCTGGCTGTTGGTCTTTGGACTTGAATTGCAGCTCTCCTTGCAGTCTCCAGCCTGCTGCCACACCCTGCAGAGCTGGGACTTACCAAGCCTCCACAATCCTGTGAGCTAATTCTGCAAAATAAATCTCTGTCTCTGTCTCTCTGTCTCTCTGTCTCTCTCTCTCTCTCTGTCTCTCTCTCTTTCTCTCACACACCTTTTATTGGTTCTGTTTCTCTGGAGAACGCTGCCTAACCCAAGCGCCTTGGACGGGTCCCACCCAATAAGGGCCCAGACGCCCTTTGTAAAATCCTCCCTAGGAGCTGGGCCCGCACTCTGGCCCTCGGGCTCCCCTCTGTGAGACCCTGAAGACTAGCCCTGGCCGTGGTGAAGAGCCCCGGCACACAGAGCAGCTTCCAGTCTCTGGGCGCCTCCCTCCGAGAGCATCAGGTCTCTGGCCCTGCTGCAGCGGTCCCCAGGCCATGGCCCACACACCCTGAGTGAGGCTATGAGTGGCAGGCGGTGGGGCAAGGGCTGCCTTCTCACGCCAGGAGCTTTCAGTGGGCTGCAGAACCCAGGTTGCCACAGCCCCCTGGGCAAGCCATCACTTCTCTTTCTTCATCTGAGTTCTTGTCCATTTGCTTCTTTCTAAGTGCCGTGGCCTGTCATTTGTGGACCACAGAAGGAAACGGTGGTTCAGTGATTTCTAGTTCTAATAAAACACCCTTGTCAAGATCCAGTGGTTGTTTGCCTGTCACTACTAATGAGAATACACCTTCTCGAGTGGCATTCTGAAGTGGACAGAGCCCCTGCATGGAGCTGGAGAGCTGGGCGCTGGGTGCAGGGATGCTGCTAACTGGCCCCATGGCCCTGACCAGTTCCTCCTCCTCAGTGGCCCTCAGCTGAGCACTTGGGCTTTGCTGGATGACCTGAGATTGTCCAGCTGCAGCACCCACAGACAGACTCTGCACTTGCTCTGCTGCTCCCATGTGCTCGGTGACCTGGCCCTTTGGAGAAGACAGTGGGGATGGAGAGGACGTTGGGCATTGAACTGGGAACTCTTCTTGTGTGGGGTGGACTTGCGGAGAAGTCAGACACACTGGAAAACAAACAAGCAAGCAACACATGAACACTCTCGCTAGGTTGCATTTTTGGTGTGCAGGCACCGCTCCTGTGCTTTGTGGGGTGTGTGTGTGTGTGTGTGTGTGTGTGTGTGTGTGTGTGTGCGTGCAGTAGCGGGGTGGGGAGGAAATGACCCTTGCTTGGTTTGGTCTGGTCGCATCACACAGGGACCCCTCTGGGCAAGCCTCGGCAAGCAGCAGCTTACGGGATGCAGGAGAGGGTCACCGGCCTTCATCATCAGAGGAAGAATTCCTCCGTCTGGCTGGAGAGGAGACAGTGCATGAAAAATGGTGGCAAGGGGTCGGGGGCGAAGGCAAGTGAGAAAACACTTTCATCTATTATCCCGGGGTCAATGGGCTCCCTCCCATCAGGGAGCCTCCAGGCCCGATGAATGGCCCATGGCAGGAGGTGCGGCATTGTGTGGACCCAGAGCCCCACAGCACAATCCCCTCGCTGGGGACAAAAGCGCCTAAGAAAGTGGTGGGTGGCTCGCCTCCCAGGAGCCTGCTTCTCCTTATCAAAGGGCTTTCACCGGAACGCCCCGGCCTGCTTAGGAAGGAGGGAGAGCTGTTCGTCCAATAACGCGAAGTCATTTCAGACTCATTCCAAATTCCCCGTCATGGCGATTAGGTTGGTCCGTATTGAATTTCGTCCAGAACCAGTGTGGGTTTCTCAGCTGTTGCCGCTCCCTAAAAGCCACACATATTCTTTGAGTTGAGTAATTTTTTTTGAAGAACAACACATTCCTGTTTAAAATAAAGTCCAAATCCTATGCTGAAACAGGAGATGCCTGGAGGACCACGTTTGTCCATCCAGCCGGGGTCAGGAGGCAGAGGGGCCGGCCCTTGCTTTGGGCAAAACCGTGGTCTTACCTTCTGCCTGGCACCTCCTCATCAATAGCCCATGGCCATGTGTTTTAAAGTATCTGACAAATCAGTTGTGAGTCTGCCATCGTGACTTCCTTTATTGAGATAGGGCTGGTTGGCTTCCTGTGTTTGCAGAAATACGTCTGCAGATGGAGAGAACACAGTACACCTGCAGGACCTGACACTCCCTCCTCACCCAGACTTTACAAGTGAGCGGGAAGTGGCCAGAGATGTGGTTTTGTGGTGCTATTGTCACATCTGGCAGGGAGCCTAGAGTCTCAGATCCCAAAATGAGCATGTGTGACACTGAGAAAACCCCCATATTTCACATCCAGAGCCGATACTTACGCAGAGACCCCCTTGGCTGCAGTGGCTTTCCTGGTGAGCAAAAGTGATTGTGCACAGGCCAGGATCGTGTGGAAAATGTTCTTCCCAGCCCCGGGCCTTGTAAATAGCTCACTTGCACTTTCAGTTGGCAATTTCTTTAGTAAGACTGTGGAATGGTAGGCCCAATACAAGGATCTGGAGAAACAAAAAGAAATAAGACTTGGTCCCTGTCCATGTTGGGGATAAATTAATACATAGATGAATGTAAGCATGTGTGATTAGCATTATTGAAGAGCTACACAAGGTATACCCTGAATTGTAAACATTTTGAAGGAGGAATTACTTCAAATTTAATTCTAGTGCATAGTAAGGAGTCCACAAGAGTACACTGGGTTGAATAGTGTCACCCCAATTCATTTCTGATGCTCAGACAGATTGCTGGGGTCTTTCTATCTCTCTTCCCACTGCCCTGTGGACTCCCACACCAGGGGCCTCCTCTGACTCAGAAACGTCGGGACAAACGGTGGACACTAGTGCACTGCGGAGCACGGGGACTGGGTAGTGTGGCCGGGAAAGCCTTTCCGTAGATGGCCTCTGAGCTCCCTCATGATGTGAGGGCGTGACAGAGAGAAGGGGGAGGGGAAGGGGGTGTTCCAGCCTCAGGAAATGGACTGAGGCATGGGAAAAGTTTGTGTAAGGTGTGTCTTGATAAAGGAAAGGAGATGTGGCCACAGGAGGTGAGATGGGAAAGTCCATTAAAGCCCTCCTGGGAAGGTCCTTAACTTGCAGGCAGGAAAGTTAAGAATTCTTCCTATTTCATGTAAGGAATAGAGAGCCAGGGATGGTTTTTCAACAAGGCAACTTGATTCAATTCCAGTTCTTAAGATTGCAGTAACTAAGAAGTCCAGCTGGTGACTGGATCTTGTGGTCTGATGGGAGAGATGTCAAACCCTCCAGTGTCCCCCTATGACACATTCCTCTGTGTCAGCCACCCCCCAGGAGAAGCTAGGGCACGTGTCCCGAAATGCTTCTTCCAAAGGCTCTCTCTAGCAACTGCCCTGGTCAAGATGTTAACAGACCTTGCTGCGGTATGTTCTGCAGACACAACATCCTGCTGCGTCCTCTGCCTGAGGCCTCCTTCTCTGGGTCCCCAGCACAGACAGGGTGGTGCTAGGCCCTCTGGAACCCACTCCTATGTAGGCCCTTGGACATGGAGAGGCAGCAGGAAGGGTGCCGCTGGGCATCGAGAGACCTGGGGTGCCAGGTGTCTCTTGCTGCATATGAAACCATCCCAAAATCCAGCTGAAAAGATCAGCTCATTTCACTACTACTTCTCACACTGCTGGGAGATGCATGAGCTTGGCTCTGGGTCTCACAGCAAACCTCAGTGGTGATAGGGGCTGGAATTATTCAAAGGTTCTGTCGCTCATGAGTTTGGTGCCTGAGCTGGAATGACTCAAAACATCTGGAGCTGAGACAGCTGGGTCCATGTCATGTTCTCAGGCACTTCATGACAATTCTGAGTAAAGTCTGTAATCACTAGTATGTCTCTCAGCAAAGCTCAGAGGATGAGTTACCTCGAGATGACGAAGCTGAGTCTTCAGGGCCCAGCATTTTCACATCCAAGACATCAGTTATGATACAAGCACCAGGCCCCTTCTTTCCTGCAACCTTTCTTGCACAGGCAGCTGGGTGATTGCTCCAGAAATTTGGCTATAGGCATGTCACTCCCCAATTTGCTGGAAGTACCATGACATTTCCTACAAAGCCAGAAAAAGGCAAATGCCTTTGGGCTAGGCCGTCAACATCAAGGTGTGAAGTGGCCACAGTGGGACCACAGTAAGGGGTGTGGTCTTCAGTTAACTAAAGAAGACCCTAAAGGCATTCACTTTCACTTTTTTAAACACTTGGATACCAGACGACAATTGCTGTGGATCAGATGGAGCTGCAGGAGGTGGTGAGTTTGTGACTTTGACTCACAAGAAAATACATCCAGCCCTTTGTCTTTGTATCTGAGACCCGCCAACCGCTGTCTGCCCTCCCTGCCTGCTGCCCGGCCACCGTGCACCCGTACACTCCAGGGAGTAGCTAACTTCTGCCGATGGGATTTTTGCTCCTTCCTCCTTGATCTCAGTTCTGCTTTCTCTCTGCTGGACCACCTGTTCCAGGCAGTGGAAACCCACCTGGCTGTCATATCCCAGCTCAGATCTCATCTTCTAGAAGCTTCCCTGAACACCGGGATCATTATAGTTAATCTGCATAACTAATTCAACTTGGCGCCTCCAAGGTGTCTCACCTACTGTTGTTTTGAAGTGTCAAGGAAATTTTTTTTCAGTCTCTTTGTTCTCCCTACAACTAGAGAGGGAGTTCCCTTAGGACCCAGGCCTAGTTTTATGAAATCTTCATTTCCCCAACCCTTCAAAGGACCCCTCCCACCCCCCAAGCCTGGCTCTTAATGGGCGATTGCTTCATGATGTGGTTGATTTGGTCCAGTTAATTTATAAGTTTCTTATCCAGCTTCACTGTGAGTGTGATGTAAAAGTTGAACTTGGTGGCTCACACCTGTAATCACAGCATCTTGAGAGGCAGGAGGATCGCTTGAGGCCAGGAGTTCCAGACCAGCCTGGACAACACAGTGAGACCTTGTCTCTACACAAAATTTAAAATTTAGCTAGATGTGGTGGCACATGCCTGTAGTCCGAGCTACTCCAGAGGCTGAGGTGGGAGGATTGCCTGAGCCCGGGAGTTGGAGGCTGCAGGGAGGGATGACTGTGCCACTGCACTCCAGCAGGCTGACAGAGTGAGACCCTGCCTCTAAAACAAATAAATAAATAAATAAAGATTGAACAAAAAAACAGTAACATAGTTTTATCAGTTCTTTTTTTTGTGGGGGCTTAGTCAGGTCAAGCAGTGGGAGTGGAGAAGGAACAACAAAGAAACCTGTAGCTGCTTGTGATCAGTTAGCTGCATTGCACGTTGGTGTGAAGTTACCTTACTTCTATCAAGGAAACCCTTGACATTGCTCTGGTGGTCCTGACACAATTGGTCTCCAGAGTCCTTAGGTGCTGGGCAGGTACCTCTGACCTTGCTCCTTCTCTGCTCCTGTGTGTCCTTCTCCTCCCTGCCCGCTCGGCCCCACACTCCCAGCAACAAGCTCCTGGTGCAGGCCCTGGGTCTCCTCTGATGCTAGTGTCCTTGCAGTTTCTTACCCAGGGCTGAGCACCTTATGGGTGATTTGTTGATTTGTTTATAAGCAGGGAAGTTTGGGCCCATGCCAAATTGTAATGGGATATTAATTGGCTTCTAAAAGAGATTCAGAGTGTCCTAGGGCCCCCAACCAGTCCGTGGGCAATCTTTCAGCTTGAGTAGTTGGGTGGGCAATAGTGCTTTGATTAAAATGGGAGTGAATGGAGGAAGAGAAGGCTTGGTGATGGAGGAGAAGACAATAAGGGATTTTGGTTGAGGAGCATGTTTAATTTGAGATGACTGTTAGCTATGCAAGGGGAGATGTCAAGCAGACTGTTGATTATCTGAGCCAGAAGCTTAGGAGACTGGCTTGAGCTGGAGAAAGGAATTGGAACTCCGTGGCAAGAAAGGCAGTTTGCTTTTCAATATCCATTCCCCCGTTTTCTTACTCACAAGAACTCCATCCAGATGGTAGATCACATTCCTCAGCCTCCCTTGCAGCTAGGTGTGGCTGTGTATTGGCCAAGGAAACATAATCACAGGGAATACTCCTTAGAAAGGAGGTGACTCTCTCTCTTTCCCCTCCCTGCACCCTGATGTTTGGAACCTGGTTGTGATGGCCAGCACTCCGGCAGTCTTCTGGGATCAGGAGGATGAGAACAGTAGTGCAGATAAAGTAGTATTTTTTCACTACTCATTGCAAGGGTCATGGTTGACACCCCGTAACAAACAAAAGATTAACAAGAAAAGAGCAGAACAAATTTATTTAATGAAAGTTTTATGTGACACAGGAAACTTCAGAAATGAAGACTCCAAAACCCAGGAGACACTCGGTAGTTTACGCGAAGTCTAATGAAAGAAGTGGATAGCTGCGGAGAAACATGATTGGACGAAACGCGGTGTGGTCTAAGGGTAATAAACTGGGGCAAACTTCAGCAGGGCCTATTTGTTCAGAGATTTCCTGTGTCTCTGCATGACATTTCTTCCCTTGCATGTGGAGCAGGACCCCTCGAGAAGGAGGGTCCTATTCCCTGATTTCAGGGGAGATAGGTCAGAGAATTCCTTTGTGACAATGCCTTAGGGGAGAAAGACAGGAGGAGGTCAGAGTGGCCTTCTTGCTTCTGCAGTTTTCTCCATCGCCACAGTGCATATTTTGGGGTATCAAGCTCTGAGCTACTGCAGGGCTACATTTTGGAGATGGTGAAGGTAGAAGGTAAAATCTGCCTACTTGATAACTGTGTTGTTCCTATACCAACCCCAGATGCCTATATCTGGACTTCTTTTATATGGGAGAAAAGTAAACTTTTATCTTTTTTTCTATATTTATTTTATTTTCAAATTCACACAGTAAATTGGAGTGTGTGCAGTTCTAAGAATGTTAACACATGTGTAGACCTGTGCAACCATGAGCACGACAGGGGTGCAGAGGGGCTCCTTCACCAGCAGATACCCCTGTGCCGTCCCGCTGCCGTCACGCCCTCCCCACCCAACCTACCTGGCTACCGCTGACCTGCGCTCTACCACCATAGCTTTGTCTTTCTGCGAATGTCATAGAAACAGAATCATACAGTCTATAACTTTTTGAGACTGGCTTCTTTCACTCAGCAAAGTGCATTTAACATTCATACGTGTTGCTGTGTGAATCAGTAGCTGGTTCCTTTCCGTTTCCGAGCAGTATTCCATTGCATGAATGCGCAAGTTTGCTTTTCCATTCCAATGCTGAAGGACATTTGAGTTGTTTCCAGTTTTTGGAAATTATAAATAGAGCTACTAGAAACATTCATGTGAAGAGTTTTGCCTGAATTTCAGTTTTTATTTCTCTAGGGTAAGTACCCATGAGTGAGATTGTTGGTTGACATGGTAAGAGTATGTTTAACTTTATGAGAACTGTCAAATTGTTTTCTGGAATGCCTGGATCATTTTGCGCTCCTACTAGCAATGTATGAGAGTCATTTGCTCCGCATCCTCACCAGCTCTTGGTATTGGCAGGATTTTGTATTTTATCCATTCTAACCTGTATGTGGTATGACCTCATCATGGCTTTAATTTGCATTTCCTTAATGGATAATGAGGAAGATTGTCTTTCCATGTGCTTGTTTGCCGTCCATATATCTTTAGTGAAATGTCTGCTCATGTTTTTTGTCCATTTTTAAATTGGTTTGTTGTTTTCTTATTGTTGAGTTTTGAGAGTTCTTTATATAGATGGATAGGTGGATATGTGATTTGAAAATATTTTCTCCACATCCATAACTTGTCTCTCATTCTTGTAATAGCTTCTATTGCAGAGCAAAATTTTTTTTTTAACTTTGATAAAGTCCATTTTTTCAGTTTTTATTTTATGGATCATATTTTTGGTTTTAATGTCTATTTTTTAAGCCATTTTTAAGGTCTCTGTAACTCAGAGAAAATTTAATTTTGATTAGACATGTCACCAGCACATACATGGTACCCAAAAACACAGACTGGCATGAGCTCGCCTTGAAAAGATGTGCTTGCAGAGGCCAGCTGCCGCTGAGGCTTGCCCCTCTCTCAAACTGGTGTACTTTCTGCCTGCAACTTTTTCCCCTGTCAGAGAACAGCAGCATCAGATCCCCAAGGAGGTGCTAGCACCCTGCATGAAGGGAAATGTTCCAGGCTTGCTCTTTGCTTTTACTTAATCATTCTGCAGATGTTTACTGGGCACCTACTATATACTAGGTACTCCTATACTTGTAAGGTGTACAATGCTCAACAAGTCAGCAAAGTCTCTTCCATTCTAGAGTTGAAAGGCAGACATTAAACAAATAAATAAGAACATGCCCAAGACTGGTAAGTTTAACTAAGAGTATTATCAGAGACTTGTGACCTCGAACTTCTGGACTGCGTGGTTCAGAGATGGCTTCTCTGAGCAGGTCTTTCCTCCTTATGTCACTGTCACCTCCTCCACGTCCTAACTCAGGTCTGGCTTCATAGGCATCAACCAGTGAAGTCTCACAGGGCCCCAAGTTCACAAAGGCCCTGTGCTCAGAAAAGGGCCTCCCCATTTTGTTTAGTGCCCTATTGTTACTGTCTTGAAATTCTTCCTTGTTGGAGAAGAATTTTGTAGTGGTTCTGTCAAATTAGGGAGCGGTCTTGCTTCGGCTGTGTCCAGACAGGAAAACAAACAAAAATAGCAACAGAACATGCCATCTTCATACGCTTTTGGTGATCTTGGTGGACAAACCAGCCCACTTGTTTTGATTCCTCAAAAATAGATCCTTAAGATGCATTTCCCACTTTGAAAATTCACTAGACCAAGGGCCATTCCGGATGGTTGGGTGACCCACATCTACCCATCTTTCTTGTCCCTTGTGCTGTCTCTATAGGTCTCTCTTGCTTGGTTAGAGTTTACCTAACAGAATTGTGAGCCCCCATTCATAAACACTACAAGTGTCTGTTGGTGGTGGTGAGGACAAACTCCGTCACCGGAAGCACATTAAAAGAATGCTGTATGGGGCAGAGTGCCGGTCATTTTACATACAGTCATATGCCACATAACATCGTTTTGGTCAATGATAGACCAAATATATATTAATATAATCCCATAAGATTCTAATACCATATTTTTACTGGACCTTTTCTATGTTTAGATGTGTTTACGGAAATACTTACCATTGTGTTACAGTTGTGTACAGTATTCAGGACCATAACATGCTGCACAGGTTTGCAGCCCAGAAGCAATAGGCTGTATCGTATGGCCTCGGAGTGTAGTAGGCTGTACCTTCTAGTCTGTGTAAGCACTCTGTGATGTTTGCACAACAATGAAATGACCTAAGGATGCATTTCTCAGAATGTATTCCTGTCGTTAAGTGACGCATGACTGTATTTATTTGCATTTTATCCCCACAAGAGCTCATTTCAGAGATGTAGGAACTGCAGCCCACACAAGCTAAGTCATTTTTTTTCACAATAATACAAAAGCAAGTGAACAAAATTCTTATCTGTCTTCAATACCAGGGAGGGTATTCTGATGTTTTTTATATGAATTCCCTATTTTCTCAGTTGAAGAGGCGTGGACATTTTAGACATTTTTAATCATCATTTGGATATCAAAGGCAATAATTTCTAAGGAAGCTATCATTCCTTTCCATATTGATACTTTGAACATTGTGGTTGTATTGCTAAGTGTGATCGTGGCATTGAGAGTGGGGTGTCTGAAGGCGCCGTCGCCCTGCAAGGGGTGGATGTCCACGAGAAGAAAGCTATTCATGACCTGGAGACTCTTTGCTTGGAGAGGAAGCTTTGTACATTCTTCTGTTTTGGCTCATAACTGCTTTTGAGGAAGGCAGAACTGGGCAGAACGGATGGAGTCTTCGGTGCTCTGGGAAGCGGAGGCAGGCAGTGTTGGCCCACGCAGCGCTGGTCTGCTCCACCCTGCCCTTCACCCAGACTCCTCCCTGCTCCCTGCGCGCTTTTGGAAACTGGCTTCCGGAGCCTGACACATGTTCCTTTGTCTGGCCCCAGCTGTTAGAATCTGTCTTCATTCATTAAGCAGGAAGGGAGTTCTCAGAACTGCTTCTGCAGTCTGATGTCATGGATCAGCCACAGTCGAACCTCGGCAACTTCAAATCAGAGATGTCAAAATAAACCAGGGGGCTGTACACCCACTTACTGTACACCCACTAATCCTCAGGCACAGGGCGGGATGCTTCCCCTCCAGTGTAATCTTTAGTCCCCAGGACAACCTGCACAGGAGGTGTCATTATCATTCATGGAAAAGGAAACTGAGTCACAGAAAGGTTACGGGGCATCTCAGAGCTCCGTCCTCAGAAAGAGGAAGGATCCGAGCCCAGGCTGGTGTGACTCCAAGCCTGGCTCTCAGAACACCCCACCCACCGCCTTTCCTACCAACAGAAAACTGCAGCCATCTTCCCTGCTCCTGAAAGAGGTGTGGGGAAGGGTTGTCTTTTAGAAAATAACCTTTCCATCTTTGGGGAGAACACAGGCTCCTGTCCCGAGGCCTGGCTCACCTCCCTGCCGAGAAGGGCCTCCACGCTCAGCCCGGTGCTCGGGGGCTGCGCAGTATTGTCACCGATAATTGTCCAGACCCATTCATCAGCGGGAATCCTATTTCAAACAGCTCTCCGACTCTAACGGCACGAAAAGCATGAACTAAGCACAGTTTAATTAATTCTGATCTCACAGACAGAGGCTGCCTGATCAGCGGTGGCGGTGCACAGACACGAGGCCGCAGGAATCGCTCTGGCCTGAGAAGCAGGGTGCATTCAAATGATCCCTTCATTCCTTCAAGACGGATCATTTGTTTTTTAGTAAATTCACAGGAGACGTTTGTTTGAACTGTCACTGCTTCTCGTCTTTCTGGGAAAGTGTACCTTGTAACCTGGAGAGCAGCGAAGTCTCTGATCTCGTTCACCCTGACAAAAAGAAATGAGCCTCTTTGCTTTTAGCCTAATTACAGTAGCTAAGATTCTTGCAGATTTTTATGGAAAACCTTAAACATCATCAAAAATCCGTGTTCACAGTCCAATCACCCAGTCACCTTTGAGGAAAAGGAGGGGGAAAAAATCATTATTTGAATTTCAAGCAAAGAAATATGTCGGGAGAGCTGGGCATGCTTCGTCTTCCTTCTGCCAAGGAGCCCAGAGGCCTCTGCATCCTGAGACAGTCTCTGCTCCTCAGTGCCAAGAAGAAAGTGAGGGTGACACGCAGAGATGGAGTCTCCGGAACCTGGAGGGGTGGGCTCTGCCCAGAGCTGGGACTGGCCCAGGAAATCAGCAACTTCTGTCCCCTAAATCCCCTCACGACCACCGCACAGCTGCCACAGTGGGGAAGGATGCTCCCACTTTGTAGGCGAAGCTACCATGACACAGAGAGGCTGGGCCACAGCCAGAGCATGGCAGGGTCAGAGGATGTCCACATGCTCCAACTGGACCACCAACATCCGGGGCAAGTCCCCTTGTTTCTCCAAGTCCTAATGGCCCACATGTAAAGGCAGGACCGCCATGAACACCAGATACCGTTTATTATGGCGCCTGCTGCATCATAAAGCAGTAAGTCCTCTTCTGGAAGTGAGAATTGCATGTTTTCTTCCTTGGGGACGGGAAGGAAGGAGGACGGAAGAGGAGGGAGCATCAGAGATCAATTTCTACTCATCCACTCTGCTCCTAGCACTGTGTTCAGAGCTCAGGACTGAGAGATGATGAAGACGCTGGCCCAATTCTCGAGGGGATCGCAGTCTTCCCGGGACACATTAAAAATGAAATGCTTAAAGGTGGGCCATACACGCTCTGATAGAGATGTGCGCAGGGCGTTGTGGGAACAGAGGAGAGACAGCAACTGACTTTGACCCTGACTAAGTCATTTAAATCATTTTGGACCTTGACGTCCTCATCTTTAAAATAAAATGACCGTAACTCATACTGCATAGAGGTGCAGGTGGCGGTACCCGTGTTAGGGACTCTGAGTTTGTGATGGGTCTGAGGTGGCTCTGGGCTTTCTCCAAAGTCCTGGGATTCCTCTAGGCCATACCAGCCTCCGCCTTTCCCACCCATGTTCCAACAGACCAGCCAGCAGAGAGCCTGTGTGGGGGCTTGAAAGTTGCTTAACCTCTCTGCGCCTCAGTGTCCTCACCTGGAAAGGAGGGCTAGTGAGAATGCTTCTTTTACAGGGGCTGTGGCGAGGGGATGCAGGGGAAGCCTGAGCAAGTGCCAGGATCAGTGAGTGCTAAGTAAAGGCAACCTTCCTCCTCTAGCCTCCCCTTAACCCCCTTCCTCTCTGTCTCCCTCCTCCTCCTCATTATTATTAATACATGCAAGGTCAAGTGTGGCGTCAGGATTCTCATCCTGTTCTGTTTTGCACATGCTGAGATGGGGTCCCCCAGGACGACATTCGGGGTGAGAGGGAACAGCAGGGACCTAGAGGTACACCGAGGTGGGAGTCTAAATCCATACCAGCTGTGTGATCATGGCAAATTACTTACCCTCTCTGGGTCTAAGCTTCCCTGGTTGTAAGATGGGGGTACTGATGCCTTTCTCACAGCTTTGTTGTGAAGAGTAAATTAGATAATCTCAGCTGAGAACACACAGTGGGCTGTAACTGTCCCAGGCGTGTTACTGCCATGGCCTGGCGTGGTCCTGGCCCATGTCGTGAGAGCCTTCCTCTCTGCTGGCTCTCAGCTCATTTGTCCCATCCCCACCTGCACCAGGAGGAACCTGGGTCTGAGGAGCTCGGCTTCTCCAGGATGAGGTGGCCGCAAATTCCACTTGGGCTGCTAGCAGGGGTGGCCTGTGGGGTGACCACGTCTTTAGACAACACCTTTCAGAGAAGCCCTTTTCTTTTGTGGGTGTCTCACATTAGCGCTGTGAGTTAGGTGTTCAATAATGACAAAGATGGCAATGGGAATAACAGCTAGCAAATGTTGAAGCTTCCACGTGCCAGGAATTGTGCTGGACCTGTCGCTACCAAAAGGGTGGGGAAAGCATGCTCACAGTGGCTCCTTTCAGGGCAGATGTCATTGACCCCACGTTACAGAGAGGACTCAGAGGCTCCAAATCAGTTGTGATCACTGGAAGCCAAATGCTCACACAGGGAACAGCCAGGAGCTTCATCCAGGTCTGGCTTCTTCCAGCCTCATGTTCTTTGGTGAAGCTGTGTGAGCTTTCTCAGGTAAAGGAGAAAAGAGGACACGAGGCCAAGAGTAGGATGGAAAACGTGTCTCTGAACTTTAGGTTCATCTTACTGATTTTATCATTTGTCTCCCTGGACATGGTCCTCAAGCCCATGTTAGCAAGAGTCAGCTTCCTGGGGCCGACACCAACTCACAGTCTACCACCGGCAGGTGCTTCCTGGCCCTCCCTCTGATCCACATCCTCCCTGAGATCCTCGTCCATAGCTGAATTCTCATCCACCCCTAGATCCACATCCTCCTGTGATCTCCATCCTGCCCCGAGATCCACGTCCTCCACAAGATCCTCATCCACTCCAAGATCCATGTCCTCCCTGAGACCCTCATCCACCCTGAGATCCACATCCTCCTGTGATCTCCATCCTGCCCCGAGATCCACATCCTCCCCACAATCCCTGTCTTATCCATAACCACATGCTCCTTGTTGTCCACATCCACTCTGAGATCCACATCCTCCCGTGATCCCAACTCCGGCTCTGCACAAAAGCCTGCTCTGGTCATGGCAGATGGGGTAGTTGGTCCCCCTGGACACAGCCTTGTGGGCAGTCGAGGCTGGATCCAACCCTGCTCATGTGACAGACCAGCGGGGCCCAGCCTTGGGCTGCGAGCAGTGTCTTCCATGACTCTGGCATGTCTTCTTTCCCTGCCTTTCCTGTGCTGTTCCCCTCCCCCAAGTTCCCTTCCCCACCTCTGCTCCACTGGCCAAGGCCTGTTCCATGCCCCGGGAGATGCCTCTCTCCAGGAAGCACCTCCGGGAACCCCAAGTCCGGTGAGGCACCTGCTCTGTGCCGACACAGCCCTGACTTCCTTTGTGCAGCCCCAGGCCTGTACCAGGTGACTGTGTCCTGCAGCAGACTGTGAGCCCTCTGAGGGCAGAGGCCGGTCTTAACATCCATGTATCCGGGCTGCTCCAGGGACTCAGAACAATAGTTCCAGCTGGTCAGGCAACACCAGCTCTGCTGCGGGAGCAAAGGCACCCTGGCATCTCAGTGGCTTAGCACCGTGCAGGCTCATCTGCTCACGTTAAAGCCTGGTGCTGGTCGTGCAGTCTCCTCAGTCATCATGCTTGAAGCAGTGCTGTCAGGACTGGCTTCCTCCCTTTCCTGTGAAGGAGAGAGAGAGCTGGAAAAACACATGCGATGATGTTAAGCCAGGCCCGGAAGGGGCACATGTCACTTCCACCCGTTCCCATTGTCTGGACCCAGCCACATGGCCCAGCCCAGCTGCAGGGGTGGCCGGATCTTTGAGGAGCATGAGGCTTCTCTGACACAAGCATAGCGAGGTCGGCTTCTGCTCGGTTCTCGGGAGAACTTCCTCACAGAGACGGCGGTGTGAGAAGGCTCCCTGGCCCACGAGACTCAGAACTGGCGAGCCCATGGAAGGAAAGTTGCTTCCCTTCACCTCGGCCAGAGACTTGAGTTCAGACAAAAATCAGCTTTTTGAAACACGAGGGGCCTGGCCCTGGAAACTCCCGTTTAGCCCTGTCAGTCTTGAAGACGCCTGGTGTTCCCAGCTCTCGGCGCCCTTTGTCCTCTGTGAGCTCCCTTCGCCTGGAGAGGTGACTTCTTTATTCTCGGGAGCTGCTATTTATAACTTCCAAAGGACCCTTACTCCTTTGCTTCTGTACCGAGGCTCAGAAAAAGAGTCTGCCCTCCCCAGCAGCCCTCCCCCAGCACCAGGCCTCTCTACCCCCAGAGCAATCCCGTAAATAAAGGATGAAAGGCCCCGTAATTATTACCATTCGAAAACACAGAGACTGTCAAAACCAGGAGTCCAACAAAAGCCTTTACATAAATCACAGCTGATACAATGGCTCTTAGCTGAAGGGGAGACGGGCTTAGAGTCTCAGCACTGCTGAAAGAAGGTTTGTGTCTGGGGGAGGAATTGCCAGAGTCAGGCAGCCCCTGGGGAAGAGACGGGGCCTGATGTCTGAACAGAGGGAGAGGTCCTAAGACGGGGGCCACGGAACGGACCAAGAGCAAAAATCTGAGGGCAAACTCCAGATGTGACATCGCCGTGGTTCAGGGATGGTCCTGACATTAGGGACTGGCCAGGTCACCCTCCCTCAGCAAGTTACAGTCCAGCCTGGCGGAGCGATGCCCCCTGGGAGGACACGCTGCCCTACAGCAGTGCCAGGCAAGGCGGTCTGCAGCCGGCGAGTCCCAGAGGCCTGCAGCGCTCTGGGCTCTGACAGAGGCAGGTCTGAGCGGGCTGGGCTGCCTCAGGAAGGCTTCCCAAAGGCAGCCGCGCCTCGTAGGGAAGGCACAGGGGAGAGTGGAACCTTCCAGGGTCAAGAGATGAGGCTGACTCAGGTCACATTTCTTGAGAATGTGTCCACAGAGCTGGGATTCCATAGTGACCCTGTTGAGGGGCTCTGTCTCTAAAGAAGGACAGAGACCTTTTCAGGGGGTAGCAAATTCCAGAAAAGCAGGGAAATCGGTAAGAGACTTCATATCTCTGGGCACAGCAATTATTCCTTTTGAAAAAGCCATTCAGTGGCAAATTCAGAATTCAGTGGCATTTAGCAAATGCTGGTGGCTCTTCCTATGTGCTGTGCAGCACTCGACTCCCACTGCTTCTTCCTTTGAAGATGAATAAGACATTGTCCTTAAGACATGTAGGGCCAGGGAAGGAGGCAGACACAGGAACAAGAACCGTAACGGAGGGTGACTGGTGCAGACAGACAGCTGCCAAGAGGCGGTGCCCCCGTGGGGAGAAGCTGAACCCCCGGGGTCTGACTCCCAGTCCTGCCGCTCCCAGCTCGGTGATCCTGGGAGAGTCATTTACTTCTCTGGGCATCAATGACATCAGAATATTAGTGGGGGGTATGGGGATTAAAAGAGAATCAGAAAGGTGTCTCGTATCCAGTCACCACTCTGTGGGCATTAGCCTTGTTTTAAATTGCTTGGCTAGTGAGCAAGGGTTTATAAAGCATATTATCATCTGTGCTCTAATCCGACCCTAACGTGACAGGGATCAATTTAACCTGAGATGAGACAGGCTCAGAGAGGAAACCGAAGCACCCAGGCTCACGCCACCAGGGCAGAGCCTGGGCTCACCCCACAGAGCATCTTCTGTGCTGAGGTGAGTGCACATGGGCTTTTGCCTCTTGGATGCTGGGCTGGGGTGGGGGGTGAGCCAGGGGGCTTTGACTTACTGCAGAGTCCCTGGGGACTCTTCAGACAGCCAGGGGCCTTGCTCACGTCAGGCTGTGACCTCACCCAGAGCCAGGCTCTTCTGCCCAGGCTGCTCGGAGCCCACGCAGGAATGCACGCCCATGAGCTGAGAGGCCTTCTCCCTACCACAGCAACTGCCGGAAGCCAGGGAGCTGCCAGAGGCACAGGGCTCCCCGCTCCTCTTGGGTCCGCATGGCCCTGGGATGGATTCCCACTGCTGGGGATGGTGCGGTCCCTGCTGATGTCTCAGGGGGCCTGGTTAGCCTCATCCTGCCTCACCCAGGGCGGCTGCACACAGGCGCCTGTTCCGCGTTCTGCCTCAACGGTGTCCCCTGGGTTATCTGTGGTGGGCACTGTGTGGAGGGTCCCCTTTGGACTTGCGATACCCTGTGCAGGTACCAGCGAGCCACAGCTGGTGTCCAGAATTGAAGCAGGGCCAAGTGGGGTACACGGTAGCTCCCCAAACAACCCATCTGTAGATCCCAGTGAGTGATCTGGGCAAACGGTGCCCATGGAGGGGTGCCTGTGTGCGTGTGCACGTGTGTGTGTGTGTGTGTGTGTGTGTGTGTGTGGGTGGGTGTTGTAGGGAGCATTCGGGGCAGCGAATCCTTTGGGAGAGCAGAATTGATGAGAAAGGGGGCAGTGGGGAAAGCTGGAGGCTCCAGGTGGGCTCAGCAAGCCATGCAAAGCGAAGGGAAAGTGTCGGAATTTAGAAATAACCCTCAGTGGCCGCCCAGGTGCATTGCAGATCGCGCCTCACCCTGTCTGCCGGGAGGAGCCAGCTGCAGTCGTGGGCGCGCGACAAGCTGATCCTCAGGGACTCCCACAGGGGGACCGTCCTTGGCAGAGGGCACGTCCCGGGGCAGGCAGCACACTGTTTCTCCCACAGGGGTGCAACTCGATGGCGGGTCTGATGCCAGCTTGGTATGTCAATATATGCATTTAAAAACATAGAGCGGCGTATAATAGAATAGAAAATAGAGCGTGTGGCACACAGTAAGGAGCATATTATTTCAGTCAACTTCTGTGTACGTAGCTCTACAGTGGGATACAACAGAAATCATATTTTTTATTCTATGATTAAGGGGATGTTTGGAAACTCCACTGCAATATTTCAGCCTCTGAGATAGACTCAGGCAGAGCAAGGTTCCAAAGCTCTGGGCTCTGGGAAAATTGCTCACGCTTGAACCTCAGCTTCTGCATCTGTCGGATGAGGTCAACAACGCGGGCGTGACCGGGCCACTGTGAGGGTCACAGATGAAGCGTACAAAGTGTGAACAGCGCACGGAGCAAGATCACTAAGTGATCACTCCCCGGCCCCTCCCCCGCTAGAGCTGCGATGGGGATGGGGGTGTTTCATGAGGGGCAGTGACAGGGAGCGCCACTACCCTCTGCAGCCGCTCTCAGTGCCAGGCTGAGCTGTCAGTTGCTCTATCCGAGGTCCCTGCACCCTGTCTGCACCAAAAGTCAGGTCAATCCCCATTTCCACATGGGAACTGTGGGCACGAGGGCTCCGTCTCTCTCCTTCCCCCTGGGCACCAGACAGAGCCTGGTGCTGAGGAGGCGAGGGGCGGGAACAGGACGACCAAGGACATCTGTCCATCCGTCTGTCTGTGAAGCGCACTGGAGATTGGACCACCCTCTGCTAGCCTGTTCTCTCCCCTACACGCCACCTGACAGACTGACACAGAAAGCCAGCCTGGCCAGACCTGCCCCCCGACTTGGTGGCACGGGGAAGATGAGGGAATTAACTTCTGGCCCGCTGACAGTGGCGCAGCCTGCCAAAGCCGCCCGGGTAATTTGGTTCCTTTCCTTTGTTGACCTGGTGCCAACGCACAAGAGCGGATTAAGCAGGGAAATTCTGCATGGAGAACTCTCCCCCTTGGCGCTCCGATCCCATTGTCTCCTGAGAATGACAGCCGCTGGTGGTGCCAACGCACACCGCTCCCTGGCACGTCCCCAGAACAGATCAGCTTCCCATTCCTGAAAAGAGGGATTTGTTAAAGAACCGGAGTTAAAAGAAAGAAGGAGAGGCAGGAGAGGACAGGCCGTAGAGTAAAAGTTACGCCTGGTTTGTTGCCTGGTTTGTTAATTAAATGAGCAAGGTCCTCTAATGCTAATGCTGGTGCCTGCAGGGGACTTTGGTGCCTCTCGAACTCCGCTGCTCTGGGGATGATTTCAATTTGGCCCACGCTTCCTGGGCCCCGGCATTGGGCTCGGTGCTGGTTGGTGGGGTGGAGATGAACAACCGGCCCCTTTAAGAGAGATGTGTCAAAGAGTCCTACCTTTTCAGGAACACAGACACTTACACAAAAACCTGGGATAATAATGGTACTATTTACTGAGCGCTTGCTACGTTCCAGTCACTGTTCTGGGCATTTTATTCCCATCTGCTAATTTAATGTTCCTAATAACCCCACGAGGCTTGTATTATGGTTATTACTATACCCCACTTTAAAGATGGGAGACACAGGCATACCCAGTGGTAGGCTGTGCATGTTAGCCACTGCTCTCTGGCAAAAACGAGAATAGAAACAAGCCCTGAAAACTGCAGCATGTGCCACTTTCTGTGGCGTCCGTGCTCCCACCATGCCCTATTTCAAGCTCCCCTGGGGAGGTCACAGGACATGCAGTTGGGAAGGGTCGTGCACCCTCAGCTCATGGGCTGGGTCCACACCGCAATGCACGTTCAGCAGCTTGTCCAAGCTCACGCACTAAGTGGCAGAGTCAACATTTGTACCCAGGTCACCTGGGTCCTGAACCCATTCTCCCTACTCCTGTGCAGCTCAAGCTCTGCTGCAGAGAGAAAGGACTCAAGGCTGAAAGGGCTTGTTCTGAAGGCTAAGCGACATGAGAGACACATCTCTGTCCCCCGTCCCTGACAGTCCTCCTGACCCCATCCCGTTTGCCCTCCTGCCTCACACGTGATTGAGCCCAGTAACTCTTGGTTCAAGAAGCCTGGGTATACTACAACACGTCTTCTCAGGCAGAACATGAGATGTTCAGCCACCTTTGGTATCCCAGGTAAAAAATTTCGTAACCACTAATAAGGTCTTTAAATCCTCTCTTTGTACATCATTTTCATTTCATTATCACAGCACGCTTATGAGAAATCTGGTTGAAATTGTTTAGTCCAAGAGTAAGATAATAGCCCCCTGCTGCCAGTTTCCCCCCTTCTGTGAGCCCTGCACGCTGGCCGATTTATGTCCTCGATCCCAGGCACCCAAGCAGTCTCCTTGCCAGCAACCTTCTGCAGCTCCCACTACCTGTGGATAAAGTTCAGGCTTTTTAGTTGGCATTCCAGGCCCGCCAAGCTCTTACATACACACTCACGCATCCACCCATGGGACAGACAGGCACTCTACCAAGCGAAGGACAGCCATCCCAAACTTATTCCTATTACTTTTCATTCATTCATTCATTTATTAATACAATCAATCAATCATCACTGAGCCTTTATTATACACTAGGTTCTGGAGACACAAATGTGGACAGATATGACATAGACTTTGCTTTTAAGGACTGTTTCTCCCAGGCAAATATGGTTTCTCTTGACGAAACATTTTCCTACCTCTACAATTTTGTACACACTACTTTTTCACCTGGGACGCCCTCTCTATATGCAATTTGTTGGTTGTTCAAGGTCTCAATGAGGCCTTCTTTGCAAGCCTCTCCTAGTGCCCTGCTTCACCCTACCACACCGGACCCGATGCGCCTTCCCTGAACTCCTCCCGCAGTCCTCGGCCTCCCCTTCTGACCCTACTCTTGCTGTCTTGGGTTGAAGCTGTTTGCATCCACGTCCATTCTCTGTTGCTAGAACCTGCCTTCCTGTGGTTCCGGGACAGGAGATTGATACTCACATCCCCTCCCCTCCCCTCCCCTCAGGAAGCCGGGGAGCAGGAGGTGCCTGTTGGATGAATGAGGAAGAAAAACAGTCGCTAAGGTGAGAGATGCTCTCTCCTCTTTGTTGCTAAGTCAAAACGTTTGGCACAGGAGTATAACAAAGTCCTTTCCAAATAGCGAACTGCTACTTTAGACCCATTTGGGCTCCTTGTAAGTTGCACGGTGTGTGTTCTATTGCTCTTTAAAAATTTTTTCACAGTTAGCTTCATTAAAATGACAGTCACTTCTGGGAGCAAATTAATAAATTGAAACATACAGGATTAGAGTTTGAAGGGACCTGCAAGGCCTGTTAGTTTTAGTCCCTAATTTTAGATCTAAGAAAATTGGGTCAAGAGAGGCAAAATAACTTACTCAGATTACCTTGTGAGTGATCACAGTTTATTGTACAATAAGGCTTGTCGTACCATAATAATTGTTTATAATGGTTGAGTCATTTACCCAACTACTCTCTGCATGTCAACTGTGTGTCAGGCAAAAGGTGATTCAAAACCATTAAAGGAAAAGTAGTATATATTTATTAGTAGTTTCGTTGTTTAGAAATATTTCCATTAACAGTAGCAAAAAGAAAAGCTGATAATAGATCATACAAGGTAAATTTCAGTAATCTGAAAAATTACGTATGTGAAGTGTCCCATTTTACATGTTAAGAGGGCACTGGGATGGGCATATAAATCAAGGGACCACATTTCCTGGTTTGCAGGGGGCGGTCCAGGCTTACTCTTCTTGTCCTAGCACAATCATTAATAGTGCCTTCTTTCACTCTCAACAGTGTTCTGACTTGGACAATAAAATATATGGTCATCCTATGTATAAAGCTTAGCAGTTTTTGTTCATATAGCTGTAATGTTATGGAAGCGGTTTTTAATCAGGAGCAGGTTCTAAGCAATGTGTCACTGATGCGTTGTGGAACCCGGACATCTTGAGGCTGTCTGCTTGGGAGAGCCCCTAGAAAACCATCAGAGATGCTAGTGATGCCCTCTGTTCTCTCAGAGTCTCTCTACTGAGAAAATTTTCTATTCATAAATCCTATGGCACATCCTTTCAAATCTCAGGAAGGTACAAGAACCTCAGAAGCAGGTTGATAGTTTTGCCAAAAATAGAAGCTAAAAGCAGTGTTGGGGGTGGAGAGGTAGAGGATGTTGATGGGGTGTCACAGGCCAAATGCAAGTCATTCCAGGCATTTCTGCATAAAAATCCACTTCCAATCTTCCTACATGAACTTGCCATTAGGTAAATTGCTTTAAAGTATTAAATGAACCATAAAATTGTCCATTTGGGAATTGCTAAACTTCCAAAAAATGTGCTTTGCCAATTTTGGATGCTCAAATGGTTTGAATTCTTTTTTGCTGTCCAATTCACATTCTTTGAGGTTGGTGGGAATAAAGATCACTTGAAGGGTAGGTGTATGGGGGCACATCACCCCCCAGGCCCTTGAGGATTCTTGTCAGAGGCCCTAAATGACATCACATAACTCAACCTCTATTGCACATCTTTGTAGAAATGGGTATGACAGATAAGGTGTCTGAAAAGTGGTCTTACTAATATTACTGGAAAGATATTAGGGCTCAATTTCCGTCTAAGTCTTGCTCCATGGCAGTTGTTTCTTACTTGGGCCCCTGTCTTTAGTCTGTTCTCTCACAGTTCACCCTCTCCCCTGTGGCCCAAGAGACCTTTCTGGAGCGGAGAGACACAGGCAGTTCAGAATCCCACTTCTGACACTCTGCGGGCTCACTACCTGCAGAAATAATGTCCCAGCACAATACAGTGAAGACCTCAATCAGCTGACCCTTGTATTTCTTTCTTGCTTCATTTTCCAGTATAACATTTTTTCTGTTATGTACTTTCAAGTTAAAGTCAAAACTAAGGCATGCACGAGGATCAAACGTATCAACTCTTGCCACTACGAACAGATGGCATGAGCAGGCACTTGTAAAGTATCACTTTGGACTTCAGAACAAATGGATTTAAGAACAGATTCTGGGAACCAACTTTTTTGTAAGCAGAGGAGCTTCTTTTTTCCAGTTTTCCCATCCATCCATCCATCCACCAATCCATCCATCCATCCATCCATCCATCCACCCATCCACCCATCCACCCATCCATCCATCCATCTACCTAACCATCTATCCATCTATTCATCCACCCATCCTTCTATCCTCCCATCCATACATCCATCCATTCATCCATCCATCCTCCCACACATCTATCTGTCCATCCTACCATACATTCAAACATCCATTCATCCATCCATCCATCCTTCTATCCTCCCATCCATTTATCCATCCATCTATCCATCCATCCATTCATCTATCCATCTGCCCATTCTTCCAATGGTTGATGGCTTGCTCCATCTGTGCCAGACACGAGCTCTGTGTTGGTAATACACCAGAGGATGGTACAGTTCCTGGCTTTGTGGAATGTAGAATTTAGTAGGAAACTGCTGTAGTCCCCCAACTTGCTTGTCCATTGCCTGTGACCATGCAGCGTCCTCCACCTAATGTGCCATTATTCATGTTCTCTATCTAGAAAATGCTACATCAACATAAGTCCTAGCTCAAGCACTTCTTTCTAAGACTATCTACCTCTGCCAAAAAGCAAGAATGTGGAGTTACACAGACCTACAAAAAAATCTCATGGAGTCAGACAGACCTACAAAAGTCTTGTTTCCCCTTTACTACCCATAGAACCTTGAACAAATCACTCAATCTCTCAAGGCCTCATTTTTCTAAACTGTAAATTAGGAAGAATAATAATTTCTCATTTCATTTCACAGAGCAGTTGTGAGGTTCAAATAAATGTTTCAATGCCTTAAACCACTGTCTATCCATTCATTAACTCCCTGAACATTTTCTAAGAGCCTGCTCTCTGGGCCAGGTCCCGTGTTAGTGCTGGAGATCTATATTCAAGCAGAACCTTCCCACAGGGAGCACATGATCTAGAGTGGGCAACAGTCACGGAACAGTTACCATGTACTGTGAGACACGTGATGGGAAAAGCTTGCATAGGGCATGGCAGGAGCCTAGGGAGGGTGGCCTCAAACATGAAAACCATGTGATTTAAAATAATTAGTGCAAACATTCATCTCACACTTCCTATGCACCCTGCCCTGTTCTAAGAGCTTTACGTGCATTAACCCATTTAATGCCCACATTTATTACTCCTTTTTGGAGCAGGTACATCTACTAACCCCATTATACAGATGAGGGAGATTTCTTCCCAAGATGACATGATGAGTAAGTGGTAGCGGTGATATAGAAACCTCTTATGTCCTTTATAAACAAAGTCCACTAGTGGGGGTAAGTAGATATCACATGTGACCAGGGCAGTGAGCAAGGATGTTGGCATGACCAGAGCAGAGGAAGGTGGGCACCAGGAGCAATCAGATCCCTGAGGGCCTGCAGAGGGCTGAGGAGCATGCAATCCCTGAGGCTTCTCAAAGCAGGAATGGTGTGATCAAGGCCAGAACATGTAGGAGCTTGGATTTACCTCTTTCCTTGTCCTCCCTCCCCCCTCTCCTTCCATTCCCAGGGAATGTCCTCCTGTCCATCCTCCTGGACGCAGACTTTGAACAAGGCTGGCTGCAAAATATGGTTGGAGACTTAGAACCAGGTTTTGGTTTGCAGAGTCAGAACATGCCCTGGCTACAGTTGCATGGTATGGCCCCAGCATATCTGCTGAGTGTACAGGAAGAAAGCAGCCATTCATCTAGATATTTCTTTACCTGTTGGACTCTTGGACATATGATAAAATGTTGCTAAGTGGCTAAGTGACATCTTTTCTTTTTCTTTTTATCTATCTGACCCTAAAAATTGGGGTATTTGGCATCATTCATTCAACAATTTATTTGACTTGCCCTGAACTGATCTTTGCTAAAGCTCCAAGCTGGGTTAAATCAGTCATCTCTTTTTTTGTCTCTTAAATTGTATTGCTTTAGGGAATTTTTGTTTGAAAATCTCTATTGACTTTTCCTAAAAGAAGAAATGACACCTTAGATTCTAAATGAAATCTACTTTTCAAGGAGGTGTGAGGTCCTCACAGTGAGTCCACAACCACCAAGATCTTGAAGTTGAGAACATTCACAGATGTCACCCAGCCCAGCAGTTCCCACATCTGACCCATTGCCAGAATCACTCAGGAGCTTCAGAGACAGAAGGACAACAACAGCCAGAAGGATAACAACAGCAGCAGCAGCAGCACCAAAATGAATAAATCGGAATCTCTGGAGGAGAATTTGTGACTCCACTTATGAAGACTCTCCCCAGATCTTTCTGTGGCAGCATGTCTGGGGTCCCCTGTCATCACTGGTCTACCAGAAGGGGCAGCCACCCAGAACAGTGCTGTTTTGGCACTACCCACCGCTGAGGAAGCACGTGGGGGCTGAAATCCAGCCCGGGCTGCAGAGCAAGGACACCTTTTTCTTTGTGCGACTCTGTCAGCCTGCGGAGTGTGCCTCCGGGGCAACATCCACACAGGGGAGCACCTTTTTCTTAATTTGCACAAAGGTCCCCTATAAACCAACAGGGACATTGCTAAGAAACCCCTAACACTGCAATTATTTTAAAGACCATTCTGACTAATGGTCATATTGGACTGCTGTCAAGGTAGCCCAATCCACCACGGGAACCATGGGGTTGTTAGTTCGTCCTCTTCCTCTGCCTCTCTATGGCCTGCAGCCACAAGTCCTGTTTAGATCCTGCAGCCCACGGAACATCCGTGGTTCTTCTCCAAGGGGACACCCTCAAGGATTTGAAAACCATCAACCTGTTCCCACTAGTCTTAGGTTTCTTGGTTAGAATAACACCACTTTCGTCAACCATTTCCTGCATAATCTGACTTGGTTTCTCTTCCCCGTTTGTCAAAGTCTCCCTTAACCTGTGTCATCCCCGAGGAGGGACACTGCATTTGGCCGTTCACCCATGCGCGCCATCAGTGCACACCATGGAGCTGGTTCCCTGAGGCTGGCCGCCCACTTGTCTGAGGCCAGTGAGGCAGAGCACCCATGCACACAGCAAGTTACACAAGGAGGAATTTTTACTTACAGATAGCTCGCGAGGGACAACGGAAGTTTAGGGTTCATTGTCAGCTGGTCCCCCAAGCCTCAGTGAAGCTGTCCAGGCTGGGTGGAACCCCGGCTGCCCAGGCTCCATTTGCATCGCCACTGAGGGACCCCGGAAAGCAAGTCTGCCTGGTTTTATACTCCGTGGTCTCATGACATGCTGGGCTGAAGCACTGAAGGAATCCCGTTTCTGAGGGAGACTGGAACAGGGCCCGGGCTGCTCCGGCCAGTCCCTCCCTATCTCAGGATGTTGCATTTCCAGCACATTCTAAAGTTATTCTTGAGAAATGCAAGTGAGAAAGGGGGGAGACTGGGTTGGTCCAAGGCTACCCAGAGAACTGTCCTGCACATATCATATGCCAAGTATTCAACAGTTGTTCACCAAATATTTCTTGGTGCTTACTGTATTTTAGCCTCTCCAGCCTTTGGGGATATAGTGACAAGCAAAGTAGAACTTGTTTCTTAGTTCGTGGACTTTTCAATCTGGTGGTCGGGAAGACAGAAAATAGATAAGTAATTCAATGAATAAGAAAGATAATTTCAAACAGTGTTGAGTGTCAAGCACTTTGCAAGGTGTTAAGGGGTAAAGTGATGATAAAGATGAATTCTGCAAGTCTCTTGGTCGAGTGTGGAGCTCGAACCCACAGCTTTCACCTGGCAGGGCTCATGCTGAAGTCAGGGCTGTGGGAGGATTATGGGAGCACGGAGTGGGAAGACCTAGAGAGGAGGAGGAGAGACCCCTTCTGGGATCAGTTCTTTTCAGCCCAGAAGGAGCAGCCTGTTCCCCAGTTAGAATAGAGTTTGTTCTAGTTTTTCTTAAATAACTCTGGCTTACTATATTGTTTTTAAAGTCATACTGGGTAGACTTGATTTTAGAGTCTGATTTTTTTCCCCCTTAGGGGTGGAAGGAGTTTTCCTTGAGAAAAAAAAAAAAAAATCCCATGTTGCAATTCCCATTTCAGTCTTGTGGGCCTTGGAGCCAAAATAGCTTGTGCACTAACTACTAAGCTATGTGAGATGGGAGATATTCGGCTCCTTCAATCTGGTAGGCTTGGCAGGGCCAGCTCTCGGTAACAATGACTTCCTATATACCAGCCACAGTATAAAAACTGTAGCCTGTGTTTTGTCTTGCTCTGTGCCCTCTGGGGCCAATTCCAGCGCTAAGCTCCCTTTGAAGTTTCCGCGCCTGGACTGGCTTCACAGACTCTGAAGCCAGATGAGAAATGGGCCCATTATTAATAGGGGCAAAGCATTTGCACCCTCTTCATACAGTGTGGGTGGCACTGGGCTTCCATGGAATATGCTAGGCAGAGTGTCAGACTGCTCAGAGTGCTAGTGCCGGGCTTGGCACTGGTTTATTTTGGGACCTGTTGGCACCAAGTGTCAGTGAGCCAGGAATGACTTCCCTGTGTTTAGCTGCTGAGCGATGAGAGGTTATTCCGGACAGATGATGGGCTTGGAGGATCGTGCATTAGGAGAACAGATTCATTCATTGTTTAATTGATTGATTCGCTCATTCAAATGTTTACTAAGCTCCACTCTGTGCCAGACCTTGTGTCCCTCCACTTCTCAGGGAACAAAGGCCCATAAGATTCCAGTAGAAAAGATGAGCATACAACTTACTCAGTACAATGCAGAGTTATGGGCACCCCAGAAAAAATCTGGGGAGCTGGGGGATGAGGAACAATGAAGGGTGTCATCAAATCTCCCTGGCTGGGGGTGGTTAAAAAAAGGCTTCATAGAAGACATGGTGTTTGAACCGTATTTTAAAAGGCAAACAGAAACAAACCAATGATAAAGGAACCTGGGTGTGTTGCAATCGGACGAGACACCTGCTCCACTCACAAAGCCTTAACCGAGCTGCTCGGGTGGCTCGGCTCTGAACAGAGGAGTGCGTAATGATGCTGCTCTGTTTAGCGAGGTGTCACAGTGACAGGAGGGTACTCTGGCCTAGCAGTCAAGAGGTCTGAGTTTGGATGAGTCCTCACTTCCTCTCTCTGGGTGTCGTTTTACTCACCATTTCATAAGAAGAGTGGAGATGTCGGTGCAGGGTTGGAGAGCCGGGATCTCCTACCAGGCGGCCGCGTGCTCCCTGAGGGCATTCCTCAAAGGAAAGCTGGATTTTGCAGAAGATCTCATTGACCTTGTGATCAAATCATTTCTAGGACTCTTTCTAGTCTGACACCTGGCACCTGATCTCAGCTCGAGTCCAGGCTGTCGATTCACAGCTGTGCGACCTGGGACACGTCACTGTCTTCCTTCTTCCCTCACTTCCCCATACTGTCAGGGTTGGGCAAGATGATCTGGAAGCCCTGCCTATTTGGGCTCTATGGACCAAGATCTGCAGATCAACCACACTGGCTGTGTAGGGGATTCGGTTATCAGGAAAGAAAAGTGATACTATTTGGCAGGTGCCTCCTAGGGACTGGGCACAGGGCTAGGGATTTCGCATGCATTACTTTCTCTAACCAGCACAAAGATCTCCTAAGGTATTTACAGATAAGGAAACAAGCCCCAAATGGTTAAAGGACTGGACAAAATTCTCTGGAGGAGTGTGAAGGAATGGGAAGAGTGGACAGGGACCTCTGCCTCTCAGTCTAGGGCTATTTCTGTCATTCTGAATCTTTGATATCACTAACAGTGCGGGCCTCTGTTCTGGGTTGTCTGGTTAACACGTGGGCTGCTACGCTGGGAGGAGCACTGTGGGATGAACAGCATCTGCCGGCCCAGAGCTGGCCTGGATGGGCAGTCAGGCCACATACCCAGGGAAATGCAATGGCCCTGCGAGGTACACATCTCGCGGGAGTTGCTCAACTGGACAGACAGAAGGCTGTGACGTTCCAGATGGGGGAGTCCTGGGCTCAGAGTTAGGGGAGTCTCCACATTGTCATGTGTGGGGGTCTGATGTCTTATGTGGGGGAAACAGAGGCCATGGGTCCAGCTGGAACGAGTGCGAGTAAGAAAAGGCATGAGAGGAGCTGGCACGTGCCTTGGGGGGTGCATGCGTCCTTGCGTGTCTTCGCCTGTGCCGCAGGAGTGCACACCAGTGCGTCCCTACGGCCAGTGTGACAGGTACGCATCGGGAGTATGTGTGCCATGGGCTTTGTGTCAGGGAATACACGTGAAGGAAGCCTGTGTATGTTTGCGTATGTGTTTGTGCACATGTAAAGAGAATAGATGTGTATGTATGGTATCGGTTTGTGTGTCATGTGTGTGTACTGGGAAATGTGTCTTTAAAACCTGACTATGAAAACAGTCCATTATGAAGACAAGCATTACTTGGGAACAGGGATCCACTGTATATTTTTTTATAGCACCTTCTTTAGCTCCCAGGTAATAACTCATTCTTATTTCGACTATCACCATAGGTCCTGCCCTTAGGACAAGCCAGGCTGTCTAGAACAGGCTATCCCTTTTGACCATGGAAAGGGCCTTGATTTGAACAGAGCAAGGCCAGACCTGGACAAGAAGTATTTTCAACTCCCAGAGGGTGAGCTGTGGAGTGTGTGCTATCAGAACTCAGGGTAACAAAGCCCAGGCCCCCAGGGACTGGGCCTGGTGGTCGGTGTGCAGGAACACTTGGTAATGAATCTCCGCTGGGCTGGTGGGAGGAGGGAGAGGAGGAGGAGGAATATCAGCAGCTTCTGGGCCTGAGAAATCAGTGTCCGCTCCCACGGGTGACTCATGAGGCCTCACCTTGCTCGCCATGAACCAGACCGGCTGGAAAGCTGACTGCCCCTTCCCCGCCAGAGCGAGGACTGATGAAGTCATATCTCCCCCAGGCTTTGAGATCCTTTGGGAAAGTTGCTGTAAAACCATGGGGTGTTATTACCACGGGGACGCCAAAAAGTCACTGGAGCATGGAGGTCAGCATTCCAGTCTACAAGGCCTTAGGGTGTCTACCTGCTTTCATGTTCTGTTGTTACCACAGGCCTTGATACCCTAAGCGAGTCAGAGGCGTGGGAGGAGCTGCTGGCAGGGCCCAGCCAGGCCGTGTAGAGAGCCGTCCGGAGTCACTGTCCTGCCCACCTGCCTGTGCACAGGTGGCCGCGTGTCCTCAGGGGTGCTGAGGTTTGGAGGCCCTGCTGCCTCTGAAGGTAGGCAGTACTGTCGATTTTATAGAAACCTCCTGGCAAGGCGGCTGTTGGGGAGCTCAGCAAACACCTTCCCCACCCCAGTTTGGAGCCCATGAAAAGAAGGGAATGAACAGTGATAAGCCTCTGCTCCGTGCGCAGACATCCTAGGCCTTATTGCCCCTTAGCTCATCTGATCCAGACAGCACCTGATGAAATGTAAATTGTGGCCTCTGTGCTCCAGATCTGTAATCTCTGGCCGGGCTGCTCACAGGCTGCGGTCCAACAAGGCAAGGCAGGTATTCAGGGCCAGCTCCACTGAGCCCGGCACTGTGCTCTGCCCCGACCATGAATCTTCCCCCGTGTCCACGGCCCTGCCCCAGCTCCTCCACCTCCCACCCAGCCTTCTCTTTAGTAGCCTTTGTGCCCCTCCGACCAAATCCACCCCTCCCCTCCCTCCACCTACCCAGCTCGAATTCGACAACCATCACCTACGCTGGAGACACACCTCATCCCCCACCCTGCGTCCCCACAGCCTGCAGTGCCTGGCTTCTGAAACGTTTCAGCATCTTCACTGTAGAAAAGTATCTTATTATTTTTTTTTTTAAATCCCCATGTCTTTCATTGTCACAAGGAAGAATACGCTGACTCGGTTCATTCACTGTCACTTACCCACTAGGGACAAAAGGTAAGAAGAGAGACCCATGTCCCCGAGGATCCCAGAGTGCGTGGGTGAGGCAGGGCGTGAGCTGGGCCAGGCATGCGCTGAATGCTGTGTGGATCTCACCCAGTGTCATTCCCACAACAGCCCTCGTGGGTAAGGACAGTTATCACCTTCCCCGCCGGACGCTCTGTCACTCTGCCTGCCTGCCTTCTGAGGAAGAGTGTGATCCAGCATCGTGTGATGGTGTCGCAGAGAGTCCCGGAGCACAGGGCCGGGGGAGTGGCCGGTGAAGAGGCCAGGGGGAGTTTAGAGAGGGTGACAAGAAGGCTGAGAAGTGCGGGAAGCACCTGCAGGGGAGGAGGGACAGTGTGGGACCAGATCAGGGCTGGTCCTGAGGCCTGGCACCCAAGGCCAGGCACACTGGGCACATGGCAGCGTAATCATCGGCGAAGGCGCTGGCCCCAGGGCAGCAGAGCCCACCTGCGGGATTCGGACCCTGCCTGTCATTAATGAGACACAGATGAGTACAGTTGAGTCACGTTATTCGTGGCAGTTATGTTCTGTGAAGCCACCAAAAGCTCTGAATTAGCAAATGCTGAACCACAGCTCCCAGGGAGACACAGGGTTTCCTTCCCGCAAGCCTCTGGCCGCAACGTTTTCTTCAACCTACCAATGCAGAATCTTGTTTTGTGTGTGTTTCTATTTGAAGACACCGTATTTAATATATAGTTGATTCATTCACACTGAACTCGCGGCCAACAGCACCGTAACTCGCGTCTGCACGTAGCCTAGCTAACACGCACTTCCTCCTCGTGCTCAGGAACGCTGGACAGCATCTCAGCACCGTGCTTGGGGGCCATTGTAAACAGTGAATCGCCAAAAAAATGCACAAAACATGGACCGTGTGACCCTAGACAGACTGCAAAAGGGACACTCGTTTACAATGTGATGTCTGAAACAAGAAGGCAGAAAGGTGCCTCTTTTGACCTTAGCCGGGAACGTGTGTGACAGGTGACCCGCTTGCTTCACTGCTCCGCACACGTCCATGCATAGCTGGCAAAGTGCCGCGGGTGTTCATTGGGGGGGTCACAGATACATCTTAGAGAGGAGGCAAAGTGGCAGTAACAGAACCTGCGAGTCGGGATTGGCACCGGGAAGGAGAGCCCGCAAGCCCTGCCCTGGAGCCCTCCTGTCCTCCCACGGAGGTTCCCCAATCAGTGTGTGGGGACTCACCTGCTGATGTCCCCCCACAGGAGGGGACTCACTGCACTCTGTCCTTAGATCTCTGTGGAGCCACGGAAGTGGCCTGGGAATGGGTTACACTCTCCAGGGACTGAAATCTGGGCTCAGGTGAGGTCCACGGCCCAAGGCTGCTGCCCAGCGGAGGCAAAGTGGAGAGCAGAGGCCACACTGCTGAGAGGCGCAGGACCTCTTTCCCATTCAACTTAGTGTCTCGAATATTTCCTCAAAATAATGCTTTAAGTGTGAAGTTTTTTCCACTTGCATATAAAAAGGGGTCAGGTAAAATCAACCTATGAGAAAAGAAGGGCAGCTGCGGGTGTGTGCCCTGGGTTCTGCTCGGCTGCTGCGGTGCGGCACGCTCCCTGCCGCACAGGCCAAGCAGGAGCAGCTGCACTCTTGCTCCTGGCAGCAGAAGTTATTTTCATCCCATAAATATCCATCCCTGCAGCAGAGTTGGGACTGCCTCTAACACTTTGCTGCTGTTTTAAATAAACTTTGGACCTGGAGACTTTCATGACTACTAAATATAACCTTCCCAAACGTTTCTTTGTAGAGTCACTTCTTGGTGTTCTTAAGTTTCGGGAAATATTTCAAAGAATCCGTGACCTCTTCTTTTCACGCTTCAGAGCGGGGTCAGGCCTGGCTGGGTCATCGAGCTCCATATATAGCCACCAATTTACACGTGGGGCTGTGGGAGGTGGAGTAACCGGGTCGGTTTGGAACTGCCTTGCTCTTCTTTCTGGGCAGGGAGGTTGTGGGGTTCTGGGTCACTGTGAGCATTTTACTGCCAAGTGTTGGCGGAAGATCTGGGAGGCTGCTTTGAGGTATGGCTCCCCCAGTTCTCTGGCTTTGTTTTTTCATTCTGCAAAATGGGAGGAGAAACAACACCCTGACTTCCTCCCAGCATTGCGGGGAGGGTTATACAACGAGACACGGTGTGTGAAACACTCCGGGAGTTACAAAGTGCCACACTGCTTGTTTTGTTTGTTAAACAAAAGTCTAGTCATGGGGATCTAGCAACACTAAGGTTATCTTTTCTGGAAAATGACAGAAACAACAGCATCTTAGCTTAACAGGTTTCACTGATTGATTAACAAATACAAACTCTGTGTCCTCAAATACGGCCTTCAGTATCAAGCATTATTATCTGTAATTTATTTTTGAATCATGGTGAATGTGGTCCTGGGACGTACAGATATGTAGCATATATGGCTTTATACATAAATACACACACTCACACTTTGTGTATGTATGGACTCATTGAAGCGGGTTTCTCTTTGTATATTGAGAACTACCAACATGGAATATATATTAAATATATATTTATATATAGTCCACTTATTTTTAGGTAGTACTTATTTCTATGCCATGTAAATTCTTGAGCCAGAGTTTCAAATATGTGGGCAGCCCCTGTGAACACACATGGAGTTTTAATACAAATGTTCCTAAACATATATGGCTTTGAGTACTCCAAAGAAAAGGCCCATTGTCTCAACCTGGGGCAAGCAGGGAACCCCAAAGCAAGAAGGTCTTGCCCTAGCTTTTCCAGGGACTCAAACTCTGACCTTATGGAGGGTACTTAATCTCTCTGCCTCACATTCCTCCTCTCGGGACTCGTCCCATTTACAGAGGTGTCCATTCATCCCGACGCACCCAGCCTCTCCCAGGCGGCTGCCAAGTGTTTGTGCCGAGTGTTTGTCGTCTTCTCATTCTGAACTCTTTCCCTGAGATACAGGCAGAGACAATCCACGTCTGCCTTTTAAAGATGCCCGTTATCTGCAGACCTTCAGGGCAGAGAAGTTGGAAGCGGGAAGGACATGCATCAGCCAGGAGAAAACACCCTGTGCCTGGCCTGTTTTCAATAACATGAGGAGGAGGCTTGGTGCCGAAAGGGAGGCATTTCCTCCACCGTCCCCTGCTCCAGAATGATCCCTTTTACAAACCTGGCTAAGAAAACACGGGCAGAGGACTCTGGGAGCCTCATGCCCTCCTGGCCCCCGCCATTTATCCAATTTACACTGATCAGACCCACATTGGCAAATGAAAGCCCCTCTTTCCTTCTGTTTGTATGAGTTACTCACGGGGGCAATTTGAACGGATTGGATTTCCCCTTGGAAATGCTGGTATTTCCATGATTTGAAAAGTCTGGCTCAATTAGAATAATCTTCGGGCACTTCCTCTCCTTTTATTCAGGTAAATCATGGATAATTTAAAAGCAAAAGAACCTTTCGGGACCATTGGGCCTGCCTCTTTCATCTCCTTGCCCTCATAATTGCACTTCCATTGTGAGACCTCCGTGGTGAGTTGGGGGACTGATTAAGAGGTGCAGGGTTGGGCCACGCAGAAGGGAGGGTCGAGGGCCACCGCACAGGGCCTCGCCTTCAAAGACACTTCCTCTGCAGCAGGTATGTTAAATACCAAACCTGAGTCAGGTTACGCTTTCAATTGATGCCATATGATCCCAAGTGCCCAGACAAAGGCAGGCCGTGATTAGAAAGTTCAAGACTAGGAATGCTTCTGGGGGCAGGGGGTAATCAAGTGCCTGGGGACGGGGAGGGAGACGTAAGGCGAGCTGACAGCGGTATGCGGCACCCCCCAAAACAGGTTTGGAACTGAAGAAATTGTTCTTTTACCTCAGCTGCCCACGCTTCGATCCGGCATGCAGTGAGAGCTCACTCTGCTCCGCTCTCTGCAGAATGCTGTGGGGATTGGGGGAATCACACGGAGAAAGGCTGTCTCGACTTCCAGCTTTATGAGGCATGTTTGCATGTTCTCTGCCCCTTCCACCTTGGAGAGGGGAATGCCTTGTTGTGACTGCTACCAAATGGTAGTGGGGGGGGGGGCTTCAAGGGAGGTGGGATTCCAGATGTTCACAGCTGGGAGAGTGCTCCAGAGCAGCTTGGCCAGCCTGCTGGTTTTACGGTTGGAGAAACTGAGGCCCAGGGTCACTCAGTCTGTGGTGTCTGAGCGGTGCTCGAACTCAGTGTCTCGGCCAGCCCTGCTCCAGCACGCCAGCTGCCTTGGAGGTAGGGTAGAGGTGGAGAACTCTGCCTTCAAGCCTTGGCCTCACAATCTGGTTGAGCTCCCTTTGTTCCTGGCCTGGCCTGCTCATGCGTCACCAGACTGCAGCAAACCCTGGAGACAGAATCTGCGACTGAGGACCCCAGGAAGGGCCAGGCAGGAACAGGTCAGTGAAATAGGCAGACCACGTGTTCTGCATGCACTCACATGACAGCTGGGGCAGTGAGGGAGCAGGGGGACTGGGTCAGGACACCAGGGCTCAAGTTCGAGTTCCAATGGGCACTTGTTCAGATGCCACTTAGGAGAGGTCTCTTTCCAGACTTGGGTCTCAGTTTTTCCCTCTGTTACATCGTGGGCATGGAGCTAGTGATCTCGAAGGATCTTGCAAGTCCTCAAATTCAGAGTTACTTGTAGAGTGTGTGCAGTTGACCCAGACAGCTTTAGCAAGGACCCCCCATGGTGATTCCTCAACAAAAGGCTGCAAAGCCCCAGCGAGCCCGCCCTGCGTGCAGTGCCGCACAGACATACAGGACGTGGGTAGCAGGAGTGAGCAGGAAACGACGGGCAGGGAGCAGAGCCACGCCAGTCTGGCTCAGCCTCAGGGGTCCCCAAGGACAGAACCCTCAGCAATGGGAATGTTGAGGGAAGCCTGGAGGTGGGTGAGCACATGGCCAGAAGATGGGATCAATGGAATTCAATGAAAACAAATCCAATAAAGATTTATTGGCCAACCCGCCAGAGCTCCCACTTAGCAGCAATCCCTGCTCATAAAGTGTAAAAAGACGCACTTTCCAGCCCTCCCGCCTCATCGGCAAAGAGGCCGGGAACCAGGGCTGACAAGCTTCTTAGAGTCTCTCCTTGGCTTTTGCTTTGGTTCCCGTGCCGCTGCTTCACTTGCTACTTGTCTTGCGGTTTCTTATTTACACACCAGCCTCTACCGCAGACCGGGAGCAGCTCGGGGGCAGGGGCTGAATCTGGTCCTGGAGCCCCTCCTGTCTCCCGTGGGTCTGGCACAGGCTAAGTGGTTCCTTATACAGTGTTTGTTTAACTGAATTGAATTTTGCTTCGCGGGCAGGTCCAAGGGTGTCCCATTTTACAGCGTTAGAGCCTGTGAGCGTCAAACACAAGTGTCAGGAGTTAAATTCCTGTGGGATTGTGGTCCTGTTTCTTCTGGGATCTGAAGAAACTCTGTTTCCTCCCTTATAAAAAGGTCTGTGATAAGGGGTTCATAATAACAGCTGACCTTCACGAGGCACTCTCCAATTGCTGGGCACCGTTCTAAGCATATTGTAATCATTGCCACAATTCTAGGAGTGCGTTCCTATTGCCATTCCCATTTTAGGAATGAAGAAGCGGAGACACAGGGAGCCTAAGTGACTTGTCCAAGGCCACACAGCCAGTGGCAGCCCCAGGATCCAAACCCATGCAGGCAGTCTGGTGTCGGCGCACGTGCCCATGGCCTCCCTGAGCACTCTGAGTGTCCAGCTGGGGCGTGGCACACGGCAGGCACTAAGAAGCTCATTCCTGGTTCTTCATTTATGTCCATGGGCCACAAGGGTGCAGGTGCTGGTGGGGAGACATCAGCCTCTCATGGAGAACCTGCAGAGGTGGCCTCCAGATCGCCTGCTGGGAGGAGGGATTGCCATGTCCCCATAATTCCAGTTTCAAGACACGGGAAAAGTCCACAGCAGCCCTGTGATGCAAACACCCACCCAGGCTCCTGCTGTTGCCAAGCAGGAACTTTCAGATCCTGGGGCCTCCGAAGATAGTTCTCGGGGTCGGCCTGACTCCCGCATGCCCCTAATTAACTTGGAAGAGAATCCAGGCCCCTGGGTGCTCCTTTCTCCAGGAGGCACTTGAAAAATGCAGGGAGGTAAAGAAGTTCAAGGTTTGGGTATCTGCTGCCCTTGGTTCTGCTCAGGAATTCTTTAGCTGATTACACGGCTCTCATTTCAACAACACCAGCTTTGTGTGCTAGGCTATGGGAAGACTCCTCTCCGCCACTGCCCGCCACCACAGAGGGTCACCCTGCCGGGAAAACGCATCTGGAGCAAAGTATTTCCACCAGATTTTACGTAAAATACACCAGAGGAAGCATTTTCTCGAGGAGTTCTTTTCTTTCTTCTCTTCTCTTCCCTTTCCCCCCCACCCTTTTTTTTGTATGGGCTAAGAGTTATTGCAGCGTCCCTGTATCCTTAGAAATCCCTGGACTGAAACTGGGTCGAAAGCCACTGATTGAGGAAGAACGTGGCATGCCACCTCTAGGAGCCCTCATGGCTGGTGACATCCTACCTATGCCTGGTGACAGGCCCGGGAGCCCACTGCGACTGCGTCTCTCATGCTGAGAAGCTGCAGCTTTGGGCTGAGCCCTTTTTCTGGGCGGATAGCTCTCAAGCACTTAATACTATTGAGAAGGGTATTTAGTCACAAAGGCTGCACAAAACCAGTCTGCACAAATATTTCTCATTTCTCTGGTCATCCTCTACCTTTTTTATTCTCTGAAAATTCCTATCCTAACATGGTCAGGAGTCCCGGGATGACTACGTGGGCTTCATCCTTGGGAAAGGCACAGTCTAATTGGGGTTGGGAGTAGTCCGAGTCTCAAGTGGAAATGTACATTCATTTCCATGTGCTGGGCCTGAGATGAGGTCCATGTAGCTGTGGTTCTAGAAATGAATAATGACGCCAAGTATTTGTCCGGCATGGACTGCCATGCCACCAGCATGCTTCACTTGCTTTGCTTTATCGAGCCCTCACAAGAACCCTGTGAAGTCTGCCTTTGAACAGATGAGAAAGCAGAAGCTGAGAGAGGTAACCGGTCCCTGGTCACATATTAGTAAGTGGTCACACTGCAGTTCAAACCCAGGCCCACCTGGCTTTCTGGCTTGTGCTAATAACCACACACCAGCACTCCTGAGAAGTCCTCACCCCACCCCAGGGAGCTCACCATCCCCTGGAGCAGGCCACCTGTGCCGGGCCACAGCAGTACAAGGTAAAATGGGGTCAGCATGCAAACGGGGTGCAGGCCACTAGCACTGCCGGGGTGGTTTGGAGGTGAGAGGCATCCCTGTGGGGCCTCTTGGGGCAGGAGAGGAGCATGTCAGGGGAGATGTTAGAATTTCTCTCTTCTTCCTCCTGGAATGTTTCCCTTCTTGCCTTCATAGCCAAATCCTGTGACCTTCAGGGCTTATGATACCTCCTCCAAGAAGTCTTCCCTCACTGCTCCAGTCTTGGGGGACCTCTGCCTCCCCTGGTTACCTGTGGTAGGTGAAGTCAGGGCTGAACCTGCTGCAGGCTACAACAGTGCATGGCCTGCCACAGGGGTCTTGCCTTCCGGCTAGATTGCAAATTCCCCATCAGCAGGTGGGGATGAGAGCACTCAATTTTTCCTCCTCCAGGGCTCAGAAGCCAGCATCAGGCGGCAGGGGTGTAGAGTGAAAAGAATAACGGGCCTGGGCTGGAACTCTTGTTACCAGGGCAGCACTGGGCATACTGGAGCATGTTGGTGACAGAGAGGAAATCATCAGCATAGGTAGAGAGAAGGAAGAGATGAGTGTCCTGGGAGACAGAGAAATGATTTTAAGGTGGTGCTGGGACCAGTGGGGTCAAACTCACGGGCAAGACTGGGAAAGATGAGGACTGGAAGAGACCCGTTGGATGTGATTGTTTCAGTTCATTGGTGAGAGTGATTCCAGGGGAATGTTGAGGGCAAATGAATGGCAGGCAATGACGTGAAGCTGTGCGTTATATTTTATTTTTATGGTGTTCGTATGAGAAGCACAAGAAAAGTCTGGACGGTAGCTACAGGAGGATGTGTCCTTCAATATTCATCAGCTCTACGACCTTGGGCCAATTACTTAGCATCTTTGCACTTTATTGTCCTTATGTATAAAGTGGGGATTGCACCTTCCTTGTAGAGGAGGTCTGAGGAGTCAAAGAAATCGTGCCTAGAAAGCCCTAGCTCAGTGTCGAAGGCGGGATATAGTTAATAAAAGTTGGTAATGACTATGTTTTCTAGGATAGGAGAAACCTCAGCATATGTGTATGTTGATGGCAGCAGGAGAGAGTGAAATGAAACGCAGAACACGGAGATATTAACTGACGGAGTGAGGTCCCTGAGGAAGGAGGGGTTGAGGACAGGGAAGAAGAGTCTTGAGACTAGAGGAGAGGTGAGAACGGGCACAGTCCTACAGTTGATTCTCATCATCTACAGCAACGCTCTCTACAAAGTAACCTCTAACGCTGAATTAGCAAATACTGAAACCATGGCTCCTAGGGGAAAAAAAGGGTTATGTTCTCGTGAGCCTCTGTTCACAGCATTTTTGCCAACCAGTCAGTACATAACCTTGTTTTATGTGGGTTTCTGTTTAAAGACACCCTATCCGATATATTGTCTATTCCCTAACATTGAACTCACGGCCAACAGCACTGCGACTCATGCCTGAATGGAGCTCATCTAACGCACGTATTTTCTCCGTAAGGCACGTCGCAGCCTCCTTGTGTTAGAAACAACAGACGGCACTTCAGCATTATATTTGGGGCTGTTTTAAACAGTGAAATCACCAATAGAAAGCACAAAAATGTGAAAACCATGCCACTAAAGATACCACAAAATAACACTTGTTTTCAGTATGAGAGCGGAAACAAGAAGGAGGAGGGCTCCACCCTGGGAGGCCCGGCGTGTCAGAGATTCAGAGTTCTTTACCATGTCGCGTGTGCCCATGAATGACCCTGAGTACCCCGAGTGCTGATTTGGGCGTCACAAATACATTTTAGGGAGTAAGTAAACTTGCAAATACAGAATTCGTGAATAATGAGGATCAACTGCATTTGAGTTTGGAGTGGAAGGAACCAAAGTCGAGTGGGGAGGGAGGCTGAGGAGGGGGCTGAATTTTCTCTTTGAAATAAAAGTCAGAGTCATCCTCAGAGAGGACCAGAAGAGGTAGTGGAGGCTTGAGGCCAGAAACACATTTGAAAACGTTGCTGAGTAGAATGAGAGAGAGGCCTGGGGACACAGGGAAGGGGACGGGCGGGCAAAGCTGCGGGACCAGCTGGGGCGGAGGATGCCAGTTTCAGCTCTTCCCCCCAGAGCCGCCTGCTGGCCTGTGCCATGAAACCACTTACCTGGGGAAAGTCACCAAAGTTGCAGGGCTGGATTTCTACTTAAAGATGCAGAATGTCCCTTTTCTTCCCTTTCCTCCCTTGAAAGCCAAGACAGGGAATGAAAAACAGGAAAATAAACAAAACTTATTTTCACAAAGACAAGCAAACAGCTATAGCCACACACCGTGATGTGATCTAGCCAAATACTGTGAAGTCAAAACAAGGTGTGAATCTGACATCCTCACAGTTCTTCTCAGACCTTGGGCATAGAACGCATTTTTCGAGAAGTAACAGTCAGGATCTTAGGAGTCTTATCCAGTGTTTTTGTTGGTTTGTTTTTTGTTTTCCATTAGAGCTACAGGGTCTAGGAAAGTGGGCAGACCTCTAGAGTAGGGAACGCATCCTTCTAGGAGTCAGGGGAGGTAGGCCTGAAGAAGACACTCCAGGAACACACCAATTCCATTCTCTCTTACCAGCTTCCTAGATGAGGTGGTTGCTGGCAGCTGGGGGAGGTAAAATAGCACAGAGTTATGACGCCAAAGCCTCGCAAATTCCCAGCCTCAGCTTTACCTGGGAGCTGGTTAGAGAGGCAGGACTTCAGACCGCACCTCAGGCCTGATGAATCAGAATCTGCATCCTTAGGAGGGTCTCCAGGAGACCAGCATGCATTTTACACCTTGAGAAGGACTCTCCTAAAGGGCATTGAGGTAAGCTGAACCAACCTCTTACACACCAAAATTATGGGAAGATGGGCTTCTAGGGTAAAGGAAACAGATCTAGTGAACAAATGGAGAGGTAGCAAATCTAATGCAAAACTGCATATTGACTTAGCTCACTTCCTTTGCTCTCTCACAAACGCTCATTCCATCAGTATCTGGCCATATTTAAAAATAAGGGATATGGAGAGGGAGCCCCACCTACATCCTATGCATGGATCCTACAAAGAAAAAGGAGCAAAGGGTACCAGAAAAGGTAGCTGGGAAACACATAGGATCTAAGGAAACAAAAGAAAAGTTCGAATGGTTCTCTAAAGTTTCAAAAGCATTGTAGACAACATTAATTTTATTATTATCATTTTTCAAAAAGCTCAAAGAAGAAACTTTAGAGTTGGAAGATTGGATTATAGTCAACACCAGAAGACTAAAAACCAACTGGCAGAGCTCAAGAAAGAAACAGAGAGAAATCAAAACTATTAGAGAGATAAAAGTATACTAAAAACAACAAAAGAAATTGTAATAAAAAAAAGTAACAAGGCAAGGCAGTCCTTTCCAAATGAGAGCTGGCATATTTGTGAACTGCTCTCATGACACCATGGACTGTGCGTCCAAGGATCCCATTCCCAAAACCTAACTCCTCATAGGACGCTCCAGCTAGCACCCCATGAGCTAGTTCCCAGAAGGTTAGTCACCGAAGGCACCGGAATACTCCACACAGAGACAAATTAAATGTTTGGAGGCCATTATTAGGTACTAGATACTTTAATTTTACTTTCAAAACATAACATAGGTGCTTTTAATAAACTAGTGACTGAAAAATTACACATTCATGTTAAGTAAAAATGTTGTGTTGCAGAGAAAGCTAAGTACAAAGATTTAAACAACCATATCCCCTCACCTAGCTGCAATCACTTCAAAAATCCTTTGCATGATTTCCAAAATTTTATGAAAATAAATATTTATATTTTTCTCAAAATGGGATTATATTGTATATCCTATTTTTCACCTTCTTTTGCCAGTTAACAATATGTTATGACCACTTTTTTTTCCTGTCATTAAATATTCTGTCTCATTTTAATGCTGCATTTTATTACATTGAAGTGCCTTGATTTACTTGGTCTACTGTGTCCATGGCCCACAGTTTACTAAGTGCTTAGTAAATATTTGTTGAATGACTTACTTGAATGAATGTTGCATAGTTAGTTTGTGTTTCTAAATATTTGCTGTTACAAACAGCACTGCAGCAAACATCCTTTTGGCTAAATCATTAACACATCTGTAATTATTTCCTTAAGATCAATCCTCAACAATGGAATTGTTTGGTTAAAGAGTATGAACATCTTTAAACCTTTTGGATAGTTTCCAAAAAGGTTATACCAATTTGCACTTCCACCTACAAAACAGGAAAATCTACATTTACTTTCATGCCCGCCAACCCTTGGTATTTAAAATGAAAATCTTTTCTAATTTGATATGTCAAATAGAAAATTTCATTTTGGTATACTTTATAATACTTAGTGAGTTTGAACACTTTTTCACATACTTGTTTATCATTCATATATCTTTTATGAAAATGTTTTTATGTCTGTTGCCCACTTAAAACTTTTGCTGCTGATTATTTTTACTATTGACTTATAAGTGCTCTTTATATTAAAAATAATAACCATTGTGCAAATATACAGTTGCAATTTTTTTCTAATTTGGAATTTTATTTTAATTTCTCTATAATTATTAAAGACTGCATGGTTACTTTAATCTTCCATTTATGTTTCTATGTTTTGACTTTGTGCATAGAAAGGCTTTCTCCACCTCCGAAGTTATAGAGCTATTTAGCTATGGAGTTACTGTCCCTGTTTTGCAGGTAAAGAAAATAGGGTTCATAGAGTCTGAAGGTAGACAGCTCATGACACACATTTTATGTTTGACTTCAAAACCCAATACTTCTTTTTTCTAAATCAGGCTGCCTCCTTTATCCAACAATATTTTGAATTACTCGAGTCAGTTCTATTGAGCAGTCGGTTTATATAACTGTGGAAGCCAAGAGGTCATACTGACGGGGGTAGATTCCCAATGAGAGTGACTAAAAGCTAATCCTGGAAAGTCATACCTAATCTCCTCTACTCATCTCTGCCATGTCAGCACCACCCCTGTGCTGTTGACCCTGAGTGCTCATAACTCAGTACACTTCCCTGCCTGGGTGTCCTTGGAGGAACATGGCTGGCTCATGATGGGAGTGAGAAATTTTACCTGCTAGTAAATTACTCTGATAACATGGAGCCCGTGGAGTAGAAGGACAGGTATGGCCTTGACCTTCAGATGCTCTGTGCAATGCCTGCTGGTGCTCCCACAGCCCTTGCAGCCCTCGTGCCAGTCCACCATGCCGAGCTCCAGGCTTTGGACAGGAGGCATCACCAGAGCGAGGGGATCATTTCCCTTCATGCCTTTTTGGACTTGGCCACCTAGAAAGGATATTGAATAGGCAAGAAAGTGAGGCTGTAGCAGGGGCTTTTTGAAAGGAAATACTAAATCAAAGTCTTCAGTATTTGTGTTTTCTCTAATGGTTTCCCAATCATCCCTACAAATACTTCTCAGCTGATCCTGGGGTCTGGCAATGACATAGTAAGTTAGCAACATGCGCAGTCTTAGAGGGAAATATTTTTCTTCTTCTTTTTATAAACTTCTCTTTGGAAATTTTCATGCTATCTGTTGTACCAATAAGCAATAAATGAATCATAACAGTCTTTATTTTATTGTGATTTATTTTCACTATTTACCTTAAAAACTTAAAGGAGGGACTATAGAGTAACTAAACACTAACCTACCTGAACCCATGTTTCTTGAAACAGAAGATATGGCTTGTTTTTGTTGTTTTTCCCTTAAAAAATAAATCACTATGACAACTTTAATAGAGGTTAAGAGAATAAGGTCAGCTTTTTTGCCTGATAAAAGTATAAAGTTTTAATATTGACTCAACCCCATGACTTTTAGAAGAGGGATGTTTGCCCAAGATTCACCATGTAATTCCAGAGTTAATTACCAGCCATCGTGGAGATTTTCTCCCAGTCACAAACCACGGAAGCTCCCCTATCTAGGCATGTAGAGCCTTGGTTATAAATAGGAGGGGAGCAAACATATAAACAGGGCCTGAGCTGGGGAAGCAGATGGGACAGGAGGTCTGATTAGCAGTAATCTGAAGCGTCTACAACTATCTGTGTCACCTAGAACCCACCGATCCAGAGACTTGGGGGATCCAGGGCAGCAGCGTTTATTGCCAACCGGTACTGAGGCATCTCAGTGTAAGCCGTGCTATCAGAGTGGGGCATTTGGCTGGGTGTAAGCCCCCAGCTTGGTCAGTGAGGCTACTACAGATGACATTCAGGGTAATGGGGCTTGGGCTGGCATTCATAATTATAGGCTACAAATTTGAAGATGCAGCAGCACTAATTTGTTTTTAAATCTCCTCCCCAACTTTTTTTTGGGGGGGATTGCATAAGTAATGTAACTTACTATATAGTCAAAGGGAAGAAATGGGAATGGAGTGAATAAAATAAAATGCAAATGCACTGCATCTTTCCATCCTCCTGCACTGAATTTGGTATGGGAGTGGAATTCTGAGACCGTGAAGGTCCCTGGGCAAGAAGGGGACCCTTATCGTTCCACCTGTCTGGAAGAGCACCCAAGCCTGGCAAGTGAGAGGCTCAGAGCCTATGACCCAGTGGGTCTGGGGCAAGAAGAGGCTTCCAGTAGCTTCCTCCAAGTCCATTCCCATTCCTAGGACAACTAGAAATCTGAGGAATGTTAGTTGATGCTGATATTTTAAAAGGTAGGTAAAACGTATGTCAGGGCAATGTGATGAAACTTTGAGTGCCTTTCTCTCCACCTGCTGGGCCTGGCTTTGGAAAGTTGCAATGCTCTGGAAAGTGGCAAACAAATCCTTATTTGTGTATGTCCTGTCTGCGATACCACATATCTCAGCTTCCTCCAGTTAGTTTCCATTCAACAGGGATGTGTACATTGTTTTGTTTTTAAGCTGGTACATGTGGAAAGTCACAGAGGTGCCAAGCCCCATGGAAATGTGTAAAAAAAGCTGTTCAGAACTGAGGTCACGTTCCACCGTGATGGAACAAAAAGAGAGAGATCAAAGGATGTGGGGTCCCTGGGGGAAGCGGGTAAAGCTTGTCTTTTCCCCTGTGCTAGTCATAGAGACCATATTTTTGACATCCAAGCTGCCTCCACTAATAATTTTACTGGCTTTCCAGTTAGAATCTTCTCGACAAGGCACTCTCAACTCTGGAGCTGACTTTCTACCAGTATCTGGGCAACCCTGGCACGCCTGCCTTTGAATTGGGTACCTTTGCCAACTATATGCTTGGTTCGGATCTTGCATATGGCGTGCACAGCATGCTCGCGACAGGGCCTGGGAAGCCCGAGGCTGGGCACTCGCGCTTGCTCCCGGCACAGAGTGCTTAGGAGCAGAGCGGTTTTTCCTCCAAGATGTCTCAATCAGCAGGGCCCCCACAAACTTTCTTTCTTTCTTTCTTTTTTTTTTAAACACCGTCCTCTCATTGCTTGTGTTCGAAGGATCAGACATGTGAGTGATCCTTTCATCCCTTCCAGGGAATTTGTGGGGAGCTGAACCAGGACGACAGGATTTGGAACCTGAGAGGGGTTTCTTTTTGTCTGCAGTGGCCTATCACCAGTCAAATCCAGCGTGTAGGTTAATAAGGCTTAAACTTTAAAGGAAGGTTGAACATCTGATTGACAAGCTAGTGAATAAGAGTCCAGGGGGAAGTTCTGTGCTTGGAAAGTTACCCGTTTCCTGAGACGCAGTTGAATTTTAAAGAGGGGTACTTAGCAGTTAGGCGGAGGCAAACACCTCCGAGAGGTTAAGTTGCACTGAAATACCGAATTGCTCCACTAAATCGCAATTTCCAGTCAGGCCGAAGATTGGCAAATTATTTGCCTCCGTTAATTGCTATTTATTGTCCTCGAATCAAAGAGTGGCTAGAACCTGTCCTCAAGTCAGAATTATCTTCTGTGAATGCTGAGGTTTATGCTCTGAGGTGGTCAAAACCAGCCTTGTCACAGTGCCACAATGTGAAAGTTTCGTGAGTGTTCTGTTCTCCACAGGATGAGGGATGGATCGATGTGTGTTACCTTGAGAACTGAAAATATCTAATAAGATTATTTGGGGCTTTTTTTTTTTTTCCCTCCAAGTCCAAAGTAATATTTATCCTGCAGCTTGACAAGTTGCGGCCTTTGGGATTTGCTTCAGAGTTCCTTGAACGGCAAAAGCTATCTGAAGGCTGGCCTGGAGATGTTCCATCCAGGCGTCCTGCGGTCCTGTGCACAAAACCCTGATCTTTGGCTTCCTGGGGAGGCAGCTTTCCCAGTGATGTTCAGAATCCCCCGCTAGACGGAGGAGAGAGCCTGTGGCAACATCAGGTAGGGCTAGCTGGACTTGGCTAAAAAATGAAAAAATACAAAAGATAGGATTTTAAATTGGAAAGAATTAATATCACTTGCTAACACAATTGTTTTTTACTTTTCTGTGAAAGCATTATTCTATATCCATATATATGCATACCTTTATAAAATTCTAACTAGGGTAAAAGCAACATTTTTTGTCTTGATTTTTGATTATATATCATACTAGAAATATTTTAAGATTGCTTAAAAATTACGATGGCTGCACAACATTCATACACATGGATGGCCATCTTCTGTTTGGGGAAATATTTAAAATATTTATTATTATTTTCCCAGTGGTAACGAAAATTCACTAAACTGTATCTTTAATATGCACTTTCAGAAAAGGAAAAAAAGGTCATAAAAGGCATGAATATCTCTGTGACTTTTGCTACGTGCTATTATATGATTTTCCAAAAGGGCTGAGTCAATTTATAATGTCATCAGAATACAAGTGTACTAGTTGTATCTAACTTTGCCAGCACTGGGTGTTATCAAGTTTTTAAAAATTTAAGTGACTTTTTTGTGGAAAAGTGATACCTCACAGGTAACTTTAATTTGCTTTTCTTTGATCATTTGTCAGAAAACTCATTTTTGCCCTTGTGTTTATGAATTATCTATATTTCCTCTTATGTGAAATATCTGTCTTTATGGAATTTTTTTTAACAAACTAGATTTTTCAGAAGTCTAGGATCTATTATACACAGGGCTTGTTTCCACCCAAGCCTTTGCTGTGGTGGTGGCTGTTTCTGATTCTGTTCACAGAACAAAGCACACGGGTAAGCCAACTCCTGAGCACATTCAAGAGATTAATTTGGGGCCTTGTTTCCTGGGGTTTAAACAAGCAAATTTTCCAAGTAAACATTTCAAAAAGCATAATTTGAACACTTAAAGATGCACTTGATCAGCACAGTGATCATCTATACTCACAAAGAAGCATGGTTGAATTGCAGGCCTACAGATCAGCTTGGACGTTGATCAATTAGAAGGCTCCGAATCTTACCACTGGAAGAAACTTAGAAGTCTTCTAGTGACCAGAAATGACCAATAGGTTTCATGTCCTGGATGAGTTGAGCAGCTGTCTGGACTCTCAGATCCACGTCTCAAAGTCGGTGGAAAGAGCAGTAAGACGAATTAGCCATTATTCCCACAGGCCTCAGCAGGTGTGGCGCAAATACATACTGGTGGTTGCCATTTCTGATCTCTCATTTTAGAGATGGTAGAGTCCCACTCTCATAGATGAAAACCCCAGGCAAGGAAAGCGGAGTGGCTCGTCTAAGCGCACAGAGGCGTGGAGTGGCAGAGTTAGCCCAAGAACCACATCTCCCGGCTCTTTCCATCCTTGCGGGCCCTCCCTGTGCCCTCAGGGGTGCTTCCTGACTCTTTGAGTCTAAGGGAGGGGTGTCCAAGGGGCTGCTGTGAGGTCACATCAAAGCCAGATCCTAAATCTGTGAGCAACAGGCTGGTAGCTGCCATTTCTACAGAGCTGCAGTCACAACCAGGCCAGGGCTCTGGGCCACTGAGTCTTCTTAGAGTCCCCCATGCCCTAGGACAGGGCTGTTCTTGCATCCTCATCCTCAGATGTGCAGGGTTGTACTGTGTCTGCATTCCAACCAACTGCTCTACATAAACCAAGATGAAATGATGGAAAAGCTCCTGGAGTCAGATGAAAAACCCAGCGAGACATCCAAACTCCACACACTTACATTGCCCAGCACTTGGATATTTGGAGACCTCTGGATCCTGGAATTTTCTTGTTTTCACTTGGACACTTTAAAGGAAAGGTTAAGCAAGGGTTAAACGGTGCCAACATGTAAAAATAATGTATTTTGTAATGAATGAATTACTCATTGACCCATAATTCAGTTAATTCAGTCAGTCAATCCAGGTTTGTTGAGTAACGGATAATACTGTTCATATTAAAGTTTATCACTTTATGGCACTTAGAATTTATAAGGCACTTCACACTTGTGATTGCACTTATGTCCCATGATACCTGTGAGGTGCATCTTACTGTGCTCAATTTATAGAGGTAGAAACTGGAAATCAGGAAGGATCGTCAAAGAGCGTGTAACTAGCTTGTGACCCAAATTCTACTTTTCTGAAATTTGAAGTTTATTAATTCATGAAATTTCATGAACATTTAATATCAACCATATGCCAGACACTGTGCTAAGCCCAAGAGAAAAAGAGGTTAAAAAAAAAAATAGACAGTCATTTCCATTAAGAGCCCCAAAGTCTAGCAAGGGAGATGCATGGAAAATCTAACAGAGTGTGGTAAGACATACCGCCCGCACCAGATATCCGCGAGTTCTGCATCTCTGAATTCAATCAACCACAGGTCAAAAATATTAGGAAAAAAATTGACAATACAACAATAAAAAATAATACAAATAAAACAATACAGTTTAACAGCTATTCACGTAGCATTTACAACATATTAGATATTATGAGTAATCTAGATATGACAAAGTGCCCTGGAGCAGGTGCGTAGGTTATATGCAAATGCTGTGGCATTTTGTATCTAACCCGTGAACGTCTTTGCATGTTGCTATCCACTGGAGATCCTGGAACCAAGCCTGCAAGGATACTGAGGGACAACTGTATGCAGAAAATAAGGCACAGGCTGCAAGAAGAGTTAAAAAGGGGCTCCCGACCCAGAGTGGGAAGCCTGGGATGCTTCCTGGGGGAGGTGATTCTTTTCATGATGAGTCTTTAGGGATGAATAGAGAATATTAGGCACACAGAGAAAGGGAGTGACTACTGAATAATTTAAAAAATACATAACCTGCAGGCTTATTTCTAGGATTAAATATTTAAAGTGAAAACCTGTTATCTATTTGCCAGTGAGCTGAGAATATGTCTTAAGATTTCAGCAAAAAACCTCCCATTATCATTTGCTTTAAAGATTTTAGTCAAAGACAGTATGTGAGAAGTAAATGCTTAACAGAAGCCATCAAACCCACCAATGAGCTAAAAACAGGCATTTGAAGAAACAGATGTTGAGAGGTTAGGGAGTGAAGTCAGGGAATTAATGGCTATTGAATTAAACGCGACGGAAATAGTTTCGGATTGAACTGAATCACTGCTGCTCAGGCAGAGCTGGGCAGAGGACAAAGGCTCACTCCTTCACAGAGGCAACACAAATATTTGGCTTCATGAGAGGGATTATCAATCCAATGTATAGAAAGATAATATTAATTGAGCAGCATATCAGTATCTATCATTTTTAGGGAACCAGATGTATTATATAAATGGATTTTCAGGTGACAAAAGTGCAAATATTATCTATATTTTAAAATTTTTAATGGAAGTCATCCTAAAAATCAATAATACTCGTCCTCTCCAAGTTCCGTCCCTCATTAGCCCTATTACCTTGGATGAGTTATTCAACCTCGCTCTGCCTCAGTTTCACTCTCTGGAAAACAGAATTGATAACCCTCTCTCCCTCTAAGGGTTGTGTTGAATATGAAAATAAGTTCATGCAAGGAGAACTGAGAGCCTGGCCTATAGCAAGCACTTAACACATGAAGCCATCACAATCATCATTTTTATACATGGTAAACACAGGGTATTCAACCAAATTTACCAATTTCTAAGGGATTTTACTTTTGGAGGGAAAAATGAGAGTCCGTTAACTTTCTTGGGTCTTAGTCTGTTTATCTGAGCAAAGAAAGTTTGAACTTGAGAAACTCAAAGGACGCTTATAGCCGGGACATGCCATGTGCCATGCCTGCCTGGTTGTTGTCACATGTATCTATTATTTCACTGGGCTGCTGCACATTGTTATCTTGGTGGTGGTGGTGGTGGTGGTGGTGTGTGTGAGGGGTTCCCCCCTCTGGCATTAAATGGCCCCAGAGTGTTGTCTCCCTTGCTGGTTTCACCTCCCTCCTTTCTGAATGTTGGCTGACCTTCTTGGTGGTTATACTCCCGTGATATTATAAAATACATATTAATATTTGGTCTTCATCCAGCTTCCTGGCATACAACTTCTAAAATCCTTGGAATCTCCAAAGTGATAAGTGTCTTCGTATGCTGATACATTGACTGGTGGCTGGCAGCCCCTAGGTAGCTTCAGAATGGTGCTGGGCCTGGAGAGGCCAAGGCAGCATTAGAAGGTTGGGACTTTTAGGATCCCTATGCGCCCACCACCCCCAACTCTGGGGAGGGAAGAGGTACTAAAGGTTAAGTCGATCACTAATGCCCAGTGATTTAATCAATCATGCCTACATAACTCAATCCTCCATAAAAATCCCAAAGGACTGGGTTTGGAGAGCTTCCAGTTAGCTGAACATGTGGCGATTCCTGGAGGGTGGCGCACCAAGGAAGGGTGTGGAAGCTCCGCACCACTTCCTCAGACCTCCCTTACACATCTCTTCACCTGTATCCTTGGTAATATCCTTTAAATTAACCCAGTAAATGTCAATGTTTCCCTGAGTTCTGTGAGCTGCTTTAGCAAATTATTTGAACCCAAGAAAGGGATCCTGGGAACCCCAATTTATAGCTGGTTGGTCAGAAGCACAGGCCATAACCTGGGGCTTGCAATTGGCACTGGAAGTGGTGGACAGTCTTGTGGGACTGAGCCTCCACCTGTGGGATCTGAGTCTGTCTCCAGGAAGACAGTGTCAGAATGAACTGGATTAGAGGGTGCCCAGCTAGTGTCCACTGCACGATGGATTGGTTGCTGGTGGGAAGCAATCCCCACACACTTCTTAGTGACCAGAGGAGAAGTATTCTGTGTTGATTTGTGAGTGAGACGATAGGAACCACACTCCAGGTTAGGTTTTCATACTTGATCAGAACGGTCTGGATTCTGTTATTTTACTGGTGCACATGCAGCTTTCTGCCTTTTGAAACAAAGCCATGGATGGAACATGGTTTCCCAATATTCCTACAGCTCCCCTCAACTCTCCCCTGCCCATCTTATTTCCTTTCTATAAACATCATGTGGCTTTTAGCCTCTGATCCACTATAATTTATAAGAGATCTTGATATTAGTGCAAAATCAAGTATTGAATAACAGAAGTTTATTCTGTGATTCATATGTGTATAAAAATATATTCAATGGTATCTTTAGACCTGTATGCTAAAAAGGGGAGCTCTCTGGATGAAGGGGTTCTTCAACCCCGTAGAAGGGTAAGGGACTAAGCTTGGGATGATTTGGTGAGAATTAAGGATGAAGGCCTAAGAGGACCATAGCATGCTAGGGGAGCATTCACAGCCTTCCAGAGAGTCTGTGATCACGCAGAGATCTTTGTAACTAACTTCTTCACATTAGTTATTTTTGTTAGTTATGGTTTGTCCAGTGAGGCTTAATTATTTAATTATTATTTTAAATTATTAAAATTAACTATTTAAATAACTATTATTGTTTTAGCTGCAGTTGATTGAGTACCCACCGTGTGCGAGATGGGAGATGTCCTGTCTTCATGACACTCGACCATTACAGCAGTTCCATGAGGGCGGCAGTAGCAACACTCCTGCCCTCCCAGGTTACACGAGAGGAAACTGACTCTCAGGGCAATTGAGTTACTCGCCCAGTAATTGCTGGAGTTGGAGAGCAAGCCCAGTTCTGACTGACAACTAAGATGGTAGTCTTTTACTATGCCAAACATCTTTTACTATTCCCCCAAAAGACAAGGATTTCAAGGTTTTTTTTTTTGTTGTTGTTGTTGTTGTTGTTTTAAGACATTGGGAAACATGGAGTTGGTGAGATGGCCTATTTTACATCCTTTCTTGGGGGCTAAATCGCCAGGGAATGGAGTGGAAAAGAGTATAGACAGCTCTTAATAAAAGCCAACAAGAACAAGGATAAATCCTTAGGGAAGGCCCATTGAGGACTAACCAATAAGAGGTTTCTGGGGTGTCTGAGCATTTTAAAGTTCATCGATTCAGTGAAGAATGCCAGGAGCCCATGAGATTTCAGGTGTGGCAGTCTTGTGACCATGCCTACTGCGGATAGGGATTCTGTACATTCACTTCTGAATGGACGGCTGTGCTCAGCATGGGTGGTTACCAGGAACTCAGATGCTAGATCAATGATGCTGATGTTCTGCTCATGGCTTTGTTTCAAAAGGTAGAAGACTGCAGGTGCATCAGCGAAATAATAGAATCCAGACTATGCTAATTAAGTTGGAAAGCCTAATCTGGCATGTGGTGCTGGGTGAGTCCGCAAGGCATATGCTCCAGAACACCTGACGCCAGGAGGAGCCAAGAAGGGCTCCTCATGCCAAAGGTATTTGGCTTCTGTTTGTAATTCCTATTTTGTTTCCCCTTTTTCCCTCTTCCCTTCCCTTCCCTTCCCTTCCCTTCGTTTCCTTCCCCCAACATTTATTAAGCGTATTCTCTGCCCCAGACCCTGCACTTGTGATATGACCCAGGATCCCTGCTCTCCAGGGTCTTACGTTCTCATGGGGAGGCGGAATGAATTCTCAGTTGTGAAAAGGAGCCACGAGGTACTGTGGGAACACTGAGGAGGGGGCTCCCATCTACACCAGGGTGGGACTGAGCTGAGTGTCGAGTCATTAATCAGCTGGATTTAGCTAGAAGCAGATAGAGGGGAGAGAATGTCCAGACAGAAGGAAGAGGGTGGGCCAAGGCACAGAGGCAGAAAAGCATGAAACCTTCCAGGAACTACAGAAGCTCATTACAAGTGGTCCAGAGGGGTCGGGTGCCATATTGGTGGGAGAGATCATGGGTAGGGCCAGATCATGAAAAGAGCTGGAGCCTACTCTGCGAACAATAGGAAACCAATTAAGCAGGGGCCTCATGATGCCTGATTTGCTGGAAAGATGACTGGAGCTGCTTGTTTGGTATTAATAGTTATGCAGGAGGGTAAGAGTCTGAGGGAGGGAGAGCGGTTTGTACAGTGGGAGCAGTCCAGTGTGTCCCCTGGTCTAGGGCATCTAGAGAAGATTCAGAGCACAGGAAGTGAAAATATGGCCTAAAGCATCAAAATCCTTCTGTGAGACTTTACTTCTAAGAACAGACATCCTGGTGAAACAGGTGACCTCAGTGAACAGCAGCACCAAGGTTTTTCGGGACTGAGTTATTGCAAAAGTTAACTTCAGTTTACAAAGAGCAGTTTTAAAAATGTCTGGCCTCTCCTTCTCCTAAATGCCTTGGGACATCCATGGAGAATTCAGTAGATTAGAAACTAAAGGCCAAGAGACAACTGATGACACAAAGCCAGACAGGTATGTGCAAAGCTTGGTTTTCCCAGGACTTCCACTTTTATAATTAGTGCCCCTTTTTGCTAAAGCAATTATCCACTTAACTGCTTCAATGAGAACTGAGACCACTGTCAGCTCCTGGGGTGAAGAAGTAATTTACTTGCCTCTGCAAATAGTGTGCATGCTTGTTCTTTGTTCAAACTGTTCCTGCATGCCTAATGTGTGGCTAGGTGCTTTGCACAGTTTATCTCATTGAATTCTCATAGGAAGCCCACTCCCCCTCCCCAACGTGGTAGTATCATCCTCATTTTGTATACAAGGAAACAGATTATGCAGGTTAAATCGCAAGTGGACAGAGATAGCGAGTTGTAGAACCAGGACCTGAACCCAGAGTATGAGGCTGCAGCATCATTCCTGGATCAAGAGAACATCTCCCTGCTTCTTGGGAGAGGTAGAAACACACCAAAGTGAAGAGTCTGGGTTTTAGAGTCAGATTTTCCTGTACTGAATTCTGGATTTTCCATGGGCTAGTTGTGGAATTTGCTCAAGGGCTCATAGGTTGAACCTTACATGAAATGAGGTGATACAGGTAAGCACGAAGCACGGAGCGTGGCCAGAATGAGTACCCATACATCCTACCACTGTTAGTAAGAATTGTGAGGACAAACCCCTTCCTGAATTTTTTTCCCAATGATCATAATATATACCAGGCTTACTGGAGTATCAGACAATTTCATGCACGTATTTAGGGAGAAAGCACCTGCCACATGTCAGATGCTATCCTAAGATTATTAACTAATTTAATCCTCAACTTGAAGATTAAATTAGTTAATACCCTAGAACAACCTGAGGGCCCAGGTCTAGGTTCCATCTCAGACAGTCAGCTCCGGAGCCAGCATTCTCTCCTCGCCATGCTGTGCCGCCTGTCCTTGTTTTTGTGTTTGTGGGCAAGGTTGAGACAAGAACCACCTTAGCGATTAGAAACCTAAACTGGGCAGAGAACAAGTGCACCTCACTAATTTGAAGTTAGCTCTGAAAGTGCTGGCCTTTTAAGGGATTTCTTTCCATGTAAGATTTCCAATGACACACATTTGTTCTGCACGATTAACTTTGCAGAGCATGGCTAACACAGACTTTTTGTAGTAATATAAACAAAAGCAAGATGTTAATTAAATAGTTACTTTTAAGAGCTGTAGTCTTTTACCGGCTTAAAAAAAACCAAACTACCCAGGGCATTATGCTATTACCACTAACTCATATATTTCTAATGAGAAACATTGAAAGGGTATGGTTTCATTGAGTGTCTCTAGATTTATATAAACTCACCACTGAGCTTGCTGGTTAATATCCTTATGTCATATAATCCTCTCAGTAAGCTTATGGCTGTTACTATTGTCCCCCTAAGTGAGGACAAGGAGGCTGAGAGATGTTACATAGCTTGACCAAGTTCACAGAGCCAGAAATGGAGCCAGGATACAAGACTGGTGGCATTTCTTTCTCCTATACTCTGTTCTAATTGGAACAGATAAAGGACCTTCGAAATTAAAACCAGTGAGAACTCATAGCCTGGATATACATTTTCCAGATCTTTCATATGTGACACTGAACCCATGGCCAGCTATAGACCAAGAGACACCAAGAATATGTCTAAAGGGTAGAGCAATTCTCATAGACTTGCAGCTTGGAGTTATTCAAGGTCAGAGTAGGCAGGATGACAGAAATTCTGGTAAGCAGGGGATAGTGATGTATCTAAGGAGAAAGTGAATCAAATGTTCAAAAACATTAATGGGATCAAGACACCAATCATTAGAGTGTTGGAATTCAAGCCCGATTCTGAATTATTCATTGACTTAAGCAGGTGTCTTATATATTCCTTGGCAGGATGAGTATAGTTGTCAGGGTTGGCTAAGCCTGCCTGTATAAGTACAGGCAGAGAAGGAGCTCCATGTGCTGAGAAGAGGATGAGAAACTGACAGGAAAGGGGGGTTCTGACAGTGGGAATGTGAGGTGGGAGAAGTAAGGGTCATGGGATAAACCTTAAACTAGAACAGAAGATATTTGTAAGTAAAAGAACAAAACGCCTCTTGTGGAGAAGTTAAGCTTTTGAAACACAACTGGGCAATAGAACTTTCTGGGATAATGGAAATTTTCTATATCTGTGCTATCCAATATGGTAAGCCACTAGCTGCGCAAGGCTATGGAATATTCAATATCTCCCTAGGTGTGTGACTGAGGGATTGACTTTTTTGCTTTATTTAATTTTAGTTAATTTAAATTTAAACTTAAGTTGCCATATGTGGTTAGTGACTACCATACTGGGTGGTGCAGCTCTAAAAAAAAAAAATTATGGTGTTCCCCTGAGAAACTTAAAATACCGAAAATCACTTTGATCAGGAACTCTTCAAAAACTGTGAAGAAGATTAAGACATAAGATGGAAGAAACCCTTCTCACAGATTAGCAAAGCAACGATTGACTCAAGAGTTTATTTTTATGCTGGATGAGATTACACGGGAGATTATATGTGATAACAGAAAAGAAAAATATTTATCCCAAATAAATATTATAAAAACAGTTTTATCCAGAGCACTATTGGGTCATCCCATCTGCCCAATTGTTTTTGCTGCTGTTGTTGTTGCTGCTATTTTGGGGGCAAGAAGGAAACTATTACTGAGAAGGATAAAGATAAATTAACATTTATCCCATTTTTAAAAAATTTGTCTCAAAAGAATGATTTGAGTATTGCCATTCCATTAGTTATAGAAGAATAGTTTATTACATGGTTAACTCTGAATTTTCAAGTTGTTTTCATCATGAGCCCTAAAAGAGACAGACAAATGCATGCAAGTCTGCCAATGGTCAAGATAAATTCTGGTCAGTTCTTTAGGGATGGTCAGTGTTAGCAACTCCATCTCAGGGGCTGCCCCAGAAACACATGTGTGCTCACAGTCAGCACCCACCAAATAATTCCCCGGGACATGGCTGCTGATGAGGACTCAGTAAGGGAGGGGTCAGTGAGGTGGGGGTAGGCTTCGTTTTCTTACATTAACAACCCAGAATTCCACAAGCAGGAGGGACGGAGGCTGCCATATAGCCGGTTAGCCAGGCTTTCACAATTTCCCTCTTCTGTGCTCCCTCTGACCTCTGGGCATCTGGGAGGCATCCCTGGAACAGAAGGTTGTTTAGACCCTGCAAATGGAGCCGATCTTCCCTAGCAGGGGACAGAGTAAATGACTTAATAGGCCTATCACATCTTAATTTTTTAAAATGGTTTTATATCCTGGGGTAACAGTGGGGAAGGCATGATTTTATTATTATTATTAATTATTATTATATTATTACAGTTTTCCAGTCTGGCTCTTTGATGTTTACAAGTTCAGACAACATGTGGTTTCCAAGTCAGATTTCATAACCTTAAATTACCTTTTCATTTGGCTTCCGTCCACCCTATTCTGTTTTAGATCTTGTTTACGTTTGGCTTAAATCAGGAATTGGCTGTGGTGTTTATTTTGCCACATGGACGCAAGGCATCAGACGACGACAGCATTTTGGACGGCATCTACAGGGAAGCACAGCTACAAAGCTTGGATGTTAACACTTGCCAGCCCCTGGCTGGGCGGCGGAGTCCCGGGATGCCCACTGACTTCTGCCTGGTCCCTACCACTCGCCTCGTGAGGGTGTGAGCTTGATGTCTGCTGTCTGGATCCTCTGCTCAAACTGGAAAATCCCTGTTCTACAGAATTTTTGTCTTCAGTAGTCACAGATATTAGATGCATGTGTGTGTGGTGTAACTTGAAGTAACATGATCAGCTATGCTGGGAACAGATTGTCAAGCATCTTGAGGGCCAGGTGAAAGGGCTTGTGTCTTGCAGAGCAGGGCAGTGGTACTTAGAGTGTGGTTCCCAGAACGACAACCTCAGTATCATCTGGAGGTTTGTTACAAATGCAGATTTTCAGGTCCTAGACCCACCAAATCGGAAACTCTAGGCATGGAGCCCACGAATCCATATGGGTTTGGGAACTCAGGTTTGGGAACCACTGGTGTGGAGAATGGGAAGCTAGTTGAAAAGTGATAGCTAGCGGAGTAACATGGTCATTCACATGCATTTTAGGAAGTTCTTGCCTGAAATGGGAGAGACACTGGAGCCAGTGGAGAATAGTAAACTCACTTGATTGGGAAATTCTGAGCAAGAACATGATGAGTGTCTGACCCAGGATGTAGCAATGGAGCTAAAATGCATTGGACTCATCTGAAAGATGTTAGGGAGGTAGAATTTACTGTGCTTGGTCACGGGCTAATTATTGAATAGAAGGTCCAGCAACCTAGAATGACTCCTAACTTCTGTCTCAGGTAGAAATTGACGCTATTTAACAAGATAGAAAGCAAGGAAAAAGGCTTTTTCCTAAAACCGAAAAGAAACCAGGGGACAAAAATTCAACATCCAGTTGAATTTGTGTGGTTTTGGCCACTTGGCCAGAGCTCTAGAGAAAGGATGCTGTTGAAAGGCAGACAATAAAAGTATCGACCACAAAGTCAGGCGCACAACGGGGCATATTAAAACCAGATGGCTCCTGCATCGAAATGCATGTTATGATGGTTCTGTCTTCACTTCTGTTAGGCACCTGTAGAGTTAGCGGGGTGTGAGCTGGCTGTGAAGATCCAGGCTGAGACTGAACGTAAGCAGACGGGAGAGTTCTGTTGGCACACTGGCGTAGGGGCTGGTCCGTGTGGAGTACACGCCCTCACCACATAGTGTCGGATCTTAGGCAACTTTGCCATTACCAAGAATGTGGTTTTGTCTATGGTCTGCATGAATGTGGGGATGAAGAAGCTATGCAAAAGAGCAGTTATTCTGTATGGTCATAGACTTCAAAAGGCCAGAGCATAACAAGTCATAGCATTTTATAGCGGAAAGAGACCTCAATGATAAGTCATTGAACGCACTTATTTCATGGATGGGGAAATTAAGGCCCAGGGAAAGAAATGTCTTTCCTATGCCCAGGCACCCCATTTAGGGCACAGTACAAGATGCCTTTCTCCACAATCACTTCTAGGCAATTCCTAATTTCAGCTCACATCTCACTCAACACGAGTGATAAGGATGAACATTTATTAAGTACTTTTATGTGCCAGCAGGCACCGTGCTACTCCCACCCCATGAATCATCTCCTTTAATCCCCACTTCAATGTTGCACGTTGGTACTGATATTGTTCCCATTTCAGCAGATGTGAAAACAGAGGCTTAGAGCTGTTGAGTTCTTGCCCAACTTAACTCTACCAGCTAATAAGTGTCAGAGGTGGGATTCGAAGCCAGATGCCTGATTCCAGGGCCTGTGATTTTGACAATTGTGCTCTGCTGCACCTCTTGTCTCTGAAGGTTCCCTGAGCGCCCCCAGGAAGAGCCAGCCTCTTCCTGTTGTCGCAGCAGCCTCGATTCCTCCCTACCTCATAGCCCTTATCTCTTGATGTCGTCCTCTGTTGTCCTGTCTGCACTCCCATGAAGCCCTGCATTCTGCCCTCACCACAGGTTATGCTTTGCTTACAGGCTGCCACTTGCTTGATTGCCAGCTCCAGAGGGAGGACGCCCCATTCATCTTGCTCACATCTGTTCATCGGCCTGACACCTAATAAGTGTTCAATTAATACTGTTTGAGAGAATGGACATATAGAAGGATGTGGGCTTTTCCAGGGCAGGGATCATCTGTCAACCAACTCACTTCCACTTCCAAAGCCTACCATGCCATTGTCATGCAGTGGGGATGCCATAATGGGTTTTTGAACGTATGAATCAAGAGGAGAATTTTTCCTAGAACAAAGAACCAGGTGAGTCACAAGCAGATTCTGGAGAACTCTGGGCCTTCTGGAATAGAGGAGGCAGTTAGCATAGTTAAGAGGGTTTGGAGACTCCCTAGGGCCAACTATGATGACCTCACAGATGCTCCCCACCTGTGGAACACTGCGATTCTCGACAGGGATGAGAGAGAAGAACAATGAGGTTCACATTAGCTTAGCATCTACACCGCCAGCCGCACTTCCTCCTCAGTCCCAGTCAGTGGAAGCTGTGGCTCCTGTCCCCGAGGCTGAAGAATCTCTACAGTACCTACACATATAATAGTAGACGTGCTGCAAATGGCAAATGAATGCAAACAAGAAACACCAATAATCTTCACTAACATCATTAAACATTTACTACAAACCAGCCACTATAAGCACGTTATGTGGGTTATAGACTACCATTATCTTCAGTTTATCATGGAGGAAACTGAAGTCTTGCAGAGTGGAATTGTCTGCCTATGACCACACAGCTAGCAGGTGGCAAAATGGGATCTGAACCTGGCAGTCCAACATCTTTGCCCTTCACCACGCCCATATCCAGCCCACTGAGTGCCATGCTATAGCAACACAACTGTGCAGCAGACACGGGCACCTCCACAGGGAGTGCATTTCTCTGACTGCATAATAGGGTCCAGACTGGGTGCTGAATGAGGGTATATCATGGATCAGTCACTTATAACAGCAGGGAGCATCGAGCAAGTGTTCCTGGCAGGAGCAGCGAAGTCCATGGATGGGGTAGTTGGGTGTTGCGTAGGAAGGGACGGAGGTCAGTGTTCCCCCACCCTGGTAGGTGATCGCTGTCTCTTCCTCACCTGCTATCTCTGAAAGTTCAGTATCTAGGAAATGTGTTCTAGATTAGACAGTGGCCCCTCAGGGATTCTGGGAACATCTTCCCTTGGGGGAGGTGAGGGGACTGGCTAGACAAGTCCTACAGCCAGAGGGTCATGGAGCTGGGAGTGACCTTGAGCTGGGTCTCATGCCATCTTATACCCTCTTGCCTCTTAGCCAGGGAACCGAGGCTCAGCCACCGCGAGGGGAGGGATTGCTGGAACCAGGAAGAGAAGCCAGGTGGGGCCTGGGCCTTGTCCACTCCCTAGCAGACTTTGCCTACTCAGTGGGCTGCCTGCTTTGTGGCCCTGAGGAAGCCCTTCCAGGGCTTGGGCCTTTGTCTGTGGAGAGGACAGTGATAATGCTGCCCAGCCCCTGCAGACCCTGAGTGAGAGCCAGTGATTGAAAAGGACGTGGGTGGCAGGCCCAGTGGGGCTCCCTGCTGGATCCGAGCCCACCGTGAAAGCTGGGGCCTCCTGACCCAGCACTCTGGTCACCCCACCACACCCTGCTTGCAGGTCCGGGCGTGTGTGTGTGTGTGTGTGTGTGTGTGTGTGTGTGGTGTGTGTGCCTGTGTGCATGTGTCTGTAGACATTTGCTGGTTCTGCCAGGAATTAGTTCTTTACAACTGAGCTTTTAGCAGAGGCAGGAGGGCCTGGCGGTGACATCAGCGGCTCTCCACTGGCTCTGTGGGATGGACTCTGTCCTCACACTCGCTCCTCCTGCCACTCACATGTGAACCCCCCCTTCCATGCCTGGAGGGGCAACGAGCCATGTCGTAAGAGCAGGGGCTCCCACCTACAGTGCACTGGGCATTTCCAGTCCAAGAGCCTGGCACTGACCAGGAGAATGGTCCTCCAGGCACAGTCGAGAAGTGCAGGGCACGTCCTACCACGAGAATGTACCATATGCCAGGATTGCACCAGACACTGCATGAGGACCTTTAATTCTAAAAAATGATTCTGAAGGGAAGATATTTTTATGCCATTTTACCGATGAAGATGTCAAGGCTCAGAAATGTTACAGGAATATCCATAGCTAGTAAGTGGTGGAGCCCATGGTTTTTATTTTCTTATCTTGTCAAGGTTGTGAGGCTGAGGGATGCTTCCAAGGCCATGGACGCTAGACTCTTCAGCGGTCTCTGCTGTACACTGGGGGAGCTCACAGATTGTTCCCCAAGAAGGGACTGTGGTTCCTTACCCCTCCCTCATTGGAGCGTCATTTCCTGACCCTGACATTTCTCTACGGTGAGCCCATCGTCCTATTTTATTCTCCCATCTCAGCTTTGCCAAAAAGCAGGCAGCCTCTGTAGAACCCACAAAGTTGACAGACTGAGTTCTACACCTTGGTCTGTATAATTACAGGCAAATCTCTTTCCCTCTCTGGACCTCAGTTTCCTCATCGGTGATATGGGATTATTCTAGAATTATTCTAGATTATTCTAGAATAATATTTTACAGCTCTGACTTCATGTCATCTCATTCAATTACACTGCATTGCGTTGCTTCGCTTTGCATTTTGTCTCTAGACACCCTCCCCTTCCTGAAATCCTACCATTTTTCTCATGGAGGCTTCACCCCTCTGGCGAGTGCCTGTGAAAGTATAGCACCACCTTCTGGTAGCTGGTTTACTCCGTTTTCCCCCTTTGGCTAGTGTCTGATTCTTGGTTCCTCCCTTCTCCAGAAACTGGACTGAAAAGTTGGTGACTAGTTGGGTACCCTGGTTGGGGGCATCTCCCTGCAGAGCTCTCCAAGCGGGTCAGTGGTGGGTCGTGGTTGCACTTGGCTTCCTTCCTTTGGGACGGTGTCGATGCCTTCCCTGGAGCTAAAGTCACACCAGGAGCCTGGTGGACTGGCCACCATGGCACAGGGACCGGGGGGCCTGGAGTGCACAGCTGATAGCACACAGTTCACCCTGGATTGTTCCGTCAGGAAGCAAGGGCGGAAAGAGAGGAGGTCCTCAGCATGTTTGTTCCCTTTCCTGCCCTTTTGCTTTGTTTTTGTTTTTGAGGTGAAGAAGCGAGTTTCAGAAAAATATATGGATGGCCAAGTTTCAGAGGCTCTTGGAGTTTGGGGAAATTTTTGGCTTTAGTTTGGTTGAAAAAAGCAAGAAAAAGGACAGTGAGAAGGGGTGTATATTTAGGGCTTTCTAATCCTCAAGGAAATATGAAAGGTGTCTCTGAGTATGTGGTCTTATTTCTCGGAGCAGATCCCTTTGACCCACTGTCATCTACCTCACACCCGTGACAGGTGGGGGTTCTGGGGGTTCTGGGGGTTCAGCCGCAGGTCTGGGGCAGGGATCTTCCCTCAGCCCTGTCAGCTCCCTGCCTAGGAGAACAGAGTTTGGCCTTGTCTCTAACTCGAAGAAACAAACCCAACTGTCCCCAAACAGGTCAGGCTACGTGTGGCTTTAAATTCCTGAAGGTACACTTAGTATTTACTCGGGGATATTTGCTGAAAGAATTCTGAACTGGCAAGTAGGAGACTAGATTCCAGAGTTACCATGAACTAACTGCTCTGGGTGTTCTTGAGCAAGTGTCTTCCTTCTGCCAGCCATACTCTCTTCCTCTGCAAGGAGAAAATAGAAATGCAATACTTTTAAGATTTCTAAGCTTCATTCCATCCCATTGTTCTAGAGTTAGGTCATAAGGGTTTTCATTCACACTCTGCCATTCACACTCTGCCACTTCCCTGGTAGGCCAGGTAACCTGCCTCGTTTCTAAGGTGTTTGTCAGCCCCAGGAACATCATACACTGGAGTAGGGTTGGGGCAGGGGTGTGCAGGAGCCCGGTGCCAGCCCGTGCTTATAGCCGCTGCACACTTTCAGGGTTGCTGGAAACACGTGCAATGCTGCGTGAAACGTCCTACTGTGGGGGAATGGGGGAGCACACACGGCTGCCTGGGCCTGGCTAGGACTAGGGAAATGCAAAAAAACAAACAGACCCCATGGGGTGGATATGATCCCACACTGAGAGGCACTAATAGCCATAATTAAGGCCCATATCTCAATTAAATTAAAGGAATTATCAACACTTTAGAGAGAAATGTAAACAGGATTCCAAATCGTGCATTTGTTTGTTTATCTCCGCCCAGTCTGGTGGTCTGCGTTTGTTCTATGCTAAGAGGCCAGCGCATGCGGCGGCACCCGATGCCCCTGTGAGCCTGTGCTCTAAGTGGGAAGGGCCATGTTGAAGGAGGCCAGCAGGGTGACACTCAGCCGCCAGGTCTCCAGCCCTGTGGGAACTGGCAGGAAACCATTGGTAAATCACTTGGGATTCTGCGGGGAACAGGCGCTGTGTTCATTGAAGATATCATTAACGCCTTTCGTCCGGAGCCAGAAGCCCACAGTGCGGTCCACCGATGCTTGACTTAGCTTGTCCAGCAGTGAAATTAACATAATAAAACTCAGTTGACAGAGATGCTATGGATTTAATTAGTTCCTTAACAATTAAAGAAGAATTATGAGATCTTGAGCTCTCCATCTTCAAAAGCAATTTGGGCCGATTGATGTCACCGTCTGACATCTCTGTTGAAGTTCTGGACTGCCAAAGTCTACTTGGGAAATTGCTCGGGTTATCCTGCTTCTAGGCAAGTACATACACTTTCCTACCACCTTGAAAGGAAGCGCCTCCACGTTCCCTCCCAACTGACTTCCTGGAGCCCGAGGCTTAACCGGAAGTGGGTAAGTTCTGTGGTCAAGGTTGTGAAGACTCTTGTGAGTGTCTGGCTCCCGGCCTCCCCTCCCAAAACCCAGCACCTGCCTCTCTTTACTCTCTGCAGGTGCTGAGAAAATAGGGGTGTTGTAGGACTGTATCGTCTGTCTAACTTCCTCTTTGGAATCCGTATTAGATGCTGTAAAAGGGAATATGGCTATTAAGCTGTTTGTTCTGGGCTGGTGGGTTTAGCAGTGTCTATAGCCCACGGCAGGGGACCGAGAGCTAGAACAACTAGAGAAATGCAGGACGCTCACTCAGGGAGCCTGCGGCAGCTCAGCCTCTCACCTTCTGGATATCCGTCTCTACCGGAATCACATTTCCAAAGCATCCTCTTGGCAAGAGGCTATCTGTAGGATCCAGGCCTTCTGACCCCAAACCAGGTGTCCTCTATAGGCTTGCGGCTGTGGTCCTCTGACAGCAGCATCAGCATCATCTGGGAGCTGATGAGGAATGCAGAGTCTCAGGCCCCACCCCAGATCCACTCAGTTGGAACCTGCATTTCAACAAGATTTCCAGAAAATTCGTAAGCATACAAATGTTTGGGGATCACTGCTTTGTGACACTTTGTAGCAATCTCTCCTGTCCAAAGAGTGCCCCATCTGGGGACAGAACTAGCCGTGGAGGCCAGCGATGCTCCTGGGTGTCCTTACTCCTCTCAGGCCCTGAGGAGGCCTCCTCCCTCTCTGGCAGCAACATTCTCCATGAGCCTTCCTTGGTGGTCTGATTTCAGCATCCTGCCAGTCCTGGCAAAGGCACCATGCCACACTGACAGATGGCCCAAAGTAGGACAGACAGAAGAAATGTATGTTTATCAAATTTGGGTTGAAAAGACCACGTTCCCGCAGCATAGGCTGTCAAACAGCTGTCATTCAAGAGCATATGGCCCGGCGGTGAGAGGGCACAGACATGGCTAATCCCACTCTCAGAGAGATTAGCTGTGACGAGTGAAGAAAGTTGCGGCCGTCGCCAGAGTGCTGCCTGGGAGGAGAGGGCGGAGTGTCTGCATCGCGGTTCATTCCCTGAATCACCTGCCCTGAGATCCAGGCGCCTAACCCCAAGAGAGACTCCAGAATAAAATGATGCAGATGGAAATAACAACTATGACAGTAACAACACAAAATCTACCATTTATCCATCACTTTCTGTGTCAAGCAACAGCAGGTTATTTATTCCATGTAGGGGGTCTCTCAGAAATGCATGATTGTTTCCCCTTTATGGATGAGGAAAAGGAGGGCTCTGAGATGCAGCTGTGTGTCCCCAGGTGGAGGGAGTGACGGTCCCCCCAGTCTCTGGGCAGGTCAGGCCACAGTCCTGCATTCATGGCACCAGTTCTGGGCCTGCGTGAGGGAGACGCTGACCAGCAAAGTGTGTGTGGATGAGGTGCTGCCTCCATGCAGTGGATTAGGTGGGTGCGTGGCTTCTTGTATCCCTGAGAATCCAGGACCACAGAATGGGACAGGCAGGCCCAGCACAGTGTGACCCTCTGTCCAGCATAGCCGAAGCCCAGGCATGAGAGATGTAACTCCTGGTGTCTTCATTTCCACATGAAACTCTATAGTTCTGGGGCCCTCTGTGCCGAGTGGGCTAAAGGTGCTGAGACTGTAAGAGGGGGGTGCACATTTAGCCAGGCCCTCCTAGACACCTGTCATGTACATGTAGCGCAGCCCATGTTGGGGCCACAGTCCCCTGCAGATGGAGGATGTTGAGGCTACAGGGGCTGAAGAGAATCAGGCAGGAAGGTTCCGCCCGAGCCGCGGAGGAGCAGCGCTTGCCGCACGCCCAGGATGGCTCCAGACGTTTCAGAAGCAATTCTGTTTGCTCAGCCGAAGCTGTTAGTTTGAATTGCCATGAGCATTTCTCATTCAACCCAGGAACAGAGGCTGAAGGGTTAAAAGATGCTTTCATGTAGCAACTTGCATAGAGACTATGGTCTGAACGGAATGAGGGCGAGAGTGCCGAATACGGTGATAGACATTCAAACGTGTTTAATTGTATTACGTACTTGGAGGAAAAGATCACACAGGTCATCCCTTAGTCAGATTTTGGAGGGTTTCCCTGAATGACCTTGAAGAGCTCCTGATCTCATAAAAGCAAGCATTTTGGTTCAGTGAATGTTCATGGAGTATATCCACATGCCAGGAATGCAGGCGTGACTAGGACATGAGCCTTGCCCTCCAGGGGCACTTAATTGAGGGGGGAAAAGCAGCTAAGAGAACACCCTGCTTGGTTTATCATTTACGGTTTAAATTATTACAAGAAAACCCGAAGGTTCAAGGTATGTAGTTTCTTGTAACTTACTGTGCTGTGTGACAGGCAGAATAATGCCCTGCTCCCCCTACAAAGAGGTCCGCATACTTCAGAGAAGAGATGTGATGATAGAGCTGAGGTCAGAGTGGTGCAGGCCCCTGAGCCAAGAATTGCAGAAAGCTCTAGAAGCTGAAAAGTCAAGGAAATAGAGAACCTTCCTAGACCCCAGAAGGAACACAGTCCCACTGACTCCTTTCAGCCCAGTGAGATTTTGGACTTCTGACCTCCACAAATATAAGCTAATACAAACATAATTTTAAGCCACTAGGTTTGTAATAATTTGTAACAGCAGCAAAAGTAAGCTAACATAGGGCCCAATCTGAATTGCACATAGGAGAATGGCCAGAGGGCATGCTACCAGGGATGGCAAGTGACTGCCAAACACCTGCTCACTAGTAAGTGGTAAAACGTCTACTTACCATCAGGTAAGTGGTAACAATCATGGGATCAATGTTATTGTATTTTATGGAGAAAAGTATATGCTATAATAGTATTTGCAAATTTGGGAGGAGGTGATGATCTCAAACTCTAGTCCTGAGGAATGTCTGGGCTCTGCTATCCAGGTGAGCACAGGACCTGCTGGGAGTCCAGAGGTGGGGTAGCTCACCAAGCTGGGCAAGTCGGAGAAGACTCCCTGAGGAGAAGACACCAAGCTCAGTTTTAAAGGTTGGCTAAGACTGACCCAGGTGACTTATGGCAAGGACCAAGGACATAGCACGACAGGAACACAAAGGTGTGTGCAGTTCTGTATTAAGAGAAGACAAATCATGAAGCCTGGGTTCTACAGAGAAATGCAGCTGCCAGGCCACAGGGGATATTTTTGACATGGTAAGGAATTTGGACATGGCCTACTTGGGCAATAATGGCAAGCCAACAGCACACTTTAAGTAAAGGTTAAACTGATCAGTCTGTGCGTTGGAAAGATCATATTGACCAAAGAAAGTTGAATTGGAGGGAGCAGGACTAATGTCTCATTAGGAAAATTCCAGATAGGAAGGTGAGGGGTTCCCCGGAAAAACTAAGTTGCTGTCTTTTCCCTCCCTGCCTAGATTTCTTAGAGCTCTTCCCTAGGGTGTCTTCTCTTACCTTCTTAACCACACGGGTGGGCTTCTCCTCAGACACTTTACTTCTTGAGAATGATGGACACATGTTCGTTTAGTTCCTGTCCTTGGAATGGGCCCTGATCTAAGCACTCACAGTCCCTGGGGAAGGACTAGAATCTGGGCCTGGGTGTCTTCTGTCCTGGAAATTTACAGCAGCCTGGAGCCGTTGTTTTGAAGCCCTTGTTGTAATCTGTCCAAAGTTACCAAGTGCCAGAGGTCTGTCTAACACTGGAAATAGTACTTATCCTGTTTTTCCACATGTACAAAATCAAGGATTCTGGAAGCTACAGATGAAGGAGACTGAAGCTGATTTGTGGCAGAATTCTAGAACAGGTTATGAAACAGATTGTTGGTATTTTGAGAACAGTGATTACGAGAAATTAATATCCGTTCATCAAGAATAACATCTGCCCTTCCTTTAGAGATGAGACCTAGGATAAAAATCCAATGAACCCACCTCCTTAGCTCACAACAAGGACAGACGAATATTACTTGTGGGCTCGTTGTGTGTTTGATACGGAGTAGATGCCAATTGTGAGAGATGCTGGGAGTGGTCCTCAGGCATCATGATCAGCAAGAGCATTCTTAGGGGGGAAATACTTCGCTTTGTCCCATTTGGGTGCCTGAAAGGTACTGGATAGCTTTGCCTCGGAAAGTGGCTCAGGGAATGGAGAAAAGGCAGGGCAGCACAGAGATTCTAAACAGGACCTGAAGACTAAAAACGTTAAAAATATGAAAAGTATTTTATTCTGTGATCTTATTACCACAGAATATTAGAGCTAGGTCCTCTCGATAGTCCGTTCACTTGTGTATTTAATACTGTTTCTCCGAGTGACTATTTGTGCACCAAGCGCTGTGTCAAGCATAGAGGATACAAGGCCAACCTCTCTAACAGGTGTTTCCCTGGCAACTGGTCTCAAGGTAGAACAAAAAACAATGATAAACAGTAATTTCGTACCAGCCCCTTTTCAAACCAAGTTAGATCGATGTTTCTGGTAGGTCAATGTTGCAACTTGCAAAGGGATTTCTCTACAGCTCTTTGATAGTAATCAACTTGGAAAGTCATTTCTTCCACTGTTACTGCATTAAGATGTAGTTTTCGAATATTTGGCATGGGTTTCTTTTTCAGATAAAGAAAATCATCAAAAAATCATCAGAAGCTGATGTATTAAAATTCAACCTTATCAAGATTTTGATATCTTATTCTCAACATGAACACACACACACACACACACACACACACACGCACGCACAATGTTCTGCCCCTGAAATGAAGAATTCAAAATTTCAAGACATTGCTGAGATATAACTCACTTGAGAAAGTTATTTGAAATAGTGGAAATGATCTTTCCTTGTATTATCTGTGTCTTGAAGAAACATTTTAATTAGATCACTTATTTCAAAGCTTGAGTACCTCTTCCCTGCACAACCAGATTCTTATCAAGTATGGAAAAGCAAAATGGTCACTGTTTTCACTATTTCCTGAAATCCTGAATCAGGGTCAGGAGGTGTACTATTGACAGCCACCTGTGGACAAACAATGGCTGAGTTGACACTCAGGTGTAACCTTTTATTTTTATGCGATCATTCCCTTTCTTGTGGCACACATGGTCAGTCTGCTCTGCCTGTTTGCTATCTACACAACAGCCTGCAAAGCAGTTATTACCAGCAAGAAAAAATCATTTGCCCGTTATGTGGTTTTCAGTGACAAATACAACAAAAAAGTCACTGAGCACCTTTCCCTTGTAGCTGTGCTGTGTGTATGCCGAGAGCACATTCATTATCCTGCTATGAGTGGTGATAATAATTGCTTTTTCACGTCGCACGCTACTGATATTATCTATCATCCATCAATATTAGTTCCTAAAGGAAATTTGCTGCTTTCTCTTTCTCTCTCTTTGAGCATAATATTTGTCATTAACTTTGCGGGTGGTTTACAAGCTCCTTGGCAACAGCGTAATTGTACCTGTTTTTGTGCTATGAAATTTTAACTGAATGATGCTCCTTTGGTTTTCCTTTCTTTTCTACATTTAGTGACAGAATTCATTAATTTCCAATGGGAAATATTTTATCCAATTTGTTCTAGAATATTCTGATTGGTTTAGTACAAATGTCACCGGACTTTGCTCGAAAGTGACTTTATGACATGCTATGACACAGTTCTGTAATGGTGTGCTAGGAACTAAGAAGGAACGGATCTTCTATCATAAAACTCCAATTTTTGAATATATATCGTTATACTTATTAGCCACATTTTTTTTCTTTTTGGCTGCTTGAGGAAAATTATCAATGGGAGTCTTCGTGCTTCACAATATGTGGAATCATATTTTATATTTGATCTATGGTCATGTTCCCTTGTTCATTTATGACTATACAGATACAGAAAAAAACAAACTCAGTTGCTCCTACCATATTCTCATGACACAGAACACTTCTGTGACCAAATTTAATGTGTCAGTGTTTTCCCCACACGTCATGCGGGCAAGCCTATCCTTGGATTCCGCAGTGGGACACTAGCTGGGTGTGTCCTAGTTCAATTCATTCAATTCAATTCTGACACTATCAACCTGGAGATAGCCTCAGACCCCATAGGTTGAGGGCTCAGTCCCACAAGACGGCCTCCACTTCCGATGCCAGTCACAAGTCCGGGCTTTCAGGACTTCTGACCAACTAGGTACAAACTTGGGTTCCCATAACCCCTCCCCCAAGTTTCATTAATTTATTAGCGCATGTCACAGGACTCAGGGAACACTTTACTTACGGTTCCTGGCTTACTGATACAGGATATGACAAAGGGGAGAACTAAGCAGCCACATGGAGAAATGCACGGGCTAAGCCAGGCAGGGTCCTGAGCACAGGAGCTTACGTCCCTGTGGAGTTGAGGTGCGCCACCTTCCCGTCATGCTGATGTGTTCACCAACTCAAGAGCTTAGAACCTACTCCTTTGGGGTTTTCATAAAAACTTTATTACACAGGCCAAGGGTTTTAAGAACTGTAGTCAGGAAATGGGAGGAAGACCAAATACATATTTCACAATATCACAATGACTTTACTCTGAGTTGTAATATTGACTATTATTACGACAGCTGTCATATTTCTGTAAGCTTCTCTTGAGCCATTAATTCATCTTTTGGGGGGTTTGTGGATTAATACAACAAAGCAATAACAATAACATGTGTATACATATACATTTTCCAGTATGTATGATAGTGTGTAATGAAATGAAGAAACAATAGCAAAGATAGCCTGTTAACAGAATAACTTAGTGAACTGACAACATAATCTTTATAGTACATGTAAAACTGTTAAGCACAGAGAAATTATGGAAGAGATTTCTTTGAAAAAAATTATAATTAATCTTCCATTTCGAATTTGTGAAATGTATACAAGCATGGTTGTTTCATCCCTTTTCATTCGAAACCATTACATCACCTGCAGACCGTTTGCGAGGCCACAGGGCAGCCCCGGGACCTAGGCACCACAGTTGGAGAAACCCAGACTTACTTGGAACTCCATCCTTTCCGTTGGGCATCTTCAAACTCATATGTGAGTCCTTGGACTCCCCCTCCCCAAAGGCAGCATTTGCCATCCACATCCATCTGTGGCCTTTTCATGCGGTGTGCAGGGCTCACAGTCCAGTCCAGATTCCTCGGCGTGGTGCTCAGGGCCCTCCACGATGTGTGTGCTTCTCATGTTGCTGTGATGACCGTCTCCAAGTTCTCTGAATATCTCTGGGTGTCTCGCGCATGCACCCCTATGACAAGTCCTTTCCCGTTCCCACTTGCAGTGGCCACCCGAGAACATGTGAAGAACATACCTCTCCCATCTGGGAGGTACCAGTTTCAAAGCACAAAGCAGCATTACCTCCTGTCTTCACATTCACAGAGGAACTCTGGGGCCCCAGGTGTGAAGGTGACCAGCTCTCACCACAGCCCGACCCAAAGACATTAGCTCAAGATCTGGGCCAGGAGAAACCTTCCCTATCAGCACTTCGTGGTGTACTTCATGTTCTCCCCTTCGAGTCCTGCGTGTTCTCTCCATCTGAGCTATGTGCCTGCCTCACCTGCTCCCAGCCACGGCTCCTTCTCTAGCCTGATGCTCTGCTGGGGTGCCTCTTGTTCCCATTCCAGAAGGTTCTTTGGTCCCTCATGTGCATGGATCCCTCTGGGTCTAACCCATCAGCTGTCCAGATATCCTTGGACATGACCACATGCCCAGTGAGGACCTAACTTAGTCCTGGACTCTGGGATTACATTGCAATGGGTCCTCAGCCCACACAGCACCACGTCCAAATTCCTCAGCATAGCCTTCAAGACTCTGTGGTACATGCGGCAGCAGTCTTTGGCATTGTACCTCTGCAGTTCCCAGCACTAAGCCCGTGTCCAGTGCACTGGACATTGGACTCTTCCTTAGGGGGTGCTGTCCAGTCTCTAGGTCTTTGCCTCTGACCTTTCTCTCCTCTGTCCCCTCGTTCTGGAGCAGCATGGACCCTCTTTGGTGTCCCCAGCCCTAGTGCCGTCTTATGCATGAGTTCTCCATGGATTCCCAATGGCTTAGTTTCTGAAATCAGGTAGACATGAATTCAAGTTCCAGTTCTGCTTCTTACTCACCTCTCACCTTGTGACATCACATTTTTCACTGAACGAACCATTCTGTGGTTTAACTTGCCCAACTGCAAAACAGGGACAATGATTCCTACCTCAGACAGAAGTTATGTCAAAAGCAATAGCAACAATGTCTTTAAAGTAAAGTGCCCTGCACAGATATTATGCCTGATAAACACATCCTTGCTCCTTTCTTTCTTCATATGCCTCCAGCGTGTTGATTTTACTTCTGCTTTAGTTCCTATTTAATTTTCTTTATAATTATTTATAATAAATTTGTCTTCTGAATGAAGCTGTGAAATCTTTAAAATAAGGAAACATTTTCTTCATCTCCTGGGGTTCCTCTGTGCTAGTTTGGAATAGGTGCTCAGCAAATGTCTGTTTATTAGAACCGGAATTTATGCCATTATATTTTTTACATACATATGAGACTTGCTATTTTAGCTAATGGCATGATACATCTAAAATAACAGGCTTTACATTTTTAAGGTTTGTATGTGTGACACTGCAGAGGAAAGGGAGGAAGTCGTAGAGCTTTCTGCCCTAGAGAAGCAAAACAAAAAAGGGATGACACGATGGACAGGCATGTTGGAGGGAAAAGAGCATGCTACCCTGAAACTCATCACCCAAACCCTCTCTGCAAAATATCAGTGCTGCTCTGGGCAGGGAAAGGGAGATGATGCCAAGTGAAATCACCTCTCTTGCAAGCTTATCCCAGATATCAAGGGTTAAAGGCAAACACACACACACACACACACACACACACACACACACACACACACACACAAACTGTTTTCCCTTGCAAGATTAGCACCACTTTCCAATGCCTGATTTCCCCCAGCCATGTTCCTATGTGATGATCCTTTGCCACACACAAGACTGTCATTGTATATTCATTCATTAGAGATAATGATTTTGAGTTTCTGTCCCCACTGACCTGTGGACAGATGGCTGGCATGAATGCCACGTTTATCTGGACACCAGATCAGCCCCAGCAGCCCTCTGATGGGTCGGTCTGATCACCGTGCGGCAGCTGCCTTACAGACCGCCTCCTTTCTCCCCAGCTCCCCGCGGGCTGCCGACTGGGTGCACGGAATGTGAACTTCTGCAGAAACGGGCCTTTTGGTCCTGACCAGTTTTGCTTTCTTTTCATAACCATCTGATAAATGTCAGGACTGCTTAGAGCTAATCATCTCGGATTGGAGTAAAAACAATTTGAAGTTCTGCACTGTTAGAAGCATCATTCAGTTCTCTCTCCCTTCTCTCCCCTCTCTCTCTGTCTTAACATGTAAAGGTTCAAACAAAGCAGCGAAGTGAATGGAAGGGTTGCATCTGTGTATTGTACCTGCTGAACTCTCGGATGCATTTAAAGGTCTGATTGCAGTGCTATAAACAGGGACCAATTCCTGGCTGGAATAACTTATGCTGCACCCACTTAGTGAAAAACAGGCAAACCACTAATTTGATCATTTTACACAAATAGATTTCTGCAGTAATTATTTTCTTTCAGCAAAAATTGTTTCTCTTAGCAAAAAGACTTACAATAAGATGGTTTTAATGAACTATTTCCTCTATGGCTTTAAAAAAGATATTTGGCTATACTAAACTCACAGTAGCTTTTAGAATCAGATTTGTATGAACGAATAAACCAGATTAATTTTGATTTAATCACCAATTGCAAAACCTCTTGTAAAGAAAGTTACACTTAAGGCTTCTGGCAATTGCTATAATTTTATTAATTCATTCAACAAACAATTTTTACTTATAAAATTCTAGAGCAAGACTTGACCTCTATATGTCAAGACGGTTTTTCCTTTTCCAGGGGAGATTGACTATCTCTCAAACTTTACCAGGAGGGGAAAAAGGGCAATGTGAGTTTAGAAATCCCCATGAGACATTTTAGAATTCATTCCCTCCCATTAACATGTTCCCAGTAATTACCTCTTCTACAATATTCGTGTTTTAAGGCTAGGTCCTGAATATGTTAAAAAAAAAAAAAAAAAAAGCTTCTATAGGATGACATCTCCTCCGCCTTGTGACCCGAAGTGGATTTCACCAAGCTCAATTCAACATTTAAAAAAAAGCTACTTAGAGTACAATATAGGTATTGATTCTTCCAGTCATATTCCTTTTGAGACCTTCTATTCTTTGCATTTTTCTAAGTTACTAAGTGGACCATCTCTACCTACTCAAATTCTTTCCATGCTTTAAGACACGGCCACAGGCCCACTTCCTCCATTCCCAAGCTTCCTGCAGTCTTCTGTTGGCGGCAGATTCTCTCCTTCTCCCTGGTCCTCTGTTTCTCTCCTTTCTCGCAAACCCTTTCCCTGCAGCCAGCACACTCCCTCTCGTCTCCATCCTCCCTTCTCTTCGCTGTCCCTCCCTGCAGGTCCATATGAAATCAAGTCCTTGGATTGACTTGATTCTGTTCTCTGTCCTAGTTTTTTTTCTAAATATAATTTATTGTTTTAGAATAGTTTTAGCTTTACAGAAACATTGAGGTGATCATGCGGAGAGTTCCCACAAAACTCCCACTCCACACATAGTTTCTCCTACAATTAACATCTTACATTAGATAGATTTGTTACAATCAATAAACCAATATTGACATATTATTATTAGCCAAAGTCCATAGTTTATTCAGATTTCCTTTGTTTTTACCTAATGATTTTTTCATCCCAGGATCCCATCCAAGATACCATGTTACATTTATTTGTCATCTCTCCCTAGGCTCCTCTTGTTGTGACAGTTTTTCAGAATTTTTTTGTTTTTGAGGACCTTGACAGTTTTGTGCAGGGGTGGGGAACGTTTTCATGTTGGAAGGCTGCATTAATTTAGCTGTAATCAAATAAGTACACATTCAAGAAACTTCAATTAGATATACTTAAAAATGTACACTATTTTGTAAAAATCTACTATGTATTTAATAATTTCAAAAAAATGAAAACTATTTGTTAATTTTAAAGTTAACTAATCTTTTAATGACTTTATTTTGTCTGCTTTTTGTTGGAAAGCATCTGAACCTTTGGTTGCAGCCTGGAGGTCTGCAGTTTCAGTTGATCCTCTAGTTGGGTATCAGTCATTTTTGACTTAAAGGTGCCTTACTTTGGGTTAGGTAGGAGAATGCAGATCCGTAGCAGTAAGTGGTTGAAAAGCAAGAAAGCATTTTCTGGGCATGTTGCCAAAGATACGGGTATTCTACTGCATTTTTCCATATTTCAATTGGATCTTTCTTAGCATCAAACAATGACTTTAAAATGTCATCTACTTAGAGTTCAATCAATTCAATTTGTAGTTCTTTAGGTGCCTTGGTGATACCAGCTAGGTGAAGCTGAAATGCCAATTTGAGGGTGATGTCATGATTCTCAAAGTCAGTGAACCTTTCACTGTATTCTTCAATTAGTAAGTCTATAAGCTGCCTATTCTTCAGATGATTCATGTATATCGTCCTGCTCATCAATGATCTTTGCTAACTGGGGAAAACGTTTGTCTGAAATTTCCTTTTGAAGAAGTGTTTTGAAAAACTTTTTTCAAAATGCTTGGATTTTAGGCCACATATCATATATAGACTTAGTTTTACCTTGCGAAGAAATATTCAAGTCATTTTGATTTGACATGCTATCACACAGAAATGCTGCATTCTTGTAGAAATCTTCTGTCAGTAATTCACATTGCTGATTCTGTTTTTCATAAAATTCACTATCTGTTCTCTCAGTGATAAAATTTTGGCTAATACCTGTCCCTGCGATAGTCGATGCACTTTAGAATGATGCGACAAATCCATACTGAATACCTCATCGTTCAACTTTAGCATGTTACAAAACCGATGAGGTGGTGTTGCATTTGCACCTATATAGTTAATAATACTTATAACTTGTTGCAAAATGTCACTTAAAATATTAATAGTACCTTTAGCATAGAGATTTTGCTGATGCAATATACAATGAAAAGAAATGAGAGCACCTGGATCTGTTAATACTTTTTTAAAATTTGTTCAATAAACCCTTCATGTTTTCCTGTCATGGAAGGTGCATCGTCTGTACATACACTCACTGAAATTGCCAAATTTGGTTCAACTTCATGACACTTATCTTGAAAACTGTTGAAGATATCTATTCCCTGTGTTGTATTCACAAGAGTGCCCAGAGCAAATAACTCTTCATAGCAAAGAAAAATCATCTGTTATGACCAGAATGAAGTATAAAACCTGCGTTGAGTCAGTAGTATCAGTTGATTTATCCAAAAGTATTGAATAATATATTTTTTCCTTTTGAAGTATTGCATGAAGTTGTTCTGTTAAGCTGAAGGCCAGCTAATTCACACTGCCGCTTGGTTGTGGTTCTTTGAAAGAGGCAGTTGTTTGTACTTTGACACATTATCAAGGGCCTAAGCTGCCTCCAACTTTGATGATGCATTCATTCACAATTTCTACATCACTGAATGGCTTCCCTTTTTTCCCCAAGTATATAAGGTATTTTATAAGTTGCGTCAGTATCATTATTTACAGGTCTTATTGCTGCTTGAAAGAACTGTCTTTGCTTTCGCTTTTCATCTTTTAATTTTGCAACATAACCTTTCATGCCTCTCCCTGTAATTTAAAACATTTGCGACCCTTATGAGTGTTATAATGCTGATAAACATTGAACTTCTTTAATGTTGAAATTGCAGTATCACAAAGCAAGCAAATCATCTTTTCTTTAGCAGAAACAAGATAATATTGCAATTCCCAATCCTCATTAAAACATCAGTTTTCTTCCTTCAGTGTTCTCTTGGTCTTCTTTGACATGACGGGCTGTTAGACAGACTTGAAAAATACTGTCAAACTGTGAAACTATTCACAAATTTCACTTCAACCAGAAACACAGTGCACCTTTGTCAAAAGCTGATAACAGACTGGTGTACTTGACTCCTATAAACTCTTGCTAACCAGCCTCACACAGTAGTGGTACCAGTCAGGCAGGGAAAGTTAGCAGCCGCCAAAAAGTCCTAATTGTGCCAATCTGGGAGGATTATTTTGTTGAAACTAATTTTATTCTTTGGTATAAATATGTTCATTTTAAAAATAAAATAAAAATATAACATATAAAATATGAACAAAAATAGATTAATAAAAACAAAAGGATTTATTCTGTAAAATTTGGATTCAGTCAAAAAGCTGCACTTAAGGACTTAGAAGGCCACATATAGGCTTCAGGCTGCAGGTTCCCAACCCTGGTTTTGTGAATATTGGTCAGGTATTTTGTAGAACGTCCTTCTCCTGGGATGTGTCTGATGTTTTCTATTGATTAAACTGGGTTGTGGGTTATTGGGAGGAAGACCACAGAGGGTAAAGCCGGTTTTATGGAATCATATTAAGTTTACATGCCATCTACATGGTTTATGACTTTGGTGTTAGTCTTGAACACCTGGCTGAAGTAGTGTTTGTTAGGTTTCTCCATTGCAAGATTATTCTCCCCCTTCTTCCCACATTCCATACTCTGCTCTTGGAAAAAAGTCACTACAGCCCCACGTAAGGAGTAGGAAGTTGTGCTTTAGCTCTTTGAAGGCATGGTATCTATGCCCAGGATAGATGATTTCTATCCTCTAATTCTTCTGCACAGGGGCTTTGTCTCTTCTTCCTCGGCATGGCATGTCTCAGGATCGTTTTCAGCATGACAGTCCTCCCGATTCTATCATGACGCTAGGCTCTCCCTTGGGCAACCTGCCCTGCTTGGGCATCTCTACCGTCTTCACTCGCTCAGGTACCCAGCTCTAAAACACAGTAACTTTGCATTATTTACAAAAGGAAGCTAATGCCTCTGCATGCAGACAAAGCCCTCTAGTATCTGGCATTTTGAACCTTCCCATTTTCATCTCCCCTCCTTTCCCTATCCCAGCTTTGCTCCATATCAAATGAATTACCATTCCACCCAAAGATTCACACTATTTCAAGTCTCCCTGTCTTTCCACATATTCTTCTTTATGCCTGGACAGCGTCTCCCCTCCTTGACTGTCCTTAAGCCTTAAAGACAGTCCAACCTTCTCATCCTCCAGAAAGTTTCCCTGAACTAGTCAGAGTTCCTCTCTTCTTTGTACCACGAATCTTCTTGGTACGTTCCTCTAGCACTACACTCACCAAGTGCCAGTTTAATTATTTGTTCCTATGTCTGTTTCCCTATAGGATGAGCACCTTGAGTGCAGGGATTCTGACCTATTTTCCTCTCTGTTACCTGGCTCCATCCCAGCATCTGACAGTTAGTGTCTGTGGAATGAATGACTGGCTGAATCGTTGTGACTTTTCACACCTGTACCTTTGTCTCTGTCATGGAGCGGTGCCCTCTTAGAGAGCAGGTACCACAGCCTGCTAGTCTTGGTGTCCCTGTACAGTGCCTGAAGGCTCATCTGCACATAGCAGGACACTGATACCTGTTGTCTGTTGGTTGGCTAATAGTCAGGGAGAAGTCCTGGGGTTCCCTCCTCCTCAAATGCGGGGATATTCTGCATGCCCAAAGAACTGCTGATTACAAATAAGCCATCCAAATAAGTGGCTGCTTCATGTGAGAGTTGGTTTTAGTTGCAGAAAAGTGCTGACCATCCTTTAATACTGAGACAGGAAAGAGGCACTACAATCAAACATAATTGGAAGATTACAGGAGCTCAAAATTCCCCTATAGCAGAAAATTCTTTTTCATGCTAGGCAGAGAAACCCGGGCATTGATTTTTTTCCCCCCATCTTTGTGTGAGGAAGCCCCTTGAAGATAATCAGATTTCACTGAGAAGATACAATTGCAGATTTTCCCATTAAACTAATACCTCAATGGACATTGAGAAAGATCGTCTGCAATGGTGTCAGAAATAACATAGAAACCTCTCATTAGAGTAATTTAAGATTTGTATAAATCTGAGTTGGCAACACTGTCATGCTGAACTCCATTTACTCTTTGATTTCTTTCCCTGCTGTTCAGGTACAAGGCCTCCAGGTGTGCAGTCAAGACTGGGCCATAATATCCCATAATAGGCCATTAGTCTTTCTAAAGGCATGGGGGACTGAGAAATACACATTTCTACATTTATCCAAGTGATTATACATTCTCTTAAAATATTATATCCTTGGCATTCTTATACACTCCTACTAGGATTCTAAATTGCTACACCCTTTGTGGAAAGCAATTTGACAATACATTTTAAATGCTTTGGAAACACTCATACCCAGGAATTTTATTTCTGGGCACATATTGTTTATTTCTTTTAAAAAAACCTTGTCATTATGGGAAATTTCAAACCAATACAATAATAGAAGAGAATAATGACTTCCCACGTACCCAACCTCCAGCTTGTATAATTCTTGATTTACGGCCAACCTTGTTTTAAATATACGTAGCCACGCCTCCCTAAATGGGTCAACTCCCTAAATGGGTCAACTGGATTAATTTGAAGCAAATGCAAGACATCATATCATTCAAAAATCATTTCTTCTGTAGATAGTATGTATCTTTAAAAGATAAGGAATTTAAAAAATTATCCTCCATCCTATTATCACACCTAAAAAAAAAATCACAATTCCTTAATGTCATCAGGTATTCTATCAGTGCTCAAAATGCTCTGCTTATTTCATAAATATTTTTATGCTAGGTTTGCTCAATAAAAATTTGAACAAGATCCATACATTGCTTTAGGTCGATATGCCTCGTGTCTCTTAACTTTTTGGTTCCTCCTCAATTTCTGTTTTTCTTTGCAATCTGTGTGTTATTTTTACTGTAGTTTTGCACATTCTGTATTTCCCACTTTATATCTTTGTGCTGTTGTTTGATCTGTTTCTATATCCTCCCTCTCCCCTACCCTGTATTACTTACACACTGGTGGTTAGATCTAGGGGGTCTTTTCATATTGAGGTTTGATGTGGGGGCAAGAAAGCCTCAAAAGTAGTGTTGTATCCTTTCGTGGGAGGCATATAATACCTGGCCGTCTCTCCCTTCATAATGTTAAAATTGATCGGTTCATCCAGGTGACTCAACTAATGTAAAGTTTCCCAAGAGCTTTTCATCAAATGGTTTTAGCAGTCATTGGTGATCACTGCTCAGATGCATTACTTCACTAGGGTTGCGAATGGTGATATTCTGATGTTTCCTCCTTTCATACTTTATTAGCTGGACTATTTCTTTAAAAAGAAACTTTCCTTCATTAACTATTTGGCTACTCTGAGATATAGTCTGTAGAGAAAAGGTAGGATAAATATTCACCCTTTCTTTTATTTAGCAATTTAGCAATTTAGCAATTCAGAATGATGCGTTAGTTCCCTAGCAGCCTAGGATGATGGCTGCGGAGCCAGAACGATGGTCACCGAAGTTGTCCACAATCACATCCCTGGAAACTATGGTATGTTACCTTACACGGCAAAGGGACTTTGCATACGTGAGTAAGTTAAGGACTTAGTTGGGAGATAATCCTGGATTATCGTGGTGGACCCTGTGTGATCACAAGGGACAAAAACGGAGATAAGAGGGTCAGAGTCAGAGGAGAGGAGAGGAGAGGACAGAGGAGAGGCCTGAGTGAAGAGCCATGAGCCAAGGAATGTGGGCAGCCTCCTGAAGCTGGAAAAGGCAGGGAAATTAATGGGCCCCTAGAGCCTCTGGAGGGATTACAGCCATGCCAGACCATTTTGGACTTCTGACCACTGAAATGGTGCGATAGTAAGTTGGTCTTGTTTTAAGACTTCAAGCTTGTGATAGTTTGTTATAGCCACAATAGGAAACTAACACAATGACTCTGTGTTTTTGCATATTTGGTCTTTCTATCCAAATTCTTTTTGAAGCTCAAATTACTCCATTGTCTCTTGTGTCTTATAGACAGAACCACAGGGATAAACTCAATAAACTCTTTTTTGTACTATAAAGTATCCTAGGTTTTTCTTATACATTTTCTGGGATGAGACTTTTTTCAAGGAGTCCTAGTTTCTTTTATTGAGACATGCTATTTAGAGATCACAGTTTGAGTGGTAGGACACTCATTGCTATTGGAGTGATCATTTTTCTCTAAATGTTTTCAGTGCACAGCTAGGAAATATAACATGAATTCATGCTAGTATTTTAAATTCAAATTTAGAATTATCAAACTGTTAGTTCTTCAACATTATATCTCTTTTTATGCTCAAAAATCTTGGTTCTTAACAATCTTACACAATTTCTTATTTAAATGCTATATATTTATGTGTGAGTTATATATACATATCTCTACATATTTGATTTTTGCTGAGTCAAAGGGTACATATATATGTCATTTTGAGAGTTTGCCATATTGTTTTCCAGCTGGTGTTTCTTTCCCACCAGGAATTAATGGTGGTGCCTGTTCCCTATTGATTCAACTACAGAATTATGTGGTCAAACCTGAGAATCTTAGGGTTAATATCTCAATGTATTTTTAACTTACATCTCTTTAATCCTTGGTGAGGATGAGCATCTTTCCATATGCTTAAGAGCAATATGCATTCTGTTCTTTGTGAACTCTCTGTTCATATTTCTAGCCATTTTTTAAATATGGCTGATGTTTTTTCTTCTCTATTTTTAGAAGCTTTTTATATATTAGGGACATGAATCATTTATACTGTGGTGTAAGTTTCAAATAATTTTTTCTAGTTTGACATTTATCTTTTTTCTCTTATGTTATTTTTTGCTATGCAATTATTTATTTTTTTACATTTTAAAAATGTTTATGAAGTCAAATGTGCCTAGTTTTCCCCTTATTGCTTCCAGATTTGGGGATATAGCTAGGAATATTTTTCCCAATCCCAAGTTATAGAAGGACTCATCCATGTTTCTTTCCAGGATTTGTGTAGTTTAATTTTTATTTATTGAAATTTTATTTATTGAATTTTTACATTTAAGTATTTCCTTGGTGTATGGTAAGAGGAACAGATCTTATTTTATCTGTTTCCGTATGGCTATTCGTTTATCCCAACAAGCTTTATAAATGTCTATCTTTCCCCACAGATTTGAAATGCTGTCTTTATCATATTTAAATTTTCATATGCAATGGGTCTATCTCTGGATTTCTGTTCTGCTCCATTGGTCTGTCCATCCAGGAGTGTTTCATGCCACACTGGTTTTAGTATAGGGAGTCTAGCAGTGTGTTCAATATATTGTTCTTCTTTTCTAGGGTTTCTTTCTTTTATTGCTTATGTGTTCTTTCAAATAAACTTTACAGTCAGCTTAGCTAGGAAAAGAACACACAAATGTAACATTATTTTTTGTTGAATCACATTAAATAGAAAAATTAATTTCTTCGTGTCCAGGAATATGGTATGTCTTTTCATATGTTCAAGTCTACTTCTATTATCTTTCTAAAGGTTATCCTCATAGATTTTTTATATTTAAGTTTGTGCCTAGGTAATATATTATTTATTTATTTTTGCTTTCTGAAAGAAGTGTTCTCTTTTACTGCATCTTTTATAATAACTGTCTTTTGTATTTAATATGTGAAGGTTACTAATTTTTACAGGTTGATTTATTAATTACTAAATTCTCATGGTTCTCAGTAGTTTTGAATTGATTCCTTTGGTTTTAAGTGTAATTGATAAAGTTTTATCAATTTATTCTTATTATCCAATTCTCAACCTCTAGTTTTGTTGTCGTTGTCTATATACATTGGTTAATTACTGAAACAATGGTAAAAACTAGTGGAGATGATAGATATCTTATGTCGTTTCAAAGTTTAGGGAGAAAGCATCTAGTGTTTCTTATTTCCTCATTAAATAAGATCCTGGCTTTGGGGCTGAGATTTGTGTGTGTGTGTGTGTGTGTGTGTGTGTGTGCATGTGCATGTGTAATCATAATATAATTACACCCAGAATTAACTGTCAGTTATTATTTTGTTGAATAATTTTTTCATGGATGAGTGACAAATTTAAGATATAGTTTAGTAAATGGAAGATAAACATGTCACTTTTTTCTATCTAGGTATATTATGGGTTCTATTAATAGATTTTTTTTAAAAAAAACATTGAACTATCTTTGCATTCCTGGATGCAAACACAAGGAGAATCATTTTTTGTTTTTTAATTGTTTATTTGTTTATGCTGGTGAATTATTCTGTTTGTTAATGCTTTATTTGATTTTTTTTTTCTTTAGAGACAGAGCCTCACTATGTTGCCCAGGCTGAAGTGGCAGTTGCTTCCTATTCACAAGTGTGATCATAGCACACTATCTACACCCTTGAACTCCTGGGCTCAAGTGATTCTCCTGCCTCAGCCTCCCATGTAGCTGGGACTACAGGCGCCTGCCACTGCACCCAGCACTATTTGATATTCTTAAATGAGATTGATCTGTTTTCTTTTTTTGGTGCAGTTTTTATGAGTTTTTGGCATCAATGCCATACTCTTCATAGAAAAGAACTGGAGTGTTTTCTTTGCTTTTCTGTGCTGTGAAACAGTTTCAGGAGCAGTTGGGATTCTTGAATTTTGCAAATGTGGTAGAATTCCTGTGTAAAAATATCCCGGGCTGGTGCTTTTATTGTGGGGGAGTTTTCAGCATTCATTATTTTCTCTAAGATAAATGGTTAGTTTAAACGTTCTGTCTTCATAAGGATTATTTTTGGTAAGTTGTGTTTCTTTCTATAATATCCATTTTATCTAGTTTTTCTTATTTACTTGCATAGATTTGTGCAAAGTGGTCTCTTATGACTTTAACGTTTTCTGTCTTCTATTTCTTTTTGCTACTCATTTCCTTCCTGTGGGCATTTATTCTAAAGAGTAATTAAAAATCAGAAGAAGAATTGACTAACAATGACTCACATTGCAATGAAGATTATAATAGCAAAAAACCAGAAAAAGGATGGGTGGTGGGAGAGACAGAGATATCTAACAGTAGAGATATAGCTAAATAGATTATCATCTGTACATATGAGAAAATATTTTGTAGATAAAAGGGATATTTATATAGAATTTCCAATATCATAGAAAAAAGATTTTGAATCAATATTAAATTAAAAAGATGTAAAATTATCCATGGAACATGATCTTGATAACAAAATAAAATACCTAAAAATGAGATGGGAAGAAATACACCAGATCGTCAAAAATAGATATGCATGTATAATATCTTTAGATTCCAAATGTCCTTCTTGGGGACATGAAGGGTCATTATGCCATGGGCTGAGTCTTTAGAATGAGGAAGGTGTGTGCAGGCTACTTTCCTTAGGAAGAATTCAAACTGATGGGGAAAGCAGAGCACAATATTATGAGTCTAAACGCTGAAGCCCAGGCACGATGACACCCCCAGGCATTACCAAAAAGGGGTCTTGTTTTGTGACGAGAACTTCTTCCCTTCCCTCCTTCTTTTCCTCCCTCCTGTTCTTCCTTCTCCCTTCCTAGACTATTTCCCTTGCAGTCAGAATTAGAAAGTCCCCAAAGATCAAAAAGTCACAATAATTTACTGATTCATTAATTCATTTACAAATATTTATGAAGTCTCCAGCATTGTCTCATTGTGGGAAAAACAGACTGAAGTCCTTGCTCTAGGGGGAGTGTGGACTTGCAGGGAGCAGGGTCTCCATGGAGGAGAGTGTGCTGCAGCGTGGCGAGCGCCTCCAGAGCAGTGTGGTCCCTCCACCGGAGGCATGAGCATCGCTTGGGAACTTGGTGCACTTCAGAGCTACAGAATTAGAAATTCTGAGGGTGGGTCCAGGTCCAGCAAACTGTGTTTTAACAAGCTTCCAGGTGATTCTGAGAACTACCGCTATAGTACAGAGGTTAGCAAATTTTTCAGGAAAGGGCAAGATAGTAACTGTATTTCAGGCTTTTCAAACCCTATGGTTTCCGTTCCAGCTACTCAACTCTGCAATTGTAGTACAAAACAGCCAGAGACAAGTGGTTATAGGTGTGTTCTCATAAAACATTATTTAGGGACACTCAATTGAATTCCATATAATTTTTACGTGTTGTGAAATATTATTCTTGCTTTGATTTTTTTTCCCAACCATTAAAAATATCAAAACTATTCTTAGTTCTCTGGACCAACGAAAATAGGAGTCAAGTCAGACCGGTCTCAAGGCTGTCGTTGGCAGCCCCTGTATCGGACAGCTCTGACCATTAAGACAAGTCTGCCTATTTTAAGCTGATATCATCACTGCGTAATTTACTCTCATCGAACTTCTGGGGCTACACAGGGAGCCTGCCCAGTTTTTCACATGATTGGTTTCCTTTAAAAGTCCTTAGGCTTTTTGAGGGAACCGATTATGTTTTCTAGGTGGTCTTTCCTCTGAGATAAACACTCCGGCTTCATTTTCCCTGCAGTGCGTGTCCTCACCGGACAGCTCCTCTCCAATCCTAGTCATTCCTCTCAACGCCCCTGGGTGGCTATTGTTTGTCTCCAAGCTCAGGGAACAGAACGTGACGGATAAAGCCAGACGGAGCATCACGTCCCTCATTCTGGACGCCGTGAATCCACTGATGCTGTCTGACAAGTTCCAGCCATCCTAAGGGCATCCCCCTAACCTAGAAACTCTAAACTTTTCTGCATATATCACTGCCTATAAATCCACCTGCACATGAGTACCAACACTTTCCGCCCCAGCGACCTTTGGGTGGTAGACACGGGAGGCTGATTGCTTTCGGCATGCCATGAAGCCTGCACATTTCCAAGGGGTGTGACCAGGCACACCTCCTGTCCCTCTCTGTTTAAACTCTCAGCTGTGGCAGGTGACCACTCCACCGCCTCGAAACCCTCTTCCCTCCTGGCTTCCCTGTCAGCACTTGCAGTGTGGGCTTTCTTCTATCTCACTGGCTTTCCTTGCCTAGCTCCTTCCTGGGCTCCTTCCTCCTCTGCCAGTGTCCTGTCCCTCTGGGTTGGGTGCTGGGCCCTGCTGTCTCCTCTGCTGAACTGAATCACTGGCCCTCCGTCATCACACCCAGAATGGGGTAACCATGTCCTGGTGATTCTCTATCCGGGCCTGTTTCTGCCCAGACTTCTCTGAGCTAACACCTCATCGAACCAACTGCACACTTTCATTTCTACTTGGAGATATCTCAAGCTTAGCTTGTTAAAAATGGACCGATTGATTCAATATCACCCCCACCCACTGCCTCACCCCAAACTTGTTCTGCTTCGCCCTATCACACTAGGTCTTTCCCACCCCAGTAAAGGCACCTCCACACACGCATTTGCACGTTGGCCAAGCCAGGATTCCCAAGGTCATCTTTGAACCTCCGCTTACCGCCCCATCCTCCCACCACATCCAGTCCAGCCAGGACCCTGCTAGTCCTATCTCTAAAATAGGGCTTGGATCTGCCACTTTTCTCCTTTTCTAGACCAGGCCAATGTCATTTCTCACGGAAACATTTGCTGTAGTATCCTAACAGGTTTCTCCTGCCTCTTTCTAATCTATTCTCCGTGCAATAGTAACAATGATTATGCCATTTGTCTTCTTAAAACCTTTCATAGACCCCCCCACCCCTGGCTCCCTTGGCCCTAGAATAACTGCAGGTGCCCTACGGTGGCCCACAGGAGGCGGCACGACCTGACTCCTGCCTGCCTTCCCTTTCCTCGTGACTCTGCACATGTTGACCTTTTGTGTGTTTGCTTTTCAGTTCCTAGGACATATCAAGCTATTTCCCACATCAGAAACATTGTTGATTTTGTTATTCCCTCTACCCAGATCACTCTTTTCTCACATTTTGGGCATGTTTAGCAACTATGCATCCTTCAAAACTCAGCCCAAATGTACTTACCTTCTCTCAGAGGCCTTCCCTAAGGATCTGGTCTACAGAAACTCCTCTTCCATTATTCTCTGCTGTTCTTGGTTTTCATGGTGCACATCACAGAAATGTTTATTACTTTTTTGTTTGTGGTTTTGAATCTCTCTCCCATACTAAAATGTAGCTCCAGGAGGTCAGGCACCAGGTTTGTCGTGATTGGTATTGTATTCCAGAAACTAAGGCCCTACCTCAAACACGATTTGTTCCCCAAAATTATTTTATACAAAAGTAGATCATTAATAGTATTTTCCATTTTAGTGTGATGAGAATTCTTTCAGGTCATAAATTTTGGCTTATTCATCTCTGTGTCTACAATACCTGGAAAATAACGGGTGCTCAGTAAATGTTACGTAGGCAGGCGGACGAATGGCTGGAAGAGTGCACCTATCACAGCACATACAGGTGGATGCGTGAACACAGATGAGAACGGATGAAGGCAAGGATCATATTCTGTTTCCTTCACTTAATTTATTTAAATTAGTCCCAACCTAGCTATGAAAACTTGACAGAATTTCACAGCAGAACTGCTGAAATCCTCTCTGCTCCGTAGAACAAAATCAGAAAGAAGGAGAAAGTTTGGAATATTTGATTCCCAAAGGTACAAAACCCAGACATGACTTCTCTCTGCCTCTCGGCCCCGTTTCGAGTCTTGCCCTGAGTCAGGGTTCCTGGGAGCAGTGCGTATGAGTGGGGTGTGCCTTAGGGACTTTGACAAGCAGTGAGCAATGACATCAGCTCTTTTAAAGCTTCAAATAAGCCTTCGTGGAAGTTTGACCCCAGCCCCCATGCAGGGCTGTTGAGGGTTGGGTCTCTGAACTTGGTAAACTGGGAATGATGTTTTGGTGAAACCAAAGTTCAAGCACTTACTGCCATCTCTGCACCTGCTCCGTCCTGCCACACTCTCTGTGTTTCATGTCATGGCATCATGATCAGCAACCACAGGTTTCTGACCACCTGTGCTGTGTCAGGTATTTTATGTATATTATACATTAAAAACAAACAAACAAAACACTATAAAACAACCCCTCTCCCCCCATGTCTTGCAAGTATTGGAGACTCTGCCTTCCTCCCCTAACTGAAGGTCATGACACTTGCCGTCAGGGTCAGCTGTTTGCCCCTCGCAGCTCCAGGGGCCAGCAAGCCCGGATGTGGACGCAGTGTCTCTGGGGCAGGTTTGCTGCTCTCGGAGCCCCCTTGCCCCTCCTCCAGCCTCCCCGTCCTTGAGCACAGCTACTCAAGGTCTCCACTCAGATAGATATGATCTGAAAGGCTTTAAATCATAAATAACAAAGAGGCAGAAAGCAGAGGCAGAAACGAAGGTATTCTAGATAAAGAAGTAATTTGTTGGTGGGGGAAGAGGAGAAGGAAAGAGCAAACTCATTATGCACAACTTTGCTGTAGTTAAAGTGAGATCTCTGTGTGAATCTCCTGGGCATTAGTTATTATATTTTTATTTTCAGGGTAAGTAGTATGGTGTCCATTTTTGGATGAGAAAACTAAGGCACTCTGTGGCCGTGTCCAGTGACCAAGGGGAAGGGCAGGGACTCCGGGTCAGGCCTTCCCCAGAAGAGGAGTAAATATGTCAGAATCCTTCCAGAAGCCCAGTCGTAGGGGTCGGGGGGTTGGGAACAGGGGTGGGGAGACTTCACCCTTTAACTTTCTGTGAGCAGAAGAGGAATTGTCACTGAGAGAGGTACCAGGGTTAGTGCTAACAATGTGGAAGTTATTCAGAGGAAGTCAGAAGAAATTTGGAGATAGCAACACCCCTAACAATCTGATTTTGTCTTTTTGGGCTCTTAAAAAATTTTCCCACCTTTCTTCCTCTTATCTTTCTGAGGAGCCCAATGGCATTGGGACTGAGAGACCAAGCAAAGGAAGAGGAATCAGGGCTCTTCTATGATATTGGAACTCTCAGAGCAGATGGCCCCCAAACCTCAGGTGTGAGATTTGTCTCTAAGATTGGCCTTGCACAGATTCCAGGAGGGAAGAAGCTGAAATTCCAAACCATTACTGCAGGGAGTCGTTTATCCATCCACCCATTCATCTATCCATCCGTTCATCATTTATTTATTCTTTCTTTCAAAGGAAAACCTACTGAATGTCTACTGTGTTCCAGACACAGTGCAAGTTGCTAGCAATACAGAGATGAGTAAGACTCTTGGAGTTTTTGGTCAGTAGGAAATAAAGATATCAGATGGCTTGTCACAAAATAAGGGAAGAGGTGTCACAAAGTTGTACAAAGGGTTGTGAGCACACATCAGAAAGAACAAACTTCCCTATGGATAATTTTGAAAGTTTTTGCAAAAGAGGGGACATTTGATTTTGGTCTTTGAGGATAAGTAGGTATTTGCCAGGCATATACATTTGCAAAGGGTATGTACACCTGGCAGTGAGTAGCAAGAACAGTAAGTACAAAAGAAGTAATAATGGGCCTTAGTGGCCTATTACCCGATCAAGAATTGTATGTGTTGGGGGGGTCTTGGATGTGGAAGGAGGGAAACCAGACCAGATTGTTGGGTCCAGGTTATGAATGGTCACAAATGCCAGGCCAAAAAATTTACGTGTGTTCGTACAGATAATAGAGCGATACTAAAGTTCTGCTCAGATGCCAATCTGCACTTTGCCATCGTTTCATAAGCTCCCCATTTCTGATTATGGTTTCTCTGGCTCTTCAAATCTCCTAGTTTGTGTGATGAATAAGTATTAGTAAAAAGAGAACATGGATCATATCTGGGGCATATGAACCTTTTATAAATTACATAGACAACATCTTGGCAATAAATACAAGTGATTTATCAGAATTGATCATCCCATCCCAATTCCATCCAAACATCCTGGTTAGTCTCAGGGACAATTGGTCATATCATCTCCTGTAATGCAAACCAGAGGCCAGTTCCCCTATTGGGACACGCGGACTGAATTTGGTCATTTAGGCTCCAAAGACTTATAACATGTTGTACCTTATTGTATTATGATGGAAACTTGATGTCACCTATGATACAGTGTTTTTATCCTCAGTATTCATAGAAAGAAACTGAGGTTCAGGGACATAAAGTGCCTGGTTCAAGGTCACACAGGTAAAAAGTGGTAAGGCTGAGATTTAAGTTCAGATCTGTTTGATTCCAGATATGATGTGGGAGTGAGACAGAGAAGTCCTCTTATCCCCTTCTTATGACAAGGGGTTCATGTTGATTTTAGACAACTTTGTCTGGATTCATGACTCCATTCAGTGCATTTTACTGAGCATCTTCTATGAGCTTATGTGCTCTTCTGTATCTGGAAAGTCAAGATTGCTGCCATCGTGAAGCTCATATTTTGATACGTCTGACAGAAAATAAATAAGTGAACCAAATATAATTGAAGAAAATAAATTAGGGGCAAGGGATGGACAGTGACTAGGACGAGGGGAGTGTAGGGTGGAGTGGGGTACAGTTACTGGTTCAAGACACAAAAAGCATTTAAATGTTTTTAGTTGTGGTAAAATATATACAACATAAAATTTACTATTTTAACCATTTTTAAGTGTACATACAGTTCCATAGCATTAAATACATTCACATTGTTGTACAACCAATCTCCAGAACTCTTTTCATCTTGCAAAGCTGAAAATCTCTACCCATTAATCAACAACTCCCCATGTCCCCTGCCGCTGCCCCAGACCCTGGCGATCGCTTCTACTTTCTGTCCCTATGGATTTGACTACTCTAGGTACTTCATGTAACTAGAATCATACAGTATTTGTTCTTTTGGCTTATTCCGCTTAGCATAATGTTTTCAAGATTGATCTGAGTTGTAGCATGCATCAGAATTTACTTCCTTTTTAAGGATGAGTTGTATTTCATTGTATGTATATACCACATTTTGTTTATCCATTCACCGTCTATGAACATTTGGGCTATTTCCAATTTTTGACTATTGTGAATAATGCTGCTATGAACATGGGTATACAAATATCTCTTTGAGATCCTGCTTGCAATTATTTTGAGTATATATCCACAAGTGGAATTGCTGGATCACATGGTAATACCTATTTTTAATTTTATGAGGAGCTTCCATGTTGTCTTCCCTAGTGGCTGCGCCATTTTATGTTTACACCAACGGGGCACAGGGGGTCCAGTTTTTCCACATCCTCACTGACACTTATCATTTTCCATTTTTTTAAAGCAGCCATTCTAATGAGTATGAGTTGGTACAGAAAGTGTTTTTTAAGTTATTTTTGATCCTGAAACCAGAGCATCACAAAAGGCTACCACCTGTTAAAGACTTCCTTAATTCTCCATCAAGGCTGTGATAGGCTAACTCAGCAGCTTACAGGCAGGTTCCATCCCAGGTCCGGAAAGCTAAGGGTTTCATTTTTGAGGAGAGTCTTGCTTCTGTTTAAAGCTGCTGTATAGTTGATTGCTCAGGACTTGAGCCATCCTCTCCATAAGAATCATCATTTTTCCTTGCTGTCTTGAGTTGAACGATAGTGAAAGTCTAGAAGTGAACTTCCTCAAAAGGATAAAGGCCATCTATGAATAAACTATGGCTAAGATCATGTTTAACAGTGAAATATTGAATGCTTTTCCTCAAAGCTTGGGAGCAAGCCAAGGATTCCCACTCTCACTTTTATTCACAATTGTCCTAAAAATCCTAGCTATTGCAATACTGCAAGAAAAAGAAATAAGTGAAAGAGTATCTATTTACAGATAACATAATTTCATACAGAAGAATTCTATAGAATCTACAGAATCTAAGAAACAATTACTAGAACTGATAATAATCAATTGTATTTTACATACAAGCAGTGAACAATTTTTAAAAACCTCAAAAGTATTCCATTTGCAATAAGCATCAAAATCCAAAAAACCTAAGACTAGATTTAACAAAAGATATTCAACACCTCTGCATTGAAAACTACAAACTACTATGGAGAGAAATTTTAAAATGCTGAAACGGAGAAATATATCATGTTTATGGATCAGAAGAATAGTGTTATAATGTAAATTATACTCAAACCGGTCTATAGATTTAATAGAATTGCAATCAAAATTCCAGCAGGCTTTTCTTAAAAACAGAGTTTGACAAGCTGATTCTAAAATTTGTGCAAAAATGCAAATGACAAGGCAATGTTTAAAATGAAAAATAAAGTTAAGATCTTATGCTGCCTGATTTCATGATTTAATGTAAAGTTGCAGTAATCATGATAGCATGGCATTGGTAAAGGATAGACACATAGATCAACAAGACAGAATAGAGTCCTGAAATAAACCCACACATGTATGGTCAGTTCATTTTTGACAAAGATTTCAATGCAATGGAAAAAGGAAAATCTTTTCAACAAATGGTGTTGAAACAATTCTGACAGGAAAAAACAAACAAACATCAATTCTTACTCCACACAATATAAAAAAAAAATAATTATAATGGATCATTGACCTAAATGAAAAAGCTAACACTATAAAACTTCTGAAAGAAAAAGCAAGAGAAAATCTTTGTGACTTTGGGGTATGGACAAATATTTCTTAGATCACTAAGAGCACAACATAAAAAAATGACAAGTTGGACTTCATCAAAATCTAAACAAACACAAGTTTTTCTTCAAAAGACACAGTTAAAATAAAAATCAAGCCACAGAGAAAATATTTACAAGTCCGTATTTGACAAAGAACTTCGATGAAGAATTTACAAAGAACTCAGAACTCAAAAATAAGATAACTCAATAGAAAAAAATGGGCCACAGGCTTGAAGAGACATTTCACAAAAGAAGAGAAGATACTTCATGAAAAAGCACGTGACAGAGTGTTTACCATCATTTGTCATCAGAAAACAGCAAATTAAAAACAATGAGCTACGATTACAAACACTCTGGATTGGCTAAAATAAAAAAAAAACTGACAATAACGAAGTTAATAAGGATGTGGAGTAACTGGAATTCTCATATACTGCTGGTGGGAAAGTAAAATTGTATACCCATTTTGGATAACAGCAGCTTTTATAAAAGTTAAACATGCCCCATAACATTCACTCCAAGGTATTTACCCAAGAGAAATAAAAGTATGCATTTACAAAAGACTTGTATTCAAATATTCACAGCAGTTTTGTAATAGATGCTGTGTAACAGCTAAAAATTGAAAATAGTACAGATGTCTATTGGTAAGTGAATGAGAAACAAACTGGCACATTCATGCAATAGAACACTTCTCAGCAATGGGAAGGAATAACCTACTGACATACACGGCAACTTGTGTGAGTTCAAAAATAATACTGCAGAGGGAAAAAAAAAGTCAGGGAAATAAAGAGATCACATAGTAAATGATGACATTTATATAAAATTCTAGAAAATATGTATTAATTTATAGTTGACAGAAAGCCAACCGGTTCTGGGACCAGAGGTGAAGGGAAGGTAGATTGCCAAGGAGTAAGAGGAAATTTTTTGCAGGTCACTGAAATGTTCTGCATCTTGATCGTGGCAGGTGTAAAGCCAAAGTCATTGAAGACTCAAAGAAATTGAGCTGTACGCACTGCACATTAGCAGGTTATTGCACCTCAATTACACTCAGTAAAGTAGAATGGCATGAAACAAGAGGTGCGTGTGAAGGTGGTAGATGGGTGGGCGTAGACAGGGAGGCGCCCACGCTGAACCAGGCTGAGGGCCTGAGAGCTCAGAGGAGGGTCAACCCCCGCCCCACCACCACCCAGGTTCTGCCTGTGGGCCTGGCCAGCCTGGGGTTAAGGGACTTCGGTACCTTCTAGAGGGATGACCCCGTCCTAGATCTGAAAGTTGTCAGCAGCTGAAAACAGAGGCTATTACCTCAAATGGGACGGAATCTCGGGCTGGGGTGGGCATGGCCAGGTAACATCACGCGCAGTCCTTGGTAGTCTGGCTGTCATCTATCTCCGTCAGAGCTTGTTGCTTGATTTTGAGCAGCGATCCTCTCCTCTCAGTGGCTGGAAATTCAAATCTCCAAAATGAGGAAGTTGACTGAGAGCCCAAGATGATCAGAAAAGTTCTCTAAAAGCTGACATAAAAAAAAAAAAAAAAAGTTTAGGCTGTCTTATTTGCTTGGAAAAAAATGCCCTTTTTTTTTTTTTTTTTTTCCTTTTTAGAAACATATTTTTCTAAGATAATGAGGGAATTCAAAGCCTTTGACATGAAGCCTAACATGCTTCAGAACCTGGTCCAAGCTCCCGTCTGCTTATCCGTGGGCTGCTCTGCGCACAGTGTGTACCCTGTGCTCCAGGCACACAGGACTTCGTGCCACTTTCCCAGCGCTGTAGGCTCTTTCAGACTCCCCGTGCTGTCTCTGCCTGAGAAACCCCCATTAATTCTTTAAGTCCTGGCTCAAACACTCTCTCTCTCAGAGGCTTCTCCTGACTCACTTGAGCATCATTAGTTGCTTCCTCCTCTGTGACTTCGTCAGTGTCCCTTTTTGGAATTTTGCTACAGACGCAACTCACGTATTATACTCATTTATATTTGGGTGACTCCCTTTTATCACAGAGTATGAGTTTAATCGTCTTGTGTGTTTAGTGATTTAATATTTATCCAGCCTCCGTTTACACGCAGGAATTGCATACAATAAAATAGCAAAATAAAAATGAAAAGGAAAACATTGGGATCAGAGAACATAAATCATAGCCATCGAGATGAAACAGGGGACACGGACCTCTTGTGTTCATTCATGAGGTCCGATTCAGTTGCTAAAGTTGGGCATCTTGGAGGCCAGACAGCTCAGTAGAAATAAAAACCATGAGCTACATGGTCCTCCCTGCTCCAAAGGAAAAACAGAAGCTACTGGACAAAGCAAAGCTTTTTCTGTCTCTCTGCTTTAACATAAATGTTTCCTGTGTGACTTCACAGTGGGGACACTAAAAGATGGTGTGGCCCACATCCCTGGTGGCATCCCTAGATCAAAGGCAGGAGCTGATCTCACAAGGCTGTTGGTCCCTCTGTGATAGCTGAAGGCAGGACCCCAAAGAGACCTGGGCCAGCCATTCTGGGACTTGTGGTGTGACTGTGTGGAGTCCCATTGCGATAGGCTGCCACATGCATGAGCTGTTTGGTCATCAAAGGGACTCTGCTGGCGGTTACTGTTGTCCGTGTTCTACCGCCGAGGCTGAGAGAGGTTGAGTGACATGTATGTGATCTCGTAGGTGGCAAGAGACAGCCATTCAGCAGACATTTCTGGAGCGCCTAGTACGTGCCAGGTACTTTCTTGCACTGGGGATAGATAGTGAGGAAAACAAATGCCTTCCTCTCGCGGCTCTTTCATTCTAGTGGGAAGAGACAGATGAGCAACCAGACTAATGATGACTACGTATGACGCTGCCTGGTGGCACCTGCCATGAAGGCTGGCCGTGCAAGGCGGACAGGGGAGGGGTATCCTGTTTGGCAGCAGTCCACGGGGGAGGCCTCCCTGCCTGACAGAGACCAGAGGGAAGTGAGGGGCGAGCCGTGAGTATCTGAGAAAAGCTGTTCTGGGTGGAGGAAACGGGAAGCACAAAGTCTTGGCAGTGGGGCCGTGCAGCAAGTTGTCAAGATGCAGCCAGGAGGCTGCGTTGCCGGGCAGATGGGTGAGCGGGAGCATGGCGGGAGACACAGCCGGAGGGACGGCGCGGGTCAGCTCACATGAGGCCCTGTGGGCCATGGCAAGGAATTTGGACTTTACTGAAAATGACAAGGAATGGCCCTGGAGGATTAAGAGCAGAAATGGATGTGATGTGACTTGCAAAGTGCACATATTAATTTCCCAGGGCTGCCAAACTTGATGGCTTAAAGCAACAGGAATTTATTCTCTCACAGTTCTGAAGGCCAGAGCCTGAACTGCAGGCGTCAGCAGGGCTGTGCCCTCTCCAGAGGCTCTCAAGGAGAAGCTTCCTTGCCTCCTACAACTCTGGGGGCTCCAGGAATGCTGTGGCTTGCGGCTGCATAACTCTAACCTCTGCCTCCAACTTCACATCAACTTCTCCTCTGTCTGCTTGTGTCTTTCCTTCAGTCTCTTCTAGGGATATTTGTCTTTAGATTTAGGGTCCATTCAGAAAATCTGGGATGATCTCATAATCTTTAATTTAATTAGATCCATAAAGACCTCTTTTCCAAACAAGGTCACATTCACTGCATCCAGGTATGAGGATGCGGACATATCTTTTTGGGGGCAACCTTTCAACCCACTACACAGTGAGAATTCCACTCGCTGTTTTCTGGAAAATGGTCTGTAGGGGAGAAGCGGGGAAGGAGGGAGACCAGAGAGCAGGCACATGCAGTTATCCGGGTGGGAGATGCTGTGGCTTGGGCCAGGCCGGGGAACGGAGGAAGAAGCGGATGCACATATTTCAAACATAGAACCAACTTTGGATGAAACTTGCGAGAGGAGGAGAGGGGACAGGATTTCTCCAAAGACGGAAGGTAATTGACATTGACAGAGACGAGGATAACTGTGGGAGAGACATGTCTGGGGCAGCGGGGGCCAATCAGAGTTTCGTTTTTGGTACATACATGTATTTTGTCCCTATCAAAGTGATGATGTTAAGTGAATAGTTGGATGTACCAGTCTGGAGTTCAGACGAGAGATTGGTGCTCAGGATGTAAAGCACTACGTCATGGGTGGGACAGGGATCTTGGGGAGATCCCTAGGGAGTGGGTGCGGATGGAGAAGAGAGGGTCAGAGGATGGGGTCCTGGGCTCTCTGACACTGAGCAATCAGGAGGAAGAGTGAGAAATTAGCAAAAGAGACAGAGGAGGAGCAGCCAGTGGTTGGAGAACCAGGAGTTGGGACATGGATGGAAGTCTGTCTGGATCCAAACTCCCTTTCCACCACACGCTGTCTCTCCACCGTCTCTCACAGGGCCTGGCACAGAGCAGGTGAGAAGGATCCCAGACACGGCACCAGGTGGACTGGACCCTCTGTGACAGCAGCACCCAAGGCGACACGCTGGAGCAGGATGGAGGGGGTCGGCGAGGCAGCAAGGACCTTGACTTTCCTTCCCCAGCTGGAGTGATCCTACGTTTGAGGTTGGCCTTTCAGGAAGGCATCGGCCTCTCCAGGGAGTCCGAGACAGAAAGGTGTAAAAAAAGCCAGTTGGACAGAGAGGCTGCTCTCTGGTATGCAGCGTAGGAAGAGCTGAAAGGCAGGAGGATGGGGAAGAAGGTGTGGCCCTGGGGAGGAGAAGGCAGGACTCAGGGGAGCGGAGGAGGATGGAACCGAGAGAGCGGCTGGGATGACACGGGGCCTTGGGGCTTTGGCTCTGGCGGAGGTTCTACACTTTTTTGTACCTCAGTTTTCCCATCTGCTTTGTGATGAGGATCAAGTGACATAATGCAAGTGAAAGCACCTTGCAAGCAGGAAGCACAGTGGCCAGGAAAGGGGTCTGTCTTGAAGGGGGATCACCAGCAGCGGCCTGGAGAGCGGTGATCTGCCAGACGAGAATGCCCACTCCTGCCGCATCCATCTAATTCTGTACGACAGACATAGGTGGAGTTCCTGGTCAGTATCGAGCTCTGTGTTCAGCTCTGGAGGAATGAGGAATAACTAGACGAGGTCCTGACTCTCAAGGGCCCCTCGTGGAAGGGTGGCAGGGAGTCGGTGAATCTGCCTGGGCCTCCACACTGCGTCTTGCGTCCTTCTGATGCTCACTAGAGGTTACATTCCTGCAGGCTCTAAGGATAGAGCAGTGATGCTAGAGTTACCCTGGGCCAAGGGAGGATGTCTTTAGAGCTGAAGGAACCTGAGTCCTGGAAAACTGGCACCTTGAGCATCACCTGGGAGTTTATAAAAATGCAAAACCTTGGGCCCCTTCCTGGACCGACTGTATCTGCTAGCACAAGCTCTGGGTGATTCGTACACACATTAAAATTGCAGAAGCAGTGACACTATTGGTATTTGCACTGGATAATCCTTTGCTTGGGGGGGCATGCTCTGTGCATGGTTGGATGTTTGGCAGTATCCCTCCTCCCCAGTTTTGAAAATCAATAATGCCTCTAGAGATCCTCCAAATGTCCCCTGGGAGGCAAAATCCTCCCGGCGTTGAGAACCACTGGATTAGAGCAGGGCTCCTCTCAATGTGGTCCAGACTGACAGCCTCAGCACGTGGGAGCTTGTGGGGATGCACATTCTCAGGCTGCACCCCAGAACTACTCAGCAGAAACTCTAGGGATGGGGCAGTGCAGCCCGGTTTTCACAAGCCCTCCAGGTGCTTCTGGACTCTGATGAACACTGACGTGTGGGAGAGCCGCAGTCTCGTCCCTGGAGGTACGTTACAATCACCTGGGAAGCTTTGACAGCTGTGTGTTTAATCTCTGCTCCCCACCCCAAGCCGAGTAAATCAGATCTCTGACACTAAGTTGACCCAGGTGACTCAGAGGCACAGCTCGGGCTGAGAACCAATTGAGACAAATGCAGAAGGTTCGGCCAGCCTCCCTGAAGAAGCCAAGAAGAAGAGCTCAAGTCTCCTGACTCTCCCGTCCAAGCAGCCTTTCCTCACTAGGAAGATGACAAGGTGACAAAGAGCTCCTGAGGAATTCCACGCCCACAGGGCATGTTTAGACACACCTTTCATCAGGAGTCTTGGTGCGTGCAGAATGCCCTCCTCTCGGATTTTCCGTGACACAAATCGCCCCGCAGGCTTTGCAGATGGATTTGAAGGAATTCACTGTGTTTGTGGTTTTCTGGACACCAGCAAAGAATTCTGGACCCGGATCTTCCTCTCTCTGTCCCCTGTCCCCACCCCTCACACCCCAAGGTCAGAACATTTGCTGACTTCTTTTCACAGGCTCTGTAGGTGATGTTGTTCTATCAGGAAACACCAGCAATGTCAGCACTCCCACAAATGTGTTTGTCACAGGTGATAACCCACGTAGTCACTCAAGCACCACAGGACAAAAATAGGCAGAAGGAGCTTTTGAAATTCTTTAGGGGCAGATAGGCAGTAAGTGGGCTTCACACTCTTTCCTCGGCGTCCTAAGCACGGTTGAGAGCAAGCGTGGAACGTGGCGCTGGGGAAGCCGGACGCGATCCACGGAGGGCTCTCGTGCCCATCGTGGCCGCATCGAGACAGCACGTGGATCACTCGTATCCACCATCTCAGTATTGTCACAGTAATTCTGTGGCTAGGGATTTATCTCCACTTTGCAGCTCTAGAAACTGAGGCTCAGAAATATCTTCCTTCTCCTGTTCAGTCGGCCAGTCGGCATTCACCATGTGCTGACCGTGGAGCCCTTGAGCCAAGCGCTGAGACAAGCAGAGGTTTCCAGCTTTCACAGAGCCCAGAGTCAAATGCAAGGGTCAACAGATAAATACCACGTGGCGTGGGTCTGTGCCCGGTACTGGCTGTTGACTCTCACCCAGACGCAGCCCACGCTCTGTGACGGTGGCTGGGAGTCTGAGAACCACATTTCCCAGAACCCCTTGCTAGCTGCCTAGGTTCTGGCATCAGGAGGGATCAGGGGAGTCTCTTGCTGTTCTTCCATCTCTCACTGCAGCAGTGGAGACCCCCACCCCGTCCGGGTCTGTGAACTCCGAACCCGGCCGTGCCCTCACCCTGCACTCTGCACCAGCCGTTGAGGCCAGGAAGGCCTCCGGGGTCTCAGGCTGCCTCCTGCCCCACGCAGAGGCCACGCACCAACTGTATAAGGCCCTAGAGGAGGCATCAGCCATGGACACATGGCTGCTACTTGGTGGTCACATGCCCTTTCTCTGAACTTCTAGATCCTGGTAACCTCACCTCATTTTTGTTCCCCCAAATCTAGGGCTAGTAATGGCTTCCCGAAGTCACAAATCTCTGAGTAAACTCAGTGCTCATTTTTAGAAACCATTTAGCCTTTCCGCATCTATGTAACAAATTCGTATGCGATCCTCTCAGTTCGGAATAACCTGTCATAACTTCTAGGTCCTCCCTGGACCCTGACTGATTCAGGTCAGCTCAACCTGGGGGAGGCTTTCTTGGGAAAGGGACAAAGCTAAGACGTGGAGAATGGACAGGAGGCAGTGAGGTAAAGACACGAAAGGGTGTAGCAGGGAGGAGGAAAGGCACGTGCAAAGGCCCTGCGTGTGAGAGCACTTCCCACACAACAGCAACTGTGAGAGGACCCACGTAGCTGCGGTGAGGGGAGAGTAGAACACAATGAGGCAGAGGGTGTGCGGAGGCCTCTTGTGTGTGGCGGCCTGGTAGCAGGGCTGGGCACTGCTGTGCAGGGTGTGCCCTGTCCTCCTGGGGGTAGGAGGATGACCCGAATGACCTCTCTGGTGTGTTGTGAGGTGCCCTTGCCTGTAGGTCCCAGGAAAGATGTTGGATCTTATCTCAGAGGCAATGGAGAGTCACCAAGGATGTTACACAGGAGAGATCCGGGGTGTGATCTGTATTTGCAAAGGGCTGCTCCATCTGCTGTGCAGAGAACACGCTGGACAGAGGCTGAGTGGAGCTGGAGGTCTGTCAGGAGGTGGTTGCAGCGGTCTGTCCAGGAAGAGGAGGGAGGAATGGGGGCTGCAGTAGCGTGGGGCTCACTTACTTGCTTTGCGACCTAGAGTGAGTCAACGTCCTCTGTTTGACCAGCCATAACAAGGGGAGTTTGAGCCAGAGCAGGGACTCTTCAGCTGGGGTCTGAGCCCTCTGGGGGTTCCTTGGAGGGGCACTGGGGGGTTGCAGAGACTCTGAGACTGTACACCATTGGTTGTACCTGTGTCCACAGACACCTTTATCCCACGGGTGTCTCGCCACATTCTCTGCAAGGTTAATAACCCCAGAGTTTTAAGCCTGCGGTCCCCAACTCCTGGGCTGCGAACCAGTACCAATCTGCTGCCTGTTAGGGACCAAGCCACAGAGCTGCTGCCCTCTCACCCCACCCCATGCTGTCTGTGGAGAACTGTCTTCCATGGAACTTAGGCAGGGGGTGCACCCCGCAGCAGGCGAGCGGTGGGTGAGCAAGTGAAGCTTCATCTGTACTTACAGCCGCATCACCATTTGAGCTTCCCCTCTGCAACTCCAGCCCTACCCCTGGTCCACGGAAAAATTGTCTTCCATGAAATTGGTCCCTGGTGCCAAAAAGTTTGAGGACTGCTGTTTTAAGGCACTCATCTAGTCATCTAAACAGTCTGCAAATGCACTTGCGGCTCACATCGCCAATAGTTAGAAATCCTGCGCCCTTCCCGTGAGTAATGCATTTTTAAAGTGCTCCTGCTGGCTGTGAAAGTGAGGGAGAGGAGGGGACCCTGACACCAGCTGGAGGCAGGTTGACCTTCCCCTAGAGCCACTCTCAGCACAGGTTCAGAGCTGACCCGCTCACTGTGCCTTTCTGAGCAGCAGGCTGGAGGGCACCATTCCACTTGGTCATCACAGCAATGACAGCCGCTGATGCCAGCTCCGTGACCTGTCCAAAGGCTCCCTGAGGCCACCACGCCCCCCTGCTCTCCCACACCAGAATGAAGGCAGACTTCGGGGCGGAGGTCACCTTGTTTGCCCTCTATAGCCCTGACCCCCAGCACCTCTCACCCCCAGCCAGTGGGTGCCTACTTTGATGCCTCATTCTATCTCCCTGCTCTTCCAACACAACAGAGTTCTCCACAAAACAAAACCTAAAATCATACTCATCCTCAGTCACATGAATTGAGGTCACTGGGTCCAATTTCCAAAGGGAAATGTAGCTTCATGCTGCAGTGAGACTGCAAATTTTGCTCCTTTCTGTAAAAGTAGGTCAGGCACCAGAATGTTTTAGGGCTGAGGTCTTTCCATGGTGTCCCCGAAATCCCAGAAGGCAGGCAGCAGCTGGCGCCTGCAGTGTGCCCACCGCACCCCGCCTGCCCAGCCCGCAGGCTGTGTCCCTCAGCCGGGCTGGCACAGCGGCTGCAGATGCCTTGCCTAGGACTCCCACGTGCCCCATCTTGCCAGGATTTTCCAAATTTCTCTGTGGAAGCCCTTTGTGGTCTGTGACCCTGCCACTGCAGAGCTGGGAAGACAATAGATTTATGGCAGGCCTGGAGAGCAACCATCCAAGGATGCGTTTTCCTTGCTCTCAGTTGATAATTTATTTTAAATGATCTTTCTGTTATTTATGTGTTTCGGTGACTCTGATGGCTGGGGTGAACTGCATCTTATCAGACCAGCAAAACTAACCGGATTAAAGGGAAACCCTCACCTGTCATCAAAAGGAAGACCCAGGTCTTAGAACTGGGATGTCTCCTTTTGGCCCTGAACAGTGACATGGCTCAGGGCAAAGCCCTTGGGCCTTGGGGTCACACCTTCCCGGGTTCCGCAGTGAGGGGCGGCACCAGGCATGTCCCTCGGGTTGCTTTTCGCCTTGTAAAGTGGGGCTCACGACACCCACTGCAGACACATATAGGAGACAGTTAGGGGGACGTTGTATCAAACATCTGGCATGTCTACACGCAGTAAATGCTACCCACGTTATCATTACCTTCTTCACCTGCTCTCAGCTCCTCTCTGGGAATGCGCAACTCAAAACCCAGGGTGGGAAGGTGATTGTCTTTATGTGGGGTTTGACTACCTTCACAATCTAAATTCCAACAATAAACCCACTTGGAGTCCCGAACCCTGATGTTGGAAGAACACGGGCAGGTAACCAGGATGGCAGTTTGTTTCTCTCCCAGGAACGAAGACCCGCTTCCGCTCCAGCATAATTACAGTTTAGCGGGGCCGTGTCTGAGGCTGATGATTCACGCAAGTACACAACTGTCTATTGTTCTCCTGTAGCTCGTTACCATGGTGATCTAATTAAAGCAGCACCCCATGCTGCCAGCCCATAGGTAGGGGCTGCTTGCAGCTCCTGGCGGTGGGGGGGCACGTGGCCGACCCCTCTGGAGGCACTTCCCCAAATTCTGACTGAGGGCTGGTAGTCCGGGACGTGACCCAGAAAACGCCTTCATTTTGGGGACAAGCTGCGAGTTAAATGCCACTCCCTGAGTGCTTTCTGACAGAAAGACGATGAGCTAGGTGCTGCGGGCATGCTTTGGGACCTCAGGACGTTGCTTAATACTTTTCGTTTTCAGTTTACTCGTGTATAACCAGGATGACAAGATCTGCTTTGCAGAGGAAAGAAAAGGTCTGTGGAAGGGCCCTGAAGGAAATGCTGGGGATCATGTCATCACTGCCATCCTTCTGCAGGGCAGGGCCAAGGTAGGGGTGAGGGAGGAAGCCTGGGCTTTGCCGTCTGGCAGACCCGGGTCCAGATCATGACTGCAAGGGAGGGGGCGCGTGGCCTCTCTGCATCCCTGAGCCGGCCTGTGAGACGGGAACAGTGGTCTGCTCACTGCTTACGAAGATGCAATGAGCTGTGTGACGTTCCTGGCACAGGCCCGGTACACTGCAGCCTCTCAGCAAATGCCAGGCCGAGGGAAGGGCACCCCATGGTGTAGTGCCCAGGCATGCCACGTAGAGCAAGGCTCTGAGAGTTCGAGTCCTAGGGAGTGTGATGCTGGGCAGGTCACCCAATTTCTTCAGACCTCTGGTCTTGTCTGTAAAATGCACCTTAATAGTGGTGGAACTGGGGCTGAATGAATGACAAAATGGTCCATACTTAGAATATACTGTCTACGGAATCAGAGGTTGACCACCACCCTCCGGTTCCTTCTGTCCCTGGAGCACCGTGGGCCTCCTTCCTCTGGCTGCAGCGCTCAGCTCTGCCGTTTCCCGAGCATGTTCCCAGTGAACGAGCACATTCTAGGGGCCAACACACACTCGTATTGTCTTCTTTAATCCTACAACCCAGGCCATGATGTGGGGACCATTGTCACCCCCGTTTTCAAAGGGACAGACAGATTTAGAAAAGGAAGGGGACTTGCCCAAGGCAACACTGTTCGCAAGCGGGGGAACCGGGATTTGAGCTGAGGCGTCTGACCGCCTCTCCCCAGGCTCACACTTTTTCTTAACCACGATCCTCTACTGCCTCTCACTGGATTGTGGCTGCACCCTGTGTAGAGGCACTGGCATCCCCATCTAAGCAGATGAGTGGTCAGGCCCAGAGAAAGGCAGCGTCTTGCACAGTGCCCGGCAGCTGGTCAATATAGGGCAGGACGTCTATGTGGACTTCCCCACAGACTCAAGGGCAAACACTCTCCGATCTGGGTGCCCCGCACCAGCCCTTTGCATCCTCCCTGATACCAGGGAGCTACCCAGTTAGCCACCTGCCGATGTCCTCCCGCCCTGCCTCTCCTCGCCGCCTCTCTCAGCACTCGCGGAGTCTCGTGTGAATCGGGCAGTGTGTCTGGACATGTGCTACTGATTATGTCCCTGGCTCATCAAAGGCCTGGTCTCTTTCCTTGTAGCCAGAACAGCTCAACACCTCATCCACCCACCACAGCCCTCATTTCCTTTTTACGAAGATTGGGGAGCAAAAACATTTCAAAGGCTACCAATTAAATGAACCCTGCCATGCCCGTAACCACAGTGCACCTTTGGAGAGCCAGGGAGTTATAGAGTCAGTAACTGACAGGCCAGCACATGTGGTCTTTATAACCCTGCAGTTCTTCGCCCAAGTGTTGGCTGCCTTCCCTTCGCTCCTGATGCCCTGGATTCTGCCCCGACAGTCACTGGGACAGGGCTATGGCCCCACCTGGCATATTTCCAACTGGTGTCTGCTAATCACATGTGCCCACCAGTAGGCCTCTAACACTCCACAGGCCAGACAAGCTCAAGGCCCTGAAGTGCAGCTTTAGTGAGGAGAGAGACTGGGCTCTGCATGTTGAATTGCTGACCAGCCTGATTGTCCCACGTTCCTCAAATCGCACGTGAATCTTCTCTTTCTCTCCTTCCCATCTCCATGGCCCTCAATTAAGACCTCGTCGTCTTCCTTCTGGGATGTTATGGGTGTCGTACTTGATCTCCCATCCTCCACCAACTGTAACACCAATCACCTTTTCCATAGTCCCAAAGGGATCTTCCGGGACACTTAGGTTTTGCTGCCACATTTAAGGTCCTTTAGTGACTCCCTGTGGCCCACAGCATAGAGGTCGCTCTCCCTAGGCTGGTGCACAGATTTTCTATGGTAGGGTCTCTGCCTATTTTTCTAAATCTGCCACTCCCAAACTTGAACTCTTTGTTCCAGCAGCACTGAATAGTATGAAGGTGCCCGTGAACACCAAACCCTTCGACACCTCCATACTTTTGCTCATGCTGTTGACTCTGCCTGTGACACCCTTCCAGGTTCTCCTTCATGAGACTAATTCTATTTGCTCTCTTATACACAGCCCAGGATCACCTCCAGTGAGGGAGACCCCACAGTCACCCATGTTCACAGTCCAAGAAAATGGATTTCTATATATGGGTGGGCCTCTTTCTACACAACACACGTTTTGTTATGTTTGTTTTTGAAATAGGGTCTCACCCTGTTGCTCAGGCTGGGGTGCAGTGGCATCACCATAGCTCACTGCAACCTCAAACTGCTGAGCTCACGGGATCCTCCTGCATCAGCCTCATGAGTAGCTGGGTCTACAAGTGCATGCCACCGCACCTGGCAACTTTTAAAATTTTTTGTAGAGACGAGGCCTCACTACGTTGCTCAGGCTGGTCTCCAACTCCTGGCCTCAAGCAATCCTCCCACCCCTTCTTTGCAAAGTACTAAGATTACAGGCATGAGCCACTGCACCCGGCTGGTGTCGTTTTATACCCTAGTGATCTGATTTCTTATTTTTTTCTTCTGCTAGACTGATGGGCTTCTGAGAGCAGGCACTGCACCTTATTCATTTTGTAGTTCCAGGGTCTCAATCAGCTACTGGCTGACAGTAGACACTCAATAAGAGTCTGTTGAACTGAGCCAAGATTGAGTTGGCTCAGGGAAAAAGGAACAGCTGGCAGTCTGGAGAGAAGATCTTTACCTCTTTTGGCTCAACTGTGTGTTTCATTGATCTTGAATAAGAAACCAATAAAGGAGTTCATGTGTCTCTGCTTCCAAGGAGGCTGGCATTTGACCAAAGAGTAGTGTGTGTGTCTGTGTGTGTGTGTGTGTGTGTGTGTGTGTGTGTGAGAGAGAGAGAGAGAGATTTTTATCATCTTAACCACAAACCAAGAATGGGCTGAGTCTTGCGGGGTTCAGATCACATGCCTCAGTGTATGGAAACATATTCTTCAACACTTGCATTACTTTGGGTCCGAGGAAGAGACATCATTCCCCGAGGGTGTCAACTTTGGAGCTCAACTCAATAAAATCACCCCAGAATGAGCATCCGCTGTGACCCTGCCTGGGGATGAACCCTGCACAGTGGGGCGGGGGGAGCTCCTGGGGAGGCAGGAGTGAATCCTCCCTAATATCTGCCCACAGAAAGATGTTCATAGTAAGGTGCAGGGTCAGAAGACGGTATAAACAACTATAATACATGTGCTGTAATCCAAGGAAACCCGAGGGGCTGCAGGGAAGCCTCCCTGTCCGACTGTGTGGTCTAAAAGAGGGGCTCCTGCACTCATTTTCAAAGAACTTCTAGAAATAAACCAGGGGGGTGGTGGGAGCTGGTCAGCAGACTGGCTGTGCTGCCATATACGATGTACCCTGCTGCTTTGAGAGGCCACAGACAGCCCAGGCTGCCCCAACACACACACGCGGAGGTCCCCTGTGCATCTCCTGGTGGCCCTTTGAGTTCCCCTAATAGCCTGGCCTCTGTGCCACCCTCTGCAGCAGGGTCATTGCTAATGCTAATCTAGGACACACCCTTCAAGGCAGCCCTGTGGATCATTGTTTTTAAAACAAAGATCAAAATGGAGGCATTTTGCAGCTGTAGCTGGTGAAGTGACATATGGATAGGGCCATCCCCTAGTTCCAGTGTAAGCTTTGTCATAATACGAGCTGTCAGACTTTGATGGAGTCCCCTCACCTGTCTGAGCCTCAGTTTCCCCATACACCCAGCCTATCCTGACTTCTGTGGTCTTTGGGGAGATTTGGTAAGGATCTCCTTCCAGCCAGGTTTTATGTAGGAAAGCCCTCTCCCTGGGTGGGGTAGCAGGTCCAAGCTTGGAGTAGAGCCTGAGATTTTAGACACTGGCGCTGAGGATTGGGGCGGGGTGACCACACCTGGGTTTCCCGTGCTGGGCAGGCAGGGCTGCAACGCGGCGGCAGCGCCGTAGCTTGGACAGACGCTGCAGACACAAAGCCTCAGAATCACCCTGCAATGCACACAGGTCATGAAGCAATAAAACGCCTTTTAAAATGTCATCTGCTGAACTGCAGATTCTAACTAATAAATCCCCATGACCTGGAGGTACCTGGGGGTCAAACATTTGCAATATGGCCCCTGGAGCTGCCCTGCTCCCTGGAAGATGAGCCGGCTTTATGAGCTCGCTGTTTGATGGTTGCCATAGAGGCTGGCACGTTTACACGGGGTGGGGGCATGGAGAGGGGACAGAGACTCAGCAACATCTTATAATTAGCCAATGTCCTGGTGAATCATGTGTCAGCACCCACAGTTTGGGGAAAATTGGGAGCTGCAGCCCTCCAGGGACCAGCTCTGTAATCTGTAAAACAACGTGATCACCATCTGGGCCAGGAGGAATGGAAACAGAGAGTAAAGAAAGGGAAGAGAGAAGCGATAACAACAGCCACAGAGAGAACGACGCTAAGACAGACTGCTGCTCTGACGTGGGATGGAGCCGAGACCATTCACCTCACTTCACTTTCCCACAGTTCTAGCAGTGGACGTGCAGCCGCCTTTGCCGGATGATGACAATGCTCCAAAGAGCTCATTTCACCTTCCTGGGGCCGTCCTGGGAAGAGGACCGGTCCTGGTCTTTTTGGCTCTTTCTACTCTTTCACATAGCACCTTCCGGCGCGCGGGGTATGTTCTCTCCTGCATAGAACAGTCCTGTCACACGGGCAAGAGGAAGGTCATGCCTCTACTTTTACAGAGGAACAAGTGGCAGCTTGGAGAGTGGAGAGAAACTGAGTTGAACCAGCCTTTGAAAGATGATTGGCTTTTGAATAGGCTTAAAGGGACGGGGCGTCCAGGGCAGGAACAGCCGTGAGCACCGGCCCGAGTGCGGGCACCCGAGGTGTGTTGGGGCCCGGCAGAAATGGCCCTCTGGCCTTGCTGCCACATCCAGGGTTGCAGGTTCTCACAAAATCACCTTTGTGGGGTGATCCTAGATGTACCCTTAGAAGACAGGTGCCTCCTCTACCACCTGACATCCAGGACAGGCCACCGACTGACTACAGCTTCTCTCTTGAGATGCACTCCCTGTTGAGGCCCTTGGCCAGGTCTCATTGCCCCACATGTCATCTCATTCCTGCCAATGTGTCTCAACACCCCCGTTCCTCTCATACTTCCCCCTGCTCACGTCCTAGAGAACCCGCCTCACCTTCAGGGCTCAGTCCAAGCCCCAATGCCTCCAGGAAGCCCATCCGGATTGCTAGCTCTCTGAGTCCTCCATGCAGTCCACTCCCAGATAAAAATGGCTTCTCCTTTTTTCCCCCCTTAGGAACCAAGACTCATAATAACCATATATAATAATTTGTATATAACATGTACTATGTATACATAAACCACTTATTTTTCTCTTCTGACTTCACACCATCCTCATCCACTGAATTCACAGTCTCTGCTCTGTTCACGTTGCATAGAACACCAGGTCTAGGTCAGCGGATGTAGCGGTGAAGGCCAAGGAAAAGAAAAGGGAAAACTGGCCGCGTCTCGGAGCGTGGGGCCGAGATAATATCATTGCAGTGCTTTGTGCTCACTGCGGAAAATAATGGAATCAATCTTCCCGTTGGTGTCTGATTGTTTCAATCTAATGGGTCCCCGGAGAGGAAAGCCCTGGCTTATTGGAGCAGGCATGGCTTCCTGCGATACTGAGAAACTGCTGGTTTCTGTACCTCCAACGCAGAAAAGCATTGGCTACACAGATTCGTCTGTTTTCTGCTTTTTTCCCTGATCATTGCTTCTTCACTTAGACTTACAGCTCTTTGGGGGCTGGAACATCAACCTCTGCAGGGTCGGAGCTCCTGGCTCCCCATGGATCCAGATGTCCTGGAAATAGTCCATGTCCCATCCACTCTGGCTGCAGTACTCTCATCACTGCTACACAAGGGAAGGAGCAAAATGATCGCAGCGGCCCTTCCTAGTGCAAGCGAGTGAGGGACAGGGATGTGTTGCAATTTGTATGTAAATGGCGTGGGTTAAAGCTGACTTTGCCACAGGGAAATATTGATGGGGCCTTAAAAATAATGACCCAGCTAATTAATGATGAATTATCACAGGGTTTCTGGAGAAGTCCTCAGGACCCTTTTATTCAGAGCATCCAATAAGAAAGAGGAGTGGCCAGGCGGTCTGGTGCCTGGTGCTCACCCGTGCTCCAGGTGCTACCGCTCTGTCTCCCATCTGTGACCTGGAGGCTGTCAGGGCATCAGGCATAGGAGCCACAGGATGTGATCCCAAAAAAGCACCACTTTTTGGTTCAGAAGTAAAATAAATGGGGTGGAAAGAGTTCACAGTTTGGAGCCAGAGGGACCCACGTTTGATTCTGAAGCTTGGCTTTGGACAGGGTACTTAACCTTTTCTTAGCTCGGTTTCCTCACTGGAGATAAAAATGCCAACCGTGCAGAATCGGAGGAAGATGAACACACAGAGCTTTTTAAAAAGTTCCTAGCAAATATCAGGTGACTCATCAATGTTAGTCTGCACCCCAAAGTCACCCCTATCATTTGATACTCACACAATATAATTTCCATGATCCAGCTGATCCCACAAATATTTCTGAAGGCAAACTCTGGACTTCTGTCCCGTCACTGTCTGCTTCTCCTTGGACCTGGGTGGCCGGTGGCTGGCCTAGTAGCAGGACAGTTAAGAGCCTCTGGGGCCCGGTGTGCATAGGACTCCAAGTAGGCCTTCCAGGAACCTTTCTCTTCCTAGTCCAGCCCACCCTGAGTTCTCCCTGCTCCGTCTTATTATCTGCTGACATTGCTTTAGTGTTTTTAGAAAGGCCATGAATCATTTTGTGAATCTGGATTTGCTGTTGGAAAACTCAGGTTCTAGGGAGTTCTGTTTACTATGACTGGGAGAAATCACAGAAATGCTGTTAGCCTCAGTATCCACATCTGTAAAGTAGGGATAACAATACCTACCTCTCTGCTTTGTTATAAGGATCCAAAGTGATCTTATGTGGATGGCAGAAGCCCCATTTGGGGGTAGCGTGGGTACTTCCAAAGTGCCTTCGCTGAAGCTTCGTGAAGCTCTTCCCTAGGAGTCCTGCCCTTATCCAGTGATGTAGACAAACAACACTCGCCCACAGTCCTCTAAACACCTCTTGGGCATTTCAGCACTTCCTCGGTGCCGCCGCTGCTGTTCCCCTCCCTGCATGTGCTTCCCCATTTTACTTGACTTCCCCTCAACTTCTTGGAAGCAGCTAATCTGCCCTCATCCCTCTGCTGCCAGAGGCCAGAGACTGCTCTCTTTGGGGACCCTGCCAGGCCCTCCTCTTCAGGCTGCGATGAAGAGGAGGCCGGGTGGGGAAGTCAGGCACGGAGAAGGGAAACCTCGTGGACCACAGTGGACCATAGATAGTAAGTGCCTTTCATTAGGTCCCTACTGTGTGCCAGATTTTCCGATAGGCGCTTTATAAACACTGTTTCTCATTCTCAATAGAATGAGAAACCCAAGGAAGTTTTAGGTTTTGCCAAGGAGGAAGCAGAAGCTGAAAGGCGAAGTCACCTGCCTACATTTGAAGCCCACAGAAACAGGGTTCCTGCTAGAACCGGGGTTTAAACCCAGGTCTGTCTGGCTCCAGAGATCCAGCTGTTTGTGCAGCCGCATGAAGCGGGACAAAGTGTGGCCAACGGGCACGACAGGAAGGCATCTTCTGACTCAACAGGAGGATGCCCTCGCTCACCATGGAACAGCCCTTTGGGAGACTGCGTGGCCCAACACTGGGCCGCACAAGCAGGAGTCGGAGACCATCGGCAGGGGCTGCCGTAGCAGAGATGCAGGTCTCTTGCAATCGTAAAGTTAAATGAAATAAAAAGCAACGCTCTCTTTTCTCTTCTGGCCCTGACTGTTTACAGAAGCGTATTCTGTCTGACTGATGCTCGGTGGCTGAGAATCACTCTTGCCCTCTCGCAGCCTCCGTGTCTCCACACTAAACCTCCAAAGCTAATGGAAGGGCAAACCCCACCTCCCAGCTCTCAGGCCGGGCTCTCCGGAGGAAGCTGGCCACCCCTGCACCCAGGCCTCGAACACCCACTCGAGTGGGACTGGGGGTGGGGGGCCTGCCCGCCTGCCCAAGTGCTCTGTCTCCGGAAGGGTCCCCCAAAGATGGGCCCCTCAAGGGGAGGCTTTGGCGGCCTGATTGCATGACAAACACCACACATATTGAAACACTCTGGCGGTTTCCCGGTGCTCCCAGTCAGAGGCCTGACCTCTCTGACCTCAAACATCTTATTAAAGCCCCTAGAGCCCCGCGTCTCTGTGAGGGAGAGAACGAAGCAACTCCTGGACTCATTCTCTCCCCTAATTCATTCAAGTAAGCCCGGCTGAGTGGGGCCTGGGCCTTTGATGTTAAAGGCCCCTAATTGGAAGGAAGTGAAGTGTTAGCCTGTCAGCCTTTTAGTCTCTCATCAAATACTTTAAGAGGTATCCGCACAGTGCAGCTCTCACACTGGTGCCGAGAAAGCCCGGAGTGGACTGCTTTTTGTTAAAATGTTTAAACTTTGCATCTGTCTAACAGAAAGTCCAATACAGATGTCACAGTTCCTGGTGGGCTCTCTCTCCCCCATCTCTCGCTGGGGAGGACCCTGTCCCTGGGCCACAGTGCTTGCCCACGGGAGAGGAAGGTGGCGGCAGGAGCTAATTACCGACCCAGAAGCAGGCCTGCAAGCTCCTGGTTGGGGCCTCCCTCGTGGAACCCCTTTGATCTCCGTGGTGTTTGGAATTGTGTCACTCCCCAGGAATGCACTCCCCCACCCCCAGCCCAGCATCCCATAGTGTAACCCTTTCGTGGCACCTCCTCGTTTTATGGCCTGGGTGGTGGAGCACGGAAAGGGAAAGTGACTTGCTTAGTGTCCTCCCGGGAGCTGGTGGCAGCACTTGGTCCACGAGCCAGGGCTCTGACCCCCAGGACTGTGGGATTCTGCGTAGACCTGGGTGCCTCTCTTTAGGAAGGGAAGAAGGCCGTGACTTGAGCAGTTGCAATCTAATAAATGGAATTTATATGAATGGGATTAGAGTCACGGACAACAGGCCCGATGAAGCCATCCCAGTGGGCAGAGGGCTGGTGCCTGGGGTGCAAAGGGGTAGGAGTGGCTCTTGTCCTGGTGGAGCGAGCCCTGACTGGGAGAGGGGCAGGTTCTGAGCCACCCCAGCCCACATGCTGCACTAGAGAGAAAGGAAGAGAGGGAAAGGAGAGAGGGCGGGAGACAGAGAAGGAGAGAGAGCAAAGGGAGGAGAAGGGACAGAGAGCCTAGCATCCGCCATGGGCCGCTGGGGGTGGGGCAAAGGCACGGGCGGAGCGGGGCACACTTTCTCCTGGAGGAAGAAGGGGGTGGAGGGGGCCGGAGAGGTGAGCAGGCCACCGCCCGAAGGGTGTCCGCCATCTGTGAGGCACTGACCTCTCGTTCAGGACTTGGTGGTACTCTCAGAACAGTGTCCCTTGCACCAGGGGATGCAGATGGAGGCAAAGTGGCTGCCAGGCTGAGTGTGGACTGAATGCTGGTGCTCCCATGACTGTGGTGCTCCTGTGACTGTGGTGCTCCCGTGACTGTGGTGCTCCCGTGACTGTGGTGCTCCCGCACATTGGTTTTATGACTACAGTAATGTTATAACTGATCTCTTGTGGTTGATGGAGAAAGCGGCAAAATTCCTACCTCGTGGGGCTCTTAAGGGTCCCTTGTGATGTAGTAGAAAGCATTGCTTATCTAATAGATACCAAATAAATTTAATTTCCCAGCCCTTTTTTGACTTTCCACAGTTACATAGTAGGTGCTGGGCTCTGGTAAGATGCCCTTCAGAAATCTCAGTGAAAACATAAAAGATTAAAATTTGAAACAACACAACTTGATTCAATTCATTCCTAGACCTGAGGTGCCCCCTTTCAATTTATAAACATGGCTTGATTATTATGCTTTTAGGGAATTCATTCATTTATTCATTTATTCAGAACATACTCCTCGTGCTCTTGTTATGGCCAGAATGGCATATATCTCATGTTCCGTTTTCTCTCCAGCCTGTGTTTATATTATTAGTGTCTCCATAACGGAGAAAGGGAAGAACTGAACGTTTTAAGTGTGAGAATTAGAAGTGGAAAAACAGCGCTCCTATCCACACCAGGGACTCTCTGACAGCTGCTGGTCACGCCTGTCTGACTCCACCTGACTGAACACGGTTACTGTTTCAGTCCCTGATTCTGTTCACCAGGGTGGGCCATGCCCTGGCCACCGAGCACTTGTAGTGAGCCGTGCATTTGACCATGCTCTAGGCTCAGGCAGGGTAATGAACTGGTATTAAGACAGAAGACTGAGACCCCCTCTCTCACCAGGAAAGCCCTCAACTCAGCTTGCTTTGCTGGACCCAGGGCTTGAGAGCAGACTTGAATTTTGCTGTGTTTGATTTTGAGATCTTGGCAGACTAAGGGTTTGAGAACAGGCTGGAGAAAGCCAAGTGTCCACTGGGAGAGAGACACATGCAGACAACACTGGCCCAGACCAGTCGAGGAGATCCTTCCATCTGACACAGATCCACCTTAGGTAAGCCCATGACATTTCCGTGAAGAAATTCCCAGAGCAAAGCTCCTGTTAGCAGAGTTTGCCTGGGCGTAAACATGTTTGGGAGAGATCTGGCACCATGGGGAAGCCACAGGCCTGGGGTAGGGTCCTAACATACCACATGTGTGTTTCTAAGTCCCTTAAATTCTTTGAACATTTCTAAAATGAAGCTATTACAGTAGATTAGCTATAAGATCTGTTCCAAAGTGAATGTTTCACGATATTATGAGAGTACCAGAACACATGGAATAGTTTAATTATCATTACTAAATATAATAGTCCCCAGGTTGCCAAGTATTTGGATAAAAACAGAAAGACAAGGCCCTGTTGCCTAAGTATATAGAGTTCCATGTCATTTTCAGATTGCTCCATCTCATCTGAACATTCCATAGCAGTGTCACCTAATCTCTACGGTAGATCCTGGCGACGACCATGCAAGTCGGCATCATCACCACCTTTCCCGGGGGAGGAAACGGAGGCTGGGAGAAAAATCAGCCCCTGATTTAACCGCCACAGAATCCGAGGGTTGGAGCCCAGTGTCCTAACCCCTGTTCCATGCTGAGAGATTCCCTGGGATCTTGACCCAGTGTCTCAGTGCGGGAGCTGAGAAGAGTGGCCACTTCATCCATTGAACTGAATCTTTCACTTTTTATCTAGCTGTTTGCATGTTATAAAACAAACAAACAAACTAGGAGTTATTCTTTCTTCAAGGTGGCACACAGCAACTGTGGGGAGGTCAGATGCCTTTCTTGCAGTTCTGAATCCATGGAAATACTTTAATCTGATTGAGTCAATTCATTAGTAGCTTCTAAGACTTTAATCAACTGAAATTTCTGTGCTAAGGCAAAACCAAACATACTATTTTAAAATGAAAAAGAGCCATATCTAATCAACGTGACTCCCACTTAAAGTACCTTCGCTGGGAATCTTCTTTGGCCCCTCTCTAGCTATCTAATTGAGGCAGTATTAAACTGACACCAAGCAAATGGGAGCTGGATTGTGTGCTAACAGTTTGGGCAAGCTGAGAAGTGTAATTTCTGTGGGTAAGCCAGATGGGAGGAGAGAACAGGAAGGGATATGTGCATGCTAATTTGCAGTTTGACGAACTCTTTTTGTAAAAATAAACACTTTTGCAGAAGTCTAAGGAAAGCAAATGTCATCCGTTTCATATCACACAATGCCTACTCGTAGATATTGAAAATGTGCTCATTTCCAATTGCATTTTACAATGAGTCACATCTAATGAAAGCAGAGAACTTTGCCTCTTTAGACTGTCACGGCGATATTGGCTGTCAGGTGTAAAGAGACTTGAGCTGAACTAAGAGATGTCCCCAGCGTTGTGTTGGTTGGACTGGCCAGAGGCCTGGGACACTGAGCAGCTTGCATCTTGCAGCTTGCAAGACGCCCACTGGAGACACAATGTGGGGAGGCAGTATTATTGAGGCCCACCTCCTTCATCAGGTCTTGGATGCGTAGTCTGAGGGAGAGGGAAGATTTGCTGCACCCCATCCCTGGATATCCAGTAGAGGCTGTAGTGGAATCAAGCGTCCAAGATCAGGGGCAATGAGTACCATAGTGCTGTAGGCTTTTTTTTTTCACATCTCTCACAGAAATAGATCTAGAGGTGCGCCACTCAGATCCTTTAAGGAAGGACTTGTTGCCACAGTCATTAGGATTGAGGTCAATGGATAACCTCTAGCTACGTTAAGGTCTACTGCAGCTGCAGAGAATGGCCTTGTGCATGGTTGCATGCTTTGGGGGCAACCTGTATCAGGTGTCTGTGCAAGGCAGGAGGGTCATGGAGGCCCAGCCATTTTAAGCCAATGTGAGGAGCTCCGAGGGACAATACTTCTCTCCAGAGACAGACTGGGTGATGGAAGCTTTGCTGGGTCTGCATCACAGTTCATCTTCTTCCACTGCCTAACCCTGCCTCCATCTCCTTTCCGTCATAGGCCTTGGTCCCTAATAGACATCTTGCTCTCCAAACTCCCTCTCAGTATCTGCTTCCAGAGAGCCCAACTTAGGACACTGTATTTCCTGCTTGTTTTGCCCCTGTTTTCTGCAGGGATTAGCAATAAGACCCTGTAAAATAAAAGAAAGCTTGCATTGGCTTTCAGAGATATTAGCCAAAGTGGAGAATATTTTATCCTGCTTGGACTTGGAGACTTGGACTAGGAACTCTAGTACTGGATGACTTAGGATCCCTTCAGTAATCAGGACCACTGCTTTGTGTGGCTGTGTGGCTGTGTCCCTGTGTAGACCAGACCGACAGAGCGGAGAGTGAGGACCCGGCTGTGGGCAGCATTAGGGGTTAACTACTAACACTCAGGAGTTAAGCAGATTGCTCCAAGTAGAAGCCTCTGGGGACACAATCAGATTAATCTAGACAGCCTGGACAATTGCTTCTGAGTGTATTGAATTAAGGCCAAAGACCAATTCAGGTCAGAAAATAGCCTGGTCATTTGCATTTCCAAAAACAAACAAGCAAACAAACAAACAAACAACCTGATTCCCTCGGAGGGCAGCCCATCCCCCAAACAGAATTGAGCCCGAGGACTGTACGGCAAACTGTCCCGATAGATAGAGCCACAAATTGCAGTGTCCATATCGCATGAGTATCACTAAGCATATGGGCAGGTGGGGGTGGTGCTGACCTAGGGAAAGAACCACAACCGTTGCAAAATGCCCAAACATGTGGTTCGGAGGGAGCAGTTCCCGAATGACCCTGCATATCCCCGCAATAGTCATAGGGAACCCCTTTGAGTAGCCCTGGTTAGGATACACAATTCAACCATCCATAAGCGATTAGAACCATCCTATGCCCAGACATTTTACCAAGACGAGCTCAGGCCTTCCCAGAACATGAGAAGGAAATGCTGTGGCTCAGTATTTACATGAAGCTAATTGCTGTTTTGGCTTTCTCTGTGGCTTAGAAAGATAGTTCATAATTAAAGCTGAAGTGTCTCGGCTGCCACTGGCAGGGCAGAGCTGCAGACCCAGGGGCAGAGGAAGTCTGTTAACTCAGAAACTGGCAAAACAGGAATTATTAGAAAACATACTGGCATCTAGTGATTAGAGGAGAATGGACCCTAAATTGAAACCAGGAGACAAAACCACTGTGGACTTTTTCTGCAAACCACAGGGTAGGATGCAATTTTAGCTGAACTAAAATGAGCAAGACTTAAGAATGGAGGAAGATTAAAGATAACTCATTTAGGGACGTTCCAATGGTCCTGATTTGATACTTGATGGTCCATTAGAATTCTTGGAAAGTATAAAAGGAGAAATACATTGTTTCCAATTACCAAAGGGTCATCAAACAAACACCTTCTGGCCTGCCTTCCTGGTGGCCACTCTGAGCACACATATCCATTTTCTCAAGGACTCTACTGAGAAACACGGAATGCTAGGAGGAGTGGAGATTTAAAGATCTATCTATGGCATGGGATGTCATAGACAAGGAAACAAAAATCTGAAGGGAATTCCTGTGCTATAATATATCATCCAAAAGCTTGGGTCTTTGGAAGCTCAGGAAACAGTGCCTGTGGCCTATCCTGTGGCAGCCACACCTGAGAAAGGCCCCCAGCCAGAGAGGACATTTGTAGAGTGAAACTTGTTTGGTTTTGGATATTGATGAAAACAGGTCTGGTTGGGTATTTGGGGAAAATACAATGGGAGGGAAGGGGAGAGAGCCTCTCTGCAGACCCAACCTACACACGGGAAAAGAATTCCTATTTAATCAGTGGTGTTGGGAAAATTGGATAGCCACATGTAGAAGACTGAAACAGGATCTGCACCTCTTACCGCTCACAAAAATTAATTCACGATGGATAACAGACTTAAACCTAAGGCATGAAACTATAAGAATTCTAGAAGAAGAGGTTGGAAAAACTCTTGTAGAGGTTGCCCTAAGCAAAGAATTTATGAAGAAGACCCAAAAGGCAATCACAGCAACAACAAAAATAAGTAAATGAGACCTGACTAAATTAAAAAGCTTCTGCCCAGCCAAGGAAACAATCAATAGACAATCTACAAAATGGGAGAAAATATTTGCATGCTATCCATCTGATAAAGGGCTAATAACCAGAATCTATAAAGAACTCAAGCAAATCAGCAAGAAAACATTGAAGAACCCTATCAAAAAGTGGGCAAAAGACATGAACAGTAGCTTTTCAAAAGAAGATGGACTAATGGCCAATAAACATATGAAAAAATGTTCAACATCTCTAATCATCAGGGAAATGCAAATCAAACCCACAATGAGATATCACCTAGCTCCAGTGAGAATGGCTTTATCAAAAAGTCCCAAAACAACAGAGGCTGATGTGGATATGGAGAGAAAAGAACACTTATACACTATTGATGGGACTGCAAAATAGTTCAACTCCTATGAAAGTAGTCTGGAGATACATCAAAGAACTAAAAGTCGACCTACCATTTGATCCAGCAATCCCACTACTGGGTATTTACCCAAAGGAAAAAAGACATTTTATAAAAAAGACACTTGCACTTGAATGTTTATCACAGCACAATCACAAAGATGTGGAAACAACTCAAGTGCCCATCAATACATGAGTGGATTAATAAAATGTGGTATACGTATACCATGGAGTACTATTCAGCCATAAAAAAATGGCGAACTAATACCCTTTGTAACAACCTGGATGGAACTGGAACCATCCTCCTAAGTGAAGTATCACAAGAATGGAAAAACAAACACCGCATGTACTCATTATTAAATTGGACTTAAATGATCAATACTTGTGTGTACATATGGTAGTAAAATTCAACTGAAATCAAGCAGGTGGGTAGGGGGAGGAGGGATTGGGTTAATTCACACCTAACTGGTACAATGCACACTATCTGGACACATTTATAACTTTGAGTCAAACTATACAAAAGTAATTCATGCAACCAAAGCATTTGTACTCCCGTAATATTCTGAAGTAAAATAATAATAATAATAATAAAGAGGAAATTGGGGTTGGGGAGTGGAGGGTGGGAATGAGCTAAGAGATCAGTGGTGGCTCAACTTGTCCTCCTGTCTGCTTTACCTGTCTATTATGAACTCTAGTCTCACCTTGCCATGGAGCTACCAAGAGGATCAAGTAGTAACAGAAATATGTTACATTAGAAGAGAGCTCACAGTGGACAGTGGATACAGACCTGGCACTAGTGAGTCTGTTGTCAACAGGCTCAAAGGAATTAGTGGGGGCCTGTGTTAGGGACTGACTGTGATGGGTAAAGAGAAGTTTGGGGGACAGTTCTGTCCACTTTCATATATATTTTATAATCAGCTTATCAAAATTCACTTAAAAATATCCCCATTGGGATTTTAATTTGAATTGCACTGAATTAATTTGAATCCATGGGTTGACTAGGGAGAACTGACAGCATTGAAATGGCCTCCTCATGAATATATTTCTCTATCTATATATGTTAGAACTTCTTCCGACAATTGTAAGTTATTGTCCCCTTTTTATGGTTTCTATATGTTTTAGCTTGTGTTCAGAATAGCAGTTGACATTTTTATATTGATTTTGTACCTAGTTACCTTGCTAATATCTCATTATTTATAATTATTTTCAGTAGATTCTTTTTGTTGTATAAGTAAAAAGCAATATCATCTGCAAGTATTAACAGTTTTATTTTCAACTTTCTAAATTTTTATGCATTTATTTTTTACGGTCTTATTGCACTGGCTACACTCTTCATTGCAGTATTGCCTAAATGTGGCGATAGAATAAATTTTTCCCTCATTCCTGACTTTGAGGAGAATGCTTCCAACAGTTTTCCATTTAGGACGATGTCTGCTTTAAAATTTTAATAGACATTATTTACGGGCTTAAGAAAATTTCCTTCTCTTTCTAATTTGCTAAGAGTCTTCTCAAGAATGGATGTTGAATTTTACCAAATGTTTGCAAAATGAATTATTGATTTTGGTATTAGGGTTATACTGCCTTTATAGAATAAACTGGGTCATTTGGGGTATATTCTCTCTTTTTCTGCCATCTAAAAGATATAATATATTCCTTGAAAGTTTGGTAGAACTTGCCTGTAAAATCATCAGGGACTGGTGTTTCCTTTGTGAGAGGATTTTAATCACCGCATTAATTTAATAGTTATAAGACTTTCTATTTATTTTTTCTTGAGTTCTATTTATTTTTCTTTTAGTTCTGCTTAATTATATTTTTAAGTGTCCATTTAACCTAAGTTTAAAGTTGCAGGCAAATAGTCCTGATAGTAGTTTCCTGTCCTCTCTAATCTCTTGTTTATCTGTCTTTATGGCCCAAATTATATCCCACTTTTCGTTATTATTTAATTTGTGCCTTCTGTTGTCTTCTCTAGATTACTCTTGTCAAAGACTTCTTTACTTTGTTTTTTCCCAGCTTTTGACTGTTGATATTTTCTGTTATATTTTTGTATTTTATTTTGTTGATTTTTGCTCTTAATTTTATTATCTTTTCCTTCTGCTTTCCATGGTTTTATTCTTTTGTTCTTATTTCTTAATGTAGACAATTAGCTCCTTAATTTTAAGACTTTCTGCCTTTCTAATATTATTTATGCCTTGTACTAAAAAATGTTACCATATCTCACACACGTTTTGATGTGCTTTGTTTTCCTTATCATGGGGTTCTAAATATTTAAAAATATTAATTATTATTTCTTCTGTAACATATAAGTTTTTAGCATTTATATTACATTTACAAATGGAATCCATAAAACATTTTTTAAACTTACAATTTAATTATGTCGTGTTCAGAGGTCATGGCCTGTATAATTACCTTCGAAATTTAATTTATCAAGGCTTTCTTTTTGCTTTAATGCCTGCTCAGTTTTTCTAAATGGCACACGTATAGTTGAAAAAAGTATATATTCTCTAACTATTTCAAGGAAACTATATTTGCCCATTGGTCAAGATTCTTAATTGAGTTTTTTAGATCTTCTATATCTTTCTTATTTTTTTCTGAGAGAGTCATGGAAAATCCCCAAATGTGGTAGGGGATTTGTCTCTTTCCCTTTGTATATTTTGTTTCATGTATGTTGAGGCCATTTAGTAAGTGTAAAGAACATAAAATTTGCTATAGCCTCTAAATTAATTGAAGTTAATATTTTAGGTATGCAAGGATGGTTTAATCATTAGAAATTGCCCCATTTCATCCTTAATAATGCTTTATATCTTAAAATTTATTTTACTTTATTAATGTAGGTTGAAAAAAGAAAGCTTAGCTAAAGTAGTTTTCTTTTAGTTAGTACTTGTCTTATTTTTTCCAATCATTTTACTTTCAAGTTTATGTTTTAGGGGTGTCTTTTTGTAAACATCACATACATGGATTTATAAAATCAAATTTCTCTAATTTTGTCTCTTTTTTTTTTTAAGAATTTCATCCATTTACTTTAACTTGAATTATTGATTTTTTTGCTTGTATCTGCCATTTTATTAGATTTATTTCAATATGTCCCACCTTGTATGAAAACATCCTTTATTACATTTTCAAAAATTGATATCTATATCAACCTATATATGGTAAGAACTTACCAGCCTTTCAGATCCATGGAGCTCTCCAATCCACACGCACCATATTGATATTACCTACATTTTTAAACTCCAGATAAACTATGGGTTATTATAGTTATATTTCTCTTTTTCTTTAGTCTTAACTTATTTAGATAACTTTAAGTTTTACCAAAGTATTTGACCCCTTTTCAGTGTGTGCCTTTGTGAAGAAATACTTCTAAATCTTTGTATGCCAGATAATATTTTTATCATGCCTTCATATATGAATGACAGTTTGGCTAGAAATTAAATTTTGGATTCTAAGTTCTTTTTCTTCGGTACTCTAAAAATACTACTTCATTATCTTCTTGCATCAACATTGCTGCCGAAAAATCAAATGTCATCTGATTCTTGTTTCTTCATGTATGATTTATACATTTCCTTTGGAAGTTTTAGAATTTTCTCTTTGATATTAATTTTATTATAATATATCCAAATCTAATTCCCACCCCTCATCTTTCCTCTTTCATTCTGAAATCTTTACTCTTTTTCTAATTCTGGGAAATTTTTCTTTACTACTTATTTAAATTTTTTTGATGACCTTAGTCTCCATTGGACAAAACAGTCTTTTCCAGTGTGATCAAGAAAATAGAGATGAGCTCACTGATAATAATCCTGCATGGTACTTGTGCTAATAAGCTTAAGGTCCAGGTAATTGAGATGCCTTCTTCCTTCACCTTAAAAACATCTATCGAGATGTGAGTATCTTCACCCCTAAATGGCCATATTTAAATTTCTTAAATTCATTTCTGCCTCTCAGCCCTCATGGTCAGATTCTGAGCTGCCAACTCTTGCTTCTAGTGTTCTCTTCTCCTTGGCTGATCTATTTGATAAAAACATAAACAAGTCATTGATAGATCCATGTAGGGTATTGGAATATGTCCAGTGAATAATGAGCATGGATTTGATAAAATTTTTTGCTTGCTCAGAGATTCTTTTGTTTCTTCCAGGTATAAAAAATAAAGAATTTAATTTTTCAATTTTAGTAAAGAAAAATAAATTTTAAAATCCCTTCAATTTATACACAGAGATCACCATCAGTGGGGATCTTTGGGAAGTCATGGAACACTGATAAAGCCTTGGACTGGGAGTCAGAAAGCAGAGGATAGCTGGGGGCAGGGAGTGTTGGATACTACGTGACACCTAGGGATTTTCTAATGCTGATTCTATAATTCTATGACCAATTTGACTTCCAATTCTGGCTCCTCTATTATCTGATCGTGTGAGTTTGTACAAAGGAATTATCATGACTTTGTCTCTGCTTCCTCATCCATATAGGAAATTTATTTGGAAAATCTCTATAGTTCTTTCCAGATCTGGAAAACAAAATTTTCCAGTTGGAAGGAAGTTGAGTCTCTTACAGCTTTATAGTACTATATTTTGCAGAAATATTTGTGATAAGCTATAAAAAAGTTATACACATTCTTAGATTGAGAACAATTACATCTGCCTCCCAGTTTGATGGGCTAGTCCTCATGACCTTGTCTTATTCCAGTGGCTGTCAGACAAGGTCTTGCTGCAATGATTATACGACAGAGCCCTTAGAATCAGATCTAAAACCCACAGTGAGAGATCTGATTGCCTGTTGATTTGACACTAACCATGACAATTTCTGTACATTATACCAGTGTTTGCCACCCCAAGAAATACAGCAAGCTGGTAAAATATATAAATTCTTTACTGTGTATCGTTAAAACTTTGCATGCCTGTTCTCTGATAGCAAATTTTTAAAATGATTTTATTCACTTATTTTATTCCTGAAATAAAATACAAATCATATTGAATATGCTGAGTTTTCATTTAGTTTTTATAACACAGACCTTTTATAGTAAACCTTTTTGTAGTCATGATATTAGTGATTTGTTGATATCAATGGGAAATATTGCTCAATACTGTCTAGTAAAGTTTTCATATTTTCTATAGGCCAATACTCTTACTATGGTCATACTTCAGCATACATAAAATTCCTCAGTCCTGCGTGAAACTTCCTGGTGAGTTGTGGGTCTTAGCCAAATAAAAATTGACTATGCAGTACAACTTGTTAAAAAAAAAGCTACAAAAACAATCCTCCTGGCTTAATAAATAACATAATTTGCACATTTCAGTAAAGGAAAAATAAATTTTTTAAAAAAACTTTTAATTTAGACACAGATCGATGCACTCATTGCCTTGAACAGAGTACAGACACAAAAGTATCAGCATAGCAAGCACTGGGAAAAACAAACAAGCAAAAAAATTGGTCCTTTGACACAGTTTGAGAAGTATTGCATTAGGAAATACTGGACAAATTGGGACATCCATTTTTTAAAAAGTTTTATTTCTTTGCAGTTATAACACAAGCCGAAAGATAGGGTAGTCAAGAGAGTAATGTAATAATGTGGCATTTTCTCAGACTCTATTTTTAATTATTTAATTTTATTTTTATCTTTTTAAACGTTTTTAGTAACTCACATATATAGACTTGAGTTGCAGTTATTGTAATCTATTGTTCATGATGCAGTCTCAGTGTCATGCGTGACCTTCTTTCATCTTATGTATTGATATGCTATGCTATGCTATGCTATGATATGATATGATATGAATACCCACGAATCATCCCCCACCTGGAAATGAGACCAATTCCATTAACTTATAACTACCTGAGAACTCCTCTACGATCCGACCTGCTTTCCTCTCATGTCCCTCAACATTACATCACTAATACTCACCCATGTTCCAGCTATGGATATTGTTCCTTGGAGATTTTCATTCATTTTCATGGTGATAATATTCCATGATGTGAATATTCTTATTTTCCCCTTGACGGGCATTTGGATTGTGTGCCAATTTTGTCTCTCTAGGTCCAGAGCCACCCTCCATAACCTGTTCTATGACAGTGGGGATGGACCCTGTGAACATTTCACCTTTGTTAGTAATGGATACTAGGGGGAAGGGGGACACAGGGACACAGGCTTCTCTTCCAGTTTCAGTGTGCTCCTCCTGGAAGGCTTCTGCTGCATGCATGGCTTTTCCAGCGCCAGCTCTGGCAGTGCACAAAGGCAGCAGCACATAGGGGCCAGCAGCATGTAGACCCCTCTACGGGAACTTTCCCAGGGTACCCCTTAGTGGCCTTGCAGTGAGTTCTGAGGCACGTTGCCTCCCTGTGGGGAGTCTCCACTGGTATCCCAGGGGTGGGTTGCCACCAAACACCCCAGTAGACTTCTCTGCCATCTAGTGAGCCACAGTGGCGCTCTCTCCAGTGGAGTCTGTATCTCAGCCTTGGGGGAGGGACTCTCTTCCAGATGTGTCCCTCTCTTTAGTGCTCTAACTCAGCTCTAGGAAGAGTGGCTGCACCTTATACCTGCTATTCTTGTATTCCTTAGAGTTCTCTTTGCCTCTTCATAACCAATTCCCTGTTACTACTGTCCCCTATTATAGTTAATATTTTATTAATGTTTAACACTCTCTGTTCATATTACAGTGTGATTTTTGTCCCTTGATTGGACTCTGACTGATACAGTTAATTTCTACTTTTTTGTTATTATAAACAGTGCTTCTATAAACATTCTTATACATGTCTCTTGTGTACATGTGTAAAAATTTTTCCTTGGTATAAGAATGTAATTGTACAACCATGAAGAGTGCAAAAGTTAAACTTTATAAGATTGCCCCAAATTATTATCATTGCTAGTTGTGTATGAAAGAGCCATTGTTTCATATTCTCTCCATCACATTTTATTCTCTAACTTCTCACTTTTCGTCAAGCAGAATGGCTGGAAATGATATGTCATTGGATTTAGATTTTTGTTTCTTTGATTAAGAGTGCATTTGAACATATCTTCATAGTTTTATTGGTCATATGATTTTTCTCTTCTTTGATTTGCCTGCTCACATTTCTGCTGGTTTTTCAATTGAGTTTGTCTTTTCTCTCTTTGATTTTTACAAGTTCTTTATACACATATATGCATTTTGCCTGACATGTCACAACGAGTGTCTTTGTCTAGTTTGTTGATTTAAAAAAGTTTAAAAGGGCATTTCTATGCACAAAATTTTTATTTAGTGTAGTAAAATTGATCAAATTTATTTTATGGTAAACAATGTTGTACCTTGTTTAAGAAATTTTTATCTATGCTAAGACCAAATATGTTTGTTCTTATGGTTTCTTCCAATAATTTTACAATTTTGCTGTTGACATATGGGTCCAAAAAAAGTTGATATTTGTGTATGGTGTGAGGTAGCAATCCCATCTAATCTTTAGATGTAAAAATAATTATTTTTCAGACTAATACCTCCTTCTTTTCACTTTGTTCTTCCACACCTCCTTTTTCATATGTGAAAATTCCATATATGAGTAGATCAATTTCACTCCCTTATGGACCTTATTTTTCATATAGGAAAGAGAGTCAGGACGATGAGATGGTGATAATTGGTGCAAAAATGGCTTTGGCAGCTACTGAGAATTTATCAAGCATTGTATTGGGCATTTTATCCTTGTATGAATTTTACCCTTTAGTCCTGGCACTATCCTCTGAACCATAGATTATTATCCATACTTCACATATGAAGAAACCAAAGCTTGGGAGACTGTGTGACTTGCTTAATCTCATCCAGTTTGTAAGTGGTGGGAGCCAGAATATGAATCCAACTTCTGTGTTCTTTCCACTATACTATATTGTTTTACTAAATCATCCAAATGGAATTAATTCACATCTTTAAGAATTGGAGCTGGAGTAAGATCAATGTAAGAATAATTCCATAATTTAATTTAGGCATTTCTTATAGTTAGAAGACAGGCTTTGGAACACAGAGTGAAGATGAAATATGCAAGCATCTGTAGGCTTGTCCTTGGCATTCAGAGAATGGGCTTTGGGCCACAGACTCATTCTGCCACCTACCAGCTGGTGGGGCTGGGTAGTCATGTACCATTATGTCTTATTCTCATTGGCCAGGGGAGTGGGTAAGGTGGAGTCCATGGCAACCTGCTGGAGTGAAAAGTGCAGAAACCAGCAAGACTGCAATTCAAATTCTGGCTCTTCCATTTACTTGTTGTGCATACTTGGAAAATCACTTTCCTTCTCTGAACCTTAAGTTCCACATTTGTAAAATAGGGAAAATAAACCCCATCTTGTATGGCTGTTATCAGAACAGGAAATATCTATTAACTGTCAAGCACAGTGGTTGGCCTACATTAGGCAATTAATAGATATCTAACAGCTCTTTCTTTCCCCTTGCAATGGCTGTGATGAGAGCAGGAAGAGACTCTCCAGGCTGCTCCCATAGCTCCTTCTCCAAAAATACTCTTCCTTGTAGGGATATTTATTTTTGCTGTGAGAACTTCAGCTCTCCCAGGGCCCCAGATCACTAAGCACAGGCTTCACCACTCTGACTGCCCAAAAAGGTCAGGCATTTCTGGTCTTCTCAGGATGTCCTCAAATATGAAGTTATCCCTTGCAAGACAGGGAGAACACTGCAGCTACTTAGCGCAGGTCCTTGGCTGTGTTACATTTGCTTTCACACCTTCAATCGTGCCTGTTTCAAAGGCAGATTAAGTTTTAAGATGTCAGAGTGAAAACGGACCACTAGGATCAACTAACCCAGCCTACTTATTGTGCTGAGGGAGCAGAGCCAGAGAAAGTGAGAGAGACAACCAGGGCCCCGCAGTGATCTGAGATAGAGCCGTTCGCTACCCAGCTGCCGCTGCTACCACAGCCCTCTCTAAACATTCCATCGAAAAATGCGAGAACAACTTCCTGTGAAGAATCAGTTACTCCTACTCATTTGCTAGCTGTATACTATTTATTTTTTAGTGTCAACTAAAATGGTGATTAAAAGATCCAGCAGACTTGTGACTGCCACTAAATGCCCTAAATAATCGTCAATATCTGTAAAATGCTTACTTTGTATCAGGCACTATTTAAGTGCTTTGTATTAATAAGTCTTAACTCATTTAACTCTCACGAAAATGCTATGAAGTAGGTACGGTTACTGTTCCTACTTTTGGAGAGGAGGAAGCTGAGGCATTGAGATATTATACAACATACCCAAAGTCACTTGGTTCATGAGTTTATATTTTTAACCACTTTGATATAGTGCCTCATTTGCTCTGCTGCAAAGGAACTGACGTATAACAAAATCAACCCGCCCCCACTACCGGCCAAATTTATACTCCAGAAAGAAAAGTAAGGTTTTAGGACATCTTGGAAGCTCTCGGAGCTATATTCCAGACATATAGCATCACTGAGTTTACTTTACATTTTTCTCCCAGGACTTATGTCTCTAGAGGGGTGGGAAGTTCCCAAGCAAGTGACTGAAATACTGCGATAGACTGCTCTTCAGAAAAGAAATTTGGAGCACCATTTCTGGTAAATTCAGTGATGGGAACAGTATTGAAAATATCTGTAATTTCAAAGACACAAGGTCTAGGAAGTGCCCAATCACAGGAATTAAATATCAGAAATATGTAGTCTAAGATAATTTCATTAATAAATGTATATGCATGTAACCAGGTAGAAATCACGCGTGTACTACTATAACTGTGTATCGTGGCAGTTGGAGTCTCTCATTGTCAGACTAGAATCCATTATCTGAGTCTCACAGTCATGAGGCTTCAAAGGGCAGCAACAGCCTTTAAAGCAGTAATGACCATTTATAAATTGGTCTCTAAATACCCTTCTCGACTTTAACATCTGCTCCTACTTGTTGCTTCAATAGAAATTAAATATTTATTATAAACTGCCAACCATACCATCCAAATCAATTGCAAATGTGAGAATTGTCATTTTGTAAAAGTTGCGAGATTTCAGGAAGTTGCTTTAAGTAATGATAGATACTGTTTGGATCATATACAGAGCTGTTGACACACCAGTAATCGGCAGAGACAGTCCAGTTGAAACATAGAAGAAAATGCAAAAACTCAAAATTCAAAAATTCAAAAACCGATGGTGACAGGATAGGTGTTCAAAGGAGATTGACTTAAACATCAAAGTCCTTGGAAAAATTAATAAAGTCCTTGCCTTTTTTTGGCTAAAAATATATGATCATTTTTTATGATGCAGAAAAATCCAAATGTTAATTGAAAATTGTCATAGTACGTTGTGTACAATTTTGCCGGGAAAAAAAACACTCCCTCAAATTCTAAGATTTATCTCATTGTAGATATAATTTTTCATTAAACATAAGATATGAGACTTATTCTAAGTTTATTTCATTTTATTGCAACCAAAACTTACTTGCCCTTATAAATATATCATAAATTGATCCCCCTATGTTAAATTTAAATAACTTTAAATTTGTCTTTTCACGAAACTCATTATCCTTGGTTAATGAATACCCCTTGCATTTAATTATAAGCATAAATATAGACTGTGTAAGTTATGCTTCAACAAGAATTCTTAGAAAGGAGAAAAAGTGCAAGTATCAATTTAATTAATAAACAAATGCCTATTAAGTGTTCACAGCAACACTATGATCAGAAACCGAATCATCTGATTATATTTAGGGGTTTATATTCAGAACATAACACTTCAGTAACTTCCCTGATCAGTGTGCAGAGCAAAAGAAGAAATAAGCCAAAAGGTCTCAGGTCACCCCAAACAAACAGTAGAAGCTCTGAGTGGTGTATGTAAAACCAGTGGCTCTTCGATACAAAGTTTTTGACAATCATGTCTCTCCGTCTAACAGTGAGCCAAAGAAACAGTCAAAGGAGAACAATTTATTATGTATATTAATTACCTATTTAATGTCTTGTGCAGAAAAGCTTCTATTTTTGAATGAAGTTTTAGCAAACCTTTGACAAAGACAAGGAAGGGAGCTATAGAAGGAAAGGCTGAAATGTGAGCTAAGAGCAGGGAAGTGGTCCAGTCCTGATCAGCCTTTCTCTGCCAGCTCCTACACAGCTGGCTGGCTTTCTTCTCCTCCGCAGAAGGTGTGTGCACGTTCATTGCCAAGCCTGGAACATGTAAACTACTGTTTTCAACGGCCCAATATGCAGAGGATATACTTCTGGTTTGCAAGAAGAAATCCAAACCCTGCTGGCAGTCCATAAAGGAGGCTCAGAAATAACAAGACCCTCCCTCATTCAGGACGAACATTCTTTTCAGTCTCTGCCTCTCTTTACTTTAGGGCTTCTCTTTATGGCCTTGCACTTGTGAAGTCGTAACATGTGCGGAAGAGTAAAGCCACAGAGCATTAATAGTCGGGTAAGAGGTCCCAAGGAAAGGAGGGCCTTGAGTGAAGGGAGAGAACAAAAGACATGAAGTTACAGAGAGGCAAAACAAGGTTATTTTAACAAAAGGACTCACCGGTCAGGACTTGCAATGGTTTCAGAATAAAGGAAGCACGTGAATCCAAGGCTGAAGCGATGAGCGGTAACTGGGGTGACGGGGTTTCTATTAGGAGTGGAAGAGGACACCATTAATGATTAATCCTGGGCACTGGGCATGCCCTGTGGCTGTCTTGGGAAAACAGAACTTACGTTCACCCTGGCAATGGCTGACCGCCGAGGGAAGGGAGCGCAGTGCCAGTGAGGAGAGTCGTGGGAGTGTGGTTGACATCCATACCCTGCCCACTGCTCCAAAGATTAAGAATGTGTACTGTGAAGGCAGAAACTTTGCCAGCTTTATTCAACCACTATAGAATTAGTAGTGTTTTAGGTAATAAAACATATAGCTCTAATGTTGTGTAGATATACCTACCATTTACAGAAGGGCTTGAATGGGAGAACACGCCAACCTCTCATTCCATGAATCTAACAACTTGAGGGCTCGGGTGTTATTTTGTAGTTATTCTGCTTATTATTATTATTATATTAATATGACTTTTTAATATATTAAATATTACGTATATGTTAGTTCGTAACATTTTTCAGGAAATTAAACTTTGTGAATCTTATGTTGACCAAATTGCCTATGTGAAATCCATGTCAGTGTATTCTATATCCCCAGGTTATCAGATTCATATATAACCCTCAGATTATAATAATAGGATCCTACTCCGTCCACTGTATGTTTTCAGTTTTGCCTTTCACAACAAAGTCTTTAATCCACGTGAAGTTGATTTTTGTATGTGGCATGAAATAAAGATCTAAATCGTGTTTTATTTTTTCTTGTATGGCTAATGAATGGTCCCAGCACTGTTTATTAAGTGATTACTCCTTTCCCCACTGAATGGCAATGTGAGGATCAGGATATATTTCTGAGGGGCCCTTTACTTTGTTCCTTTCAGATGAGAGAAACTACATATACACATACACTATATCCTACCATATATGGTATATATACCACATATAGTATATTTACCATATACTATATATGCTGTATATTTAGGTCTTCTTTATTATCCCTCAATATGTTTTTATACTTTTATCCATATAAATCCTTTGCATATTTAAAATTTATTCCCAGGACATTAAAGTTGTTTGCGGCTTTTTAAAATTATATTGCATTTTCTAACTTTTCTTGATTTTAATAGCATATAGAAATAAAATCAGATTTTGGATAATGAGTTTATTTTCTTACTAAACTGTCTTACCAGGTCTTATAATTTAACTATAAATTCTTTGAATTTTATATAAGAGTAATCAGAATATCTATGAAAAAAATCCCAGTTTTGTGTCCTTATGTTCAATGTTTATACCATTTACTTTTCTTAAGTTTTTGTGCTAAGACCTCTAATACAATGTTAAATAGAAGTGTTGGTAGCACTTTTGTCTTATTCTTGCTTTTGACAATTTATAATTAAATATAATGCTTACTATAAGTATTTGAGAATCATATATTATGAAGTTAATGAAATTCCTGTCTTTTAATTTGCTAAGAGATTTTTGCTGTTGTTGTAAATGGTGTCAAGTTTTAAAAGTCTTTTTCTGCTACTATTGAGATGATCATAAGATTACCATTAATTACATTAAAGGCTTTTCTATTATGAAATCAGCTCACATTCCTAAGAAAAAAATGACTTGGTCATGAGTGTGTATGTGTGTGTATACAGGTGTCAATATATTCTGTTACTGTTTATCCTTTGTTGCATTTTTTTAATATATAGGCTACTATTTTGTAGTTTTTTCATTGTATTCATATGTAAGATCAGATTATAATTTTCTGTGTCCTATTTTTTTTAAGATAAATATTTTTTGGGGGAATAATTTTGGTTTTACAGAGGTGTTACAAAGTTAGTAGAGCTCCTGTATACTCCTCACTTCGTTTCTCCAATTGTTAACTTCCTTCATTAGCATGGTACCAGTGTCAAAACTAAGGAACCAACATTAGGACATTACTATTAATTAAACTGCAGGCTATGTAGATTTCCCCAGTTTTTCCATTAATGTGCCTTTCTGTTCCAGGATACAGTTCAAGTTATCACATTGCATTTATTTGTCGTAACACCTTGGCCTCCTCTGATCTGTGACAGTTTTTCAGTCTTTCCTTGTCTTTTCATGATCTTGATAAACTTGAGTACTGTCCAGGTAGCCCGTAGCATGTCCCCAGTCTTGGTTCATCTATTGCTTTTCTCCTGCTTAGACTGGGGTTACCGGTTTGGGGAAGAACATTACAAAGGTGATCACATCACATATAGCAGGGGGTACATGACATCCATGTGACATCTCTGGTGATGTTACCATCCATCACTTGGCTTAGGTAACATTTCATAGGTTTCTCCACTATAAAGTTACTATTTTTCCCTTTCTCTAATCTATTCTTTGGAAGTTAATCACCAAGTCTACACCACCCTGGGATGGGGGGGAAGGGAGGGTTAAACTCTACTTCCCAGATGGGAGTATCTACACATAGTCCTTATGGAATTCTTTTTTTTTTTTTTTTTGAGACAGAGTCTCACTCTCTTGCCTGGGGCGAGTGCCGTGGCGTCAGCCTAGCTCACAGCAACCTCAAACTCCCGGGCTCAAGCAATCCTACTGTCTCGGCCTCCCGAGTAGCTGGGACTACAGGCATGCGCCACCATGCCCGGCTAATTTTTTCTATATATATTTTTAGCTGTCCAATTAATTTCTTTCTATTTTTGGTAGAGACGGGGTCTCGCTCTTACTCAGGCTGGTCTCAAACTCCTGAGCTCAGGACGATCCGCCCGCCTCGGCCTCCCAGAGTGCTAGGATTACAGGCGTGAGCCACCGCGCCTGGCCTTCCTTATGGAATTCTTTATGGAACTCTTTAGTAAGAAAGTTTGGTCTCTTCTCCCCCATTTATTAATTTATGCATTTATTTATATTGGCATGCTCTAACATACATTTATTTTGTACTTTAGGTAGAATTGGGTTATAATTCACTACTACATTATTTATTTTGATGCTCAAATTATTCCAGCTTTGGCCATTGGAGCTTTTTCAGGTTGACTCCTGTGTCCCTTTTATTTGCCCTCATCTTTTTGTTCTTTGAGTACTTCCTTACTTTCTGGCACTGCTCCAGCAGAATGCTCCAGGCTTATCTGATACCTCGGAGTAGAGATGGATGGAATTAGAAAATAAACCATTTTTCCAAGGAGCTCTGGTTCTTTTTTTTTTTTTTTTAAATAGGAAAATGGTATTTAGAAACCAAGATTTGGGTGATGAGTGTGTTCATTGCTACTGGGGTGTCATTGCCTCTGGGACTTTTCAGTAGACAGAGCTAAAAAATATATGCATGCATGCTAACCCATCTATGCACATATATCTGTAATTATTTCTGTGCACATATCCATCTGCATCTATATTAACTAAACATAGGTTCCTTCTTATGTGTCCAGTTCTGTCTAATTGAATACCATAAGAATCATTCTACTCATTCTTTAACTTCTTTTCTAACACTTTGAAACTTGGTTCTTACATCCAACATCCATTTCTTTATTTTAGATTTAAGTTTTATAGAAAAAAATGCCAAGAAGTCCCATATTTTAAAGGATCTCTTCTTGTAATCATTATTAACTAAATTACTTGTTTTTTTTAAAAAAGACTGATTATCTTAGTGCACAGACTAGAGAATTTAGCACTTTACATTTATTGTGACTATTGACCATTTTGTGCTTTTTTTCCTTCTGTTTTATTTTGTTGTTTCTATTTGCCCTACTTTTTTTTCATTTATTTTTTTCTAGCAAAGCTTTCTTTTTGTTAAAAAGAATCATCTTATTACATGGAACATGAGACCTAGAGCTTTCCTTGCATTTGCAAACTCTTAATCAAAGTTGCCTTATGGATGCAAGTACTTTGAATTTTACATTAGAATGAATATATAATATGGTTCATGATAATTTGCCCTATTTTATGCCCCCCAAACTTTAGAAACCCTGATTTTTATCTACACAATATCTCGGTGCAAAGACCCCTTAAGTGTGGGCATCTTTAAGGCCATTGGTCATCCTGAAGAATGGGCAGTTGCTTTTTAAAGGGATAGACTTTTAAGAATTGTGATCTTGGACACTTTTTTTGAGGAGAAAGAGCATAAATGAGTTTCAAACATCAGATTAGCTTGGTGACAGTAAAATTCTAGTGAGTATCTCTCTTCCAGAAGAATGAAAGTCAAGGTCCCAGCAAAGAACAGACTTTGTCTCCCATTTGGACAGTCTTCCCAAAAGTGGGGTTGAAATTTCCTGAATGATACTTCTTTCTTTCTCCATCATGCAGACCCATACCAGTTTGTTCCTTCTTTCCCCATCCTTCTTTCTTTTCTCCCTCCCTACATCTCTTCTTCCCTCCCTCTTTTCTTCTCTCTCTCCCACTCTTCCTCCCTCTTTTTTTCCCTTTTCTTCAATCTTTAATCTTCTGTCCCTCTTTCTCCTTTTCTCCTACTTTTTACAAACTTGGGTTCAAAGCTTGGCTCTACCTTTTATTAGCTGGAAGGTTTTAGGGGTTATCTAAACTCAAAGAGCCATGTTGTCTATATTTTAAAATGTGGCTAATAATACCTTCATCAAAGAGCTTTTGTGAGACTTAAAAATGAGCCTCAAATTACCTAGCACAGTGCCTGGCACATAGTAGGTGTTTTTAAAAATGGTAGGCATTATAATTATTTTATCCTTTTAAATCCTACTCTCTGGCACTATTTCTTTCCCATTTGCTCTTGGTAGATAGGAAGGCAAGCCATAGACGGAGGTGTTCTCCAGTTCTTCTAAGTCCTCATGTGCCTACATTCCATCAGGAGGAGAGGGAAATAATTTTTCTACCTGTCCAAAGCCAACCAGGTTGAACTCAGAGAACTATGTCAAGTGAGAGTTATACCCTTATCCAGTACCAGTGTATAATTTAAGATTGAAATGGAAGATCCAAGCAAGAGGCTTTTTTTGGACTAATGAGCTATAATTTAACATTATAATTCAATCCAGGCTCTGTCAGGTGCCTCAGACATTTCAAACCAAGAAGCAAGCATGAGAAGTAGCTTACCTAGTACTAGATAATGTTGATAGCGAACTAGTAATTTACAGTTTATAAAATCTTTTACACCATGATTTTATTTGATGCACTCAATGACATTGTGAAGTGGTTATTACTATACTTGTACACATAGGGAAACCAAAATTCAGAGAGGGAAGGTGGTTTATGACCCAAACCTTGCTCATATTTCCAAGTCCTCTCAATGGCTTCCTTCATTATATTGGCCAGTGCCACGGAGATGCCCTTCTACCTCCAGACATGGATGGAAGACCACACAAAGGGGCTGTGCTGCAGCTTTGGGAGCAGCAACCTAGAAGTCAGATGGTGCAACCTCAGCGTGTGTGGGCATTTGTTCCCTGTGGAATGAATCTTGACCATTGGGATTGAGAGACAGGAGGCAACAGACAGGTAACTTTTCCATCCTTTCATCCCGCTGTAGACAGCTTTGGGTGAAGATTTTCTACCAAACTGTATTAGTTTTCTAGGAACACCATAATGAAATACCACAGATAAGGAGGCTTAAACAACAGAACCTTACTTCCTCACAGTTCTGGGGGCTGGAAATCTGAGGTCAAGGTGCTGGCAGTGTTGATTTCTACTGAGGCTGCTCTCTTTGGCTTGCAGATGTTCACCTTCTTACCATGTCCTCACATGGTCTTTTCTTGTGCACTTGCATCCCTGGTGTCTCTTTTTTTGGTCCAAATTTCCTCTTCTTATATGGATGCCAGTCAGATTGGATAAGGTTTACTGCAATAGCCTCATTTTAACTTAATAACCTCTTTAAAGTCCCTAATCTCTAAATAGAGTCACATTCAAAGGTACTGGGGTTTAGGGCTTCAATACATGCATTTTGTGGAGGTGAGGGTGACTGACAGTTCAGCCCACGGCACACATCTTCCGGAGAAGCCCCCATGGCAGGCAAGTATGTCTTCTGAGTGAGCTGCTATGTTTAGTAACAACTTGTAGGAAAAGCAGGGTAGTAAAGCATTGCCTGATATTATTCCACATCTTCCTTACTTTATTTCTGCCTTTTTTCTCATTCTCACTGCCCCTATGTTGCAATTCCAAATAAAGCACCAGCACTTTCATCCTTGCCTTAGGCTCTGCTTTCTGTAGTAACTAGGCTAATATAGTGGCTCATCCAAGGTGGCAGCTGAGGCTCAGGCTCAAGCCTTTTATTTCCAGATCTCATGATGTTTTCATTATCTCAAATTTGTCATTCATTCATCAATGTTTTTTGGAGCCTATGACATGCAGGGCATTGCTACGCACCAAAGAATTACTGTGATGAACAACAAACAGCCTGAAATCAGGGGCCTACAATCCAATGGAAAGATATGACTACATGCAACATAAATACAAAAATACCCATGAAAGCATGACTTACTGAGCAAAAGCAACTGCTTGTAGAAAGGTTTTATATATTTTTATTTATTTTTTAATATATTCTCCAATTTATTCCTAGATGCCAAGTTCTAGGATATCCCATTGGTGAATAGACATTCTATATAAATTAAATTCAAATAATTAAACATTAAGCACAAGCAGGGTTGATATAGTACCTATAGTCCCAGGGTGCCAAAGACCAAAGGCTTATGAAACTTATTCGTGAGTACCCCTGAGACTTTCGGAGTTTATGATAGCTAAAAATGTCACATGCTCAGGTTAACACACGTGGATAGACAGGTAAACACCCTTGTCCTTGGCAATGTTCTGCAAACATTTTTATTTATCAGTCAAGGTTTGAAAGATTCAATAAGTACTTCTTTTCCCTTCCCAACAGGAAAAGCAAGAGTTGTTTCAAATAGCTGTTCCAATTTCCCTGTAACCTAAATGTATCATCAATATCCCTGCCCTTTAGTCTTAAGGTTCTGATACATAGATTCTAACCTTGGCTGGAAATATTAGGCCTTATTGCATCTGGACTTTTTTCAGAAGAAGGAGCAAAGCAGTCTACCTAAAAAGAAAGTCAACTTTAATCATAATTCCCAACAACCTAACCAATACTTTTTATTTTTTATTTTATTTTTTTACTTTTTTATGGGCTGGGGGTATTTTACATTAAATGTCTGAAAATGTCACTGGAGAAAGGAAAGGGCTTTGAATTAGATAGACTGGGGCTCAGATCTAGCTTTTATTTGGATGGCATAATCTTAGGGCCTTGGTTTTGACATCTATAAAGTGTAGCTAATAATACCTACCTAATTATTGCAAAGATTAAATAAGATAATGATGGTGAATCCCAGCTCTGCTTCTAACTCGTTGTGTGAGGTTGGTCAAGTTACTTAAAGTCTCTCTTTCTCATTTCGTCATGTGTAAAATACAAATTATACCAACATATATGACTATACCTATGTATAGCAGACCTACATTAACATAGGCTTATTATGAGGATAAGATGAGTTCAAACATGTAAGATGCTAAAACTGTACTTGACACTCAACAAAGAGCATTAAACAAGTATTAGCTATTTTTATTTGCATAATTGCTGTGAGTGATCACATTTAAATAGCAGTTGCTCATTTGGCTCCTTGAATGCATTTGATTTTCTTTGCTTCTTCAAAGTCTTCTTCTTGTTCATAAAAAGTATCTCATGGAACTAGTGGTGAAAGATTTCTTGAGAATATTTATTTTTACGCAAGTCATTGTTTCAACCAAAGCATTCCCTTAGCCAGAGTACATACTCTACAAACCTGGAGAAGCTCAGGAATTCCCTGTCTCACAATCTCCCATAATTTTATCAACAAATTAGATAGGCTAACATTTAAATTTCTCTCTGCTTTATTCTTTTCCATTCTTGTTACCACTGGGTCACTCTGTGCTGACCAATATGGTAGCCACAATCCACATGTGGCTATTGAAGGGACAGAGTTATTTAATAAATGGTGTTACACCAAAAGGTTAGCTATTACAACATAATCAAGTTAGAGTACAACTAATGAATTATAGCTAATGAAGCACACCTCTACAATGCACCTAATGAAAATAGTGGCAAAGCAATGCCTGAGAACTTTCTAGAACCAAAAGCCCTTATTATTTCATGAATAAGGACATGACCCCTCAGGCAAAATGTACTTACTAAGTTCCGAGCAAAATACACAACAAAAGAAATCCACCCCTAGATCCATTGTTCTACAGGCAAATGTTGACGATCAAGGATGAAGAGCGTATATTACATCATACACGAAAATGACCTAAAGTTAGAATTCATGAAAATTAAGAAAAATTTTATTGGAATCATTCAATGAGGAAACACTTTCTAAGCTTAATAGGGATAATACTATTTACATAGTAAATAACTGGTAAACTTAAGTTAATAGTAAAAAATAATAATAAATTAATACTTAAAAGATGAACATAACAGGAAAAATAATTGTAGCAAATAAGGCAAAAGTTTAATAAGGTTTGTATTATATAAAGAACTGGTACCTGGTTAGGAAAATCAACAAAGGATATGAACAAAAAAATCAATGGAAAAAAATATGACAAATGGTCAATAAATGTAAGAAAATATATTGAAACATTTCTAATAAATATGTGAAAGTATATGAAAAATTCAGTCTTAGAAATAAAGTGATGTCAATACTTTTTACACAATAATGTAGCAAAGGTGAAAAATGATACTACTGCCTAAATTGGCAAGAGTGCAGTGAGCTGGCTCTTTGCACATACTCACTGCAATTAAGGAAAAAACTTTTCTGGAAAGCAATTTGGAACTAAATTTAAAATACTCAATTAATTAAAATTTGTTGAATCAGTGCTACGATTTCATTTTCATTTGTTTATCTTAAGGAAATAAATAGTTATGGACCAGAATGCTCATTACGGAATTTTTTCTTTGTGTTTTTACTAATATTTTTAAATATGGAGAAGTACAAAGAACACTATGAGAAATAATAATGTACTCATTACTAAAAATTTAAAAACAATGTTAATATTTTGCTATATTTGTTGCATATTTTTATAAATACAAAATTTTCATACAAAGTCAATGTCCCCTTTTTTCTCATCCTAAGACCCATTCTACTCTATCCCAGGAGGCAGTAATTAATATAAATTTGATATATGTTTAAATGTTTATGCTTTTGGATGCCTATAGCTACTTTATATGTGTATCAGCTATACGTAATATGCTTGAATTTAAAAAAACTACATGATTGTATAAATTGTTATATTTTGCTAATTATTTCAAAGTGTTTTTTTATAATAAATCATTCATTCATTTATTTAACAAATATTTATTCAGCATCTGCTATGGGCAGGAACCATTCTAGATGCTTAGGGTGCATCAGTTAATGAAACAGAAAGATGCCTGTCTTCACAGAACTTACATCCTACTGGAAGGAGATAGACCATATACACAAGAAATTTTAAATAAAAACATTATGTATCACTTAGAAGGTCATCATGCATTCATAAAAGGAAATCAGAGCTAAATAAAGGGAACTCAGAGAGCTGAGGGTTCAGAATGAGCAGATTAAATTTTTAAATGAGATGGTCAGGGTAAACCTCATTGAGAAGGTGATATGTAAGCAAAGATCTGAAGAAGATGAATGAATGAGCCACGTGGAAGCCTGTGGGTGTTCCCGGTGGAGGAAACAGCAGGTTAAAAGGCCCTGAGTGGGAGAGCATGCTTGGCATGCTCAAAGAGCAGCAAGGAGGCCAGCAAGAGCCAGAGACCTTGCAGGACAGCGGTCCCCAACATTTTTGGCACCAGGGACCGGTTTCATGGAAGACAATTTTTCTGTGGACCGGGGTGGGGGTGGGGGGGATGGTTTCAGGATGATTCAAGCGCATGACATTTATTGTGCAGTCAAACCTCTCTGCTAATGATAATCTGTATTTGCAGCCGATCCCCAACGCTAGCATCGCTGCCTCAGCTCCACCTCAGATCATCAGGCATTAGATCCTCGTAAGGAGCATGAAACCTAGATCCCTCGCACATGCAGTTTACAGTGGGGTTTGCACTCCTATGAGAATCTAGTGCCGCTGATGATCAGACAGGAGGTGGAGCTTCTGCCAGATGCAAGCAATGGGGAGCAGCTGTAAATGCAGATGAAGCCCAGCTGGCCAGCCCAGCTGCTCACCTCCTGCTGTGCAGACCGTTTCCTAACAGGCCACAGATATTACCAGTTTGCTTCCTGAGGGCTGGGAGCTGCAGTTGCATGAGACAGATCACACAGGACCTTGTAGACTCCTAGAAGGAGTCAAACAGGAAGTCATCAAAGGACGTTTTGAGCTGATGAGTGACTTGCTCAGACATAATTTTAAAAGACTGTTTTGGCTGCTCTGTTGATGATAGATTGTATAACAGAAGAGTAGTTGCGGAGACAGGGAAACCATTGCTTTTATCCAGGCAAGAGATGACGGTGGTTGGGCCAGGACAGTGGCCGAAGGGGTGATGAGGAGTAGTTGCATTTGGGATCTGTTTTTAAGGTCAAGCCAATAAGATTTTTCTGATGGATCGAATGTATAAAATAAAGGAAAGAATCAAGGATAATTCCAAGGATTTTAGCCTGAGCAATTGAACTAGATGGATAGAGTTGCCATCAGCTAAGTTGGGTAAAGCTGTGGATAGTTCAAAAGTTTTGATCTTGTTAAAGTTTTCTACTAGCCACCCAAATGGAGAGGAATCCATCCAGTAATAATTTTTGTGTTTGGTTTGATATAAGAATCTATATTTCTCCTGCAAGTGAAGCCAGTGAACCTAACGTCATACACTGAGAGGTCTGCATTTTTACCACTGATTTACAATCACACAGCTATAATTTTGCCAGTTCCCATTGATGCCAGGATCTGTTTGGGGACTCTTTTTGCTCCACTGGTCTATCTGCCTTAATTATTTATGCTGCCTAAATCACATTGAATGACTTTATTCTAAGTCTTGACATCAGAGAGGACAAACGCCCGTTTCATCTTCATTTTCCGAATTCTCTTTCCCGTGGTCCCCCGCGTTTCATAGATCATGATGCAGTTCTGCTCGGTTCCTTCTTCACATTGTCACATTTGGGCCTGGTCCCCCAAGCCAAAAGACATACCTGACAATTGTGTCTATTCGACAGTTAAGTTCCGAACAACTTAATGAGGTTCTGTGTCCTAACAACTTAGTGGCCGTTTGAAAAAATAATCCATCTACACTGAAAGAAAAAAACAATGTTTTTATTTCATCTTTAAATACCACAATTACTGATGAGATGTGTGTGTCAGTACACACACAGTACAGCTTCTCCAACCTTGCAATGAGAATGGACACCACCACCCTCTTTTCCTGCCCTGTATTTGTTTTTGTGAGGTTCTTGCTTTTTATTACAGCAACCAGTGAAAGCCCGACTTTGCAAATATCACATCATTGATAGAAATGCAGTGTGACCTGATGTTGAAACTGAGAACTTTCTTAAGCTAGCAGTTCCTGTGATGTCCAAGAGATGGTGGTGGGTTTCCCTTGAAATTTTAAAATATCCCAAGTCACGATTGTGAGTTTGTTGCAGTGTCCTAAGTGCCTTGGTGTACAGTTTGGGAGATGTCTCTTAGTTATTGTTGGACATTTCCTGAGCATGGGAATTTGCCAAGTTCCACAAAAATTTCTGATAAAATTTTCATCAGAATTACATTGAATTTATAGGGCAAATCAGAGATAATTGAGATTTTTATGTTATTATGTCTTTCTATACATGCAAAAATGTTTTTACTTTAATTTTGTTCTTTTTCTATAAGGGTCTTTCAATGTTTTTTGTTTTTGTTTTTATTCATTATGATTTTTCTTGCTATTAGTAATTGGTATTTTTTTCTTTTTCCTGTTTAAATTTCCAAATGACCATTGCTATTTATTTTGAATGTTGATTTTATATTCAACAGTCTTGGGAAACTCTCTTATTAGTTTTATTGCTTTGTTGATTCTTTTGGATTGTCTATGTAGACTATCATATTGTCCAAAAATTTAAAAAAAAAGGCTCTTGTTCCCCATTATATACCCTGTCTTCCTTCTTCTTTTTCTTCTCCTTTGCTTCTTTCTACCCACTGGCTAGGACCTCCAACATCACAGGGAAAGAACAGTGGCTAATATCGGATAATAGCCAGCATCCTTGCTTTGTTTCTGATTTTATTGAAAATGCTACCAAAGTTTCATCATTTAATACAATGCTGCTCTACTTTTTCATAGTTTTTCAGGTTAAAGAATGTTAAGGAAGTTCTTTTTTTTATTTCTTGTTCACTTAGACATATTTTGCTTGTTTTAGCATTTATAATTATGGAATTTTGTCAAACGTTTTATTTTCTATGAGTACTGAGATGATCATATATCTTTGAATCCATTATGATACAAATTGAATTAGTAGATTTTTCTGATATTAAACTGTTTTTATATTCCCAAGATAAACCTTATTTCATCTGATGTATTATGCTTTTAAAAGTACATTTCCGAATCCAATTTTCTAACTCTTGGAGTTTTACATCTACATTCACTAACCAGATTGTTATATCATCTTATTTTCTCAAAAATCACTTATCTGGTCTCCGGACAAGGTAAACTAATTTCCTAAAATGGGTAGGGAGGCTTTCCCTCTCTTTTCTTGTCATGAATAGATATCAAATTTTGTCAAATAATTTTTTTGCATTTATTGAGATAACTGTATTTTTTCTTTTCTAATCTTGTTTGTATGGTGAATGGTGTTCAAAAGTTGAACCAGCTTTGTGTTTCCAGGATAAGTCCCACTTAGTTATGGTGTATTAAAATTACCTTTTTTGTATATCATGGGATGTAATTTGTTAAATTTTTGTTAAAGATTGTTGCGTCTATGTTCATGATGCAAGATTAACGTACAGTTTTCTTTTCATGTAATGTCTTTGCCTGGTTTTCGTATCAGAGTAACGATCACCTCCTAGAATGAGTTGGAAAGTCTTTCCTTCTCTACAACTGTTTGGAAGAGATTTGTAAAATTGATGTTATTTCTTTTTTAAAGTATTCTTCTTAAAGAATTCATTGGTGAAGTGATCTTGTCATGTAGTTATCTTTGTGGAAAGTTTTGAACTACAAATTTAGTTGCTTTTTTTTTAAATAGATAACATGGCTACTCAGATTATCTGCTTCTTCTTGAACGAGTTTTGGTAGTTTGTGTCTATCAAGGAATTTTTCCATTTCATCTAAGTCGTCAGACTTCTTGGCATAAACTTCTCCATGATATTTCCTTATTATTATTTTAATATCTGTAGGATCTATGGCCTTTCCACCTTTCTCCTTTCTGATACTTGTAGTTTGTGTCTGTTCTCTTTCTTCATCATCTGGCTGGGGCTTTATCAATCTTATCGATCTTCTCAAGAATCAGCTTTGGCTCCACAAAATTTCTCTAGTTTCTCTGATTTTCAAGTCAATATCCGATTGTTCTCATATGAAAAAAGATAAAATACACATAAAACACAATAGTCTCTGGCATATTGGGAGCATTTAATGAATGATTACTTTTAATGTTATTTTATAATCGTCATCATCTTTCATGATGTTAATTCATGTGCTTTGCTCATTTCTGTTGCAGACTTGTCTTGTGTATGAATTTCATTTCTTCTTTTTTCTATGGTTTCTGGCAATTTTATAATGCCTTCTCCCTGGTACAATAGTGTTCCTTGTTCAGAACTAGGTCATATATTAGTGGTTTGACTTTTCATCTCACACAGCTACCATAAATCAATTTCAGAAGTAGGGAGCAGCTAGGCCAATGTCCTGTTCAAGCAGGTATCTCTGATCTCTCCGAACTCCGTGGCAGCAAGTTAATATCAGCTGTCGCTTTAGGTAGGGCATGTAGCACTTTGTATTTAATACATCTTATTCTCAGGTGGTAGATTCCATCTCTGGTTTTCACCTATGGAGGTTCTCTCTGAGCACAACTTCTTGGCGGGGGTGGGGGTGGGGGTGGTAATGGAGGTGAGAACCATTTATGTATAGTACACTGAGAATGGCATCTCTAGGAGTTGGGCAGTGCACAGCTTGCCCAACCGCACACGGTAGTCACACCTGTTCTGGTTTTCCATATTTATCCTGAATATGTCTAATTCTTGGCTACTTCTGCCTGTTTTGTTTCTCGAGCCTAGTAAGATGACATTTTAGCTTTCCAGTGAGATATTTCCACTATTTATGGCTCACGGAATTCATAGTATTATTTTTAAGCCTGACTGTCTTTTGGCATATTTTTCATCAATTATCTACTATGATATGTGTCTGGAGTACATGACTGGAGTAAAGAGGTTTATTTGGGAACTCACAGGCCCATCTTGACTGAAAGCCAACATTAATTTTAATAGTAAAATTTTTGAAACAACCTAAATATCAGGCATAGGGAAATGGTTAACTACATTACAGTACTTTCATAGCATGGAATTTTATGCAGTCTTTTAAAGTTTTTGAAATAATTTTAATGGCATTTGAAAATCCTCATGTTATAATGTTAACTGGAAAAAACAAGATTTTTAAACTTACATATTGCAATGCAACTAAGTAAAAATAGGCTTATAAACAGACTGGAGGAACCAACGTAAAACAATACCTACTGTTCTCTGAATGGTGTTACTATGGGTGGTTAAATTGCTAAATAAATACTTTCATAAACTTCAATTTTTTCATAATGATTATAGATTACATTGGTAAGTAGAAAAGCATAATATAATAACAGCAAAAGTCTACTCATTGCACTGGGCCTACCTTGGAAGAGTCACGTCTGTGCGTCTCTCCCTTTCTGTACCCAAATCTAGGTACTCTCAGACTCAAATGATGCTACCAGTTGGAAGGGCCAGCACTCAGGCTCCTTAGGACCTACAAGTTCATGATGATAACCCACATCGGTCTGCCTCTTCTTTAACATTCTTTGTACATATATAAATACTACACAACTAGCAGATCATGATCTGCCATGTTAAGGGACCCTGATGACTATTTATGGCAGCTCAAACACTACATGGCAATACATATAGTCCAGCACTGGCATATACCATATGGATTAAAGAGTTACTGCATACAGTAGGTGCTAAATACATCTCTCCTGAAATCATCCTCACCTGCATACAGTTCTGCCGCTGCCCAGGATGAAGGAAGCATAGAAAAACAAAAAGAAGTGATTTGATAAGGTGGTAGGATTCTGTGTGATTCTTTTTTTTTTATTTAAAAATTTCTGTTTTGGCTATTATAACATTTTTGTGCAATACAACAAAATGTATCATAAGTTCTTTAATTCCTTTGATTCCTCTGCAGTTGGGATTGTGGTCCAGAGCTCTTATTCCTAGAGAACTAGGTTCAAAGGCTGACCCCTTCTGCCACAGTGTGGCCTTCCTAAGCCACTTTGCTTTCAGGGTCTCACATCCCTAGCAGCAAAGTAGCAAGAATTACACTGGCTTTGAAGGGTCGATGTGAGGTTCAGTCAAGGTCATCTATGTAAAGTGCTTTGGGCATAGCAGTTACCAGATGAGAAAGCTCTTCTTTCTCTCTCTCCCATATACAGTAAATCCAGGTGGGTTTATAGAGTAGGTTCATTTTGGGTTTCCTTGTTGGGGAAGGGGTGGTGCAGGGTGGAGGGTAGGAGGTCTTTGCTGTAGCTAAAGGGCTTACAACCCAAATTCCAGAGTGATTTTATCTAGATGAGCAGGCGAGGATACATACCTCAGAGAACTCAAGACCTTGGGCTGCACATTGCTCTGTTCCAAGGGAATTTCCTCGGGATTATCCAGGGCACCTTTTTAATTTCTCAGACACCTCTGCCTCTCCCTTTCATCTCAGGGCCCAGGAGAAGAGACTTTGATTGGACCTGTCAACATCACTAAGGACACCACTTGAGAGTCATTTGAAGAATTCCCGCACCCAAGAGCATCTCAGAGCAGCTGGCAAGATCCAGGCAACCTTGAACCTCAGGTCCATGTCTTGTCCCAGAATGCCAGCTTTTGAATGGAAAAGGGCTTGCTCTGTGCGAGACTGTCAAAGGGGGTATCTGTGTGTGTTAGTAGTTTTGCAACTCATCACTGTAGTAGACAGAGAACAGCACAAGGACTAATCAGATAGCGAGTTCCTTTTACTGTGTAAAACATTATCAGCATTAATTATAATATTGATAATACATAACATGAATAAAATAGTATCCAGTACCAAGCTCCTACTATGCTCCAGGCACTCTGCTAGATACTCTGCCTACCTTATATCTAACCCTGGCCACACCCTGCAACATAGGAATTGTGGTTTCCATTTATGATGAAGAAACTGAGGTTCACAGAGGTCAAAGGACTTTCCAAAGGTTACTTGATGGAGGAACTTGGATTAAAATGTAGGTCTATTTTAAATCCTGTACTTTTTAAAAACTAAATTTAACTGCCTTTCAATAAACATAAAGATAGTTTGACGGGAAAGAAGTACGGGCAGTTGCTAACATTAAGAGCCAAGATAGGGGGGGAAAAAGCCAATTTCCCTGGGCTGATGTTTGAGTTAAAGGGTTTTCGCTGGTATGAGCCACAGTTAAACTGGCACCAATTAGAGTCAAGTGTAATGAAAAATAAATACAGCTGAGCTGCGGGGCGAGCTGCTGTGGCGCGGCATCTGTCAGCACTTCTATTATACATTGCGTTTTTCGAGGAATTATAAGGGCTGTAAAAATGTGTGCTATGGTGGAACTTGGCAGAAAAAAAAGTTTCCATTTAAAGAGCTTTTCAAATATATTTTCTAAAGTTTCAAAAAAATTAGGTTTAAAACTTTAGTCATGAAGTTAGCAACCCTTTAAATAGCCCAACACCTTTTAACCGGCTGCCAGAGTGACAAAGCCCGTGGGCACCAGGACAAACGCCTCCATGGGGGTTCCTGCGCCCGCTCAGGGGCTTCTGCCAGGGCCTTTCTTCCCTGCAGCGCTCTTGCTGGTCTCCACAGCAGCTGCAATAGCAGTCTCAGGTGTCATGTTCCCAGGGAGCGGGGGCAGGGGGTGAGGGCCCCACAAAGACTGTGGTGGCAGATGCCGGGGAGACATTGCGCCCCGCACACCCCGGTGCTCCTCGGAAAGCCCATGTGGAACGGAGCCAGCTTCGCCGGAACGATCTCCCTGCTGGAGGCTGACAACCATCCCAATGAGACTGAAAGAGGTTGGAGCTGTGGAGGTTGGAGCCAGGGAGTCTTCAGAGAATGTGGAGGCTACGCAGTCTGGTGACAGAAGGTCTTGATCTGATTTTAATTAATCAATTATTTTTCTGAGAACTCTAGACTTAAAGACAGAAAACCATGGTGCCATTAGGGTATACTTGAAAATAACTAAAACAGTGGAATTGGAATATTCCTAACACAAAAAATGTTAAATGCCTGAGGTGACGGATAGCCCCAATTACCCTGATTTGATTAATTCACGTTGTACGTCTGTATCCAAACATCCCATGTGCCCTATAAGCATATACAACTATCAACTATTATGTACTCATAATAATTAAAAAAAGGAAGTAAGGAAGGAGAAAGTGTGCCCTAACAAGTGTTGAATTTTCTCAAAAAAAAAAAAAAAAAAAAGGAAAACCATTGTGTGAACTCTAGCTCTGCTACCACCCTTTGATACTATGCACACTACCTACTCACTTTGGGCTTTAGTTAATGCAATTCTGAATGGAGATTTTAGTGTTGAAGAAATCACAGAGTTGTAGACTAGGAGAGGAATGTGTGTGGACATACTCTATAAGCTTTAAAGAGGCATGCAGGTAGAATGAATGATAATCGTAATGAAGCATGTGTCAATCCTTTCTCAAGGGTCCTTTCCCACTAGCCAGGTGCTGTGAAGGAGAGAAGCATGAACACCACACGCCGTCTACACACACAGACACTAAACAGCCTAGGGCGATGTTGGACCAACGGGCATATTGAAAAACGCCACATCCAAGGCAGAGGGGATAAAGGTGGGACTCAATGGGCTTCACACAAGCGGCCTGCCCCAGGATTTCACCAGGACGTCCCAGGGAAAGAGCTGACATTGCATTCCATCCCAGGAGCCTTGTGTCCAGAATCCCATCATTGTCCATCATTGTTGTCCTAAGTTCACAACTAATGCCATGGTCAGCACTCAAGTGACATTTCTGCATAAGCCAGGCCAGGACAGGTGCATAACCATGGAAGTAGCAACTCTCAGACGTGACTCTGTGTAAGAGTCCCTACTGCAGCTTAGTAAAATCCAGAGACCTGGGCCGTCGTTATAATGATTCTGACTCTGAAAGCAACAGCCCCTAAATCTGCATTTCCAGAAACTCCTTAGTTGGAAGTGGACCACATGGCCACACTTTGAGAAACCCTGAATTTAGACTTCACTGAAAGGGCCAGGTGAATCCAAATTGTCAGAGCTGGAGATCTTGAATGCGACTCTGTCATTTACTTGCTGAGAAAACACTGTGGAGGGAAGAACTGGTGTTCACTGAGCACACGGTGTGCGTCAGATGCTGTGCTGGCACTCAACCTAGGCTATCTCATTTCATCTTCATGGTGTGTCTGGATCCTTCCATGGAACGCATTGAGGCGTATTCCAACTTGGCATCGACCTGCCTCTCTGCCCCAACACCTGGGTGGCTGAAGGCATAAAAGTAACGACACGTCTGGAGCCACTGCACATGCGTGTGCTCCATCACTAGCGGGGCCCCAGAGCCACTTGCCAAGCGTCTCCTTCTTGGGACTTCTCCTTGCCCTCGAGGAGCACTTTGACATGTGCCTTTCTCTTCAAGCTCCTTATCCTCCTCCAGTCCTTCACTCTCAAAAAAATTCCTGCTCTTTCTTCATTAAGAAATTTGCCACGACCCCCCTGAACTTCCCATCCATCAGCCACAAATACACCTACATCCACCCATTTTGATTCCTCTTCCCCAGTCTCTGGGAACGAGGCCCCGTTCTGCTGGGTGACACTCCTCATCCAACATCTTTGACTCGAGTTCTCCCACCAAGTCAGGTTTATTAATCCCCAACACACCCGCCCCTTCCTGCTTCGTAAATCTCCTTTTTATTGTTCTCTTCTCAGATTAGAAACATGTTTCACCCTCTTCTATACTAAAACAAGCTGATTCACACCATGTTCCCTTCAAGTCACTCCGCAGTCTCTCTTCCTTCCTTCTCTTTCAACTTCTTGAAAGACTGTCCTTTCCTTTCTCTGTTCTTACCTTCCATTCGCTCCCAACCCGTTTCAGTCTGTCTTCTAGTCACTCTCCTTAGTGGAATACAGTTTGCTGAGGTTACCATTATGTACTTTTGGACAAATGCAACGAGTATTTTTCAGTCCTTCTTCATCAGTAAATAGGGATCTTAATACATATCTCATAAGGTTATTCTAAGGATTAGTGTGTAATGTACAGAAAGTGCTTGGCACTGGGGCCTGTCACAGAATAAGCACTTAGTAAACAGTACCTCTTCCTTTCTCCTCCCCTTCCTCCTCCTGGTTATTATTGTTGCTGCCGTCAGTATTTCAGGGCTTTCCCGGTGTCTTTGACACCATCAACCATTCCCATCTTTTGGATTTCATGACATCTGTTGTCTCAGTGCTCTCATTCCCAGACTGTGTCCCCTAGCCCCACAGGCTTCTGGTTTCTCCCTTCCCCTGAGACCAGTGTCCCCAGGAGTCTCTCTCTGGCCCTTTCCTCATCTTACTCTTCATGCTTCCCCTGGGCAGCTGCTGCATTCTAGTGCTTGCGGTTGCTATCTGTTAATACGTGCCAATAAATTCCATTTTTCCTGCACTCAGGCCTCTCCCTGAGCCATGTGTCCAGTCTGCCGGATGTTTCTTCCCACCCCATAGGACTTGGCACATAGGAGATGCTCAAAAACTGTGTGTGCACATGTGTGTGTGTACATATATGTGTATGTATGTGTATGTGTGTGTGCTTGTGTGTGTGTGTGTGTGTGTGTGTGGCAGCTCTAGGCTCTACTGCCTCCTACTGGAAATGGGGCTCATTTGGCACTGTGGGGCCTTGGGCACAACTGCCAGGTGGCACGGAGCCACCCAGAGAGAAGGGGGAGAATGAGGGAGAGGTTAGCTGAGGGGGAGCCGGAGCCAGCGGCGGGCAGAGGCGATGAAGAAGCTCTCACAGTGACTCAGAGGGTCTCGGGCCCTACCCGGCAGAAATTACAGCAGAGGCGAAACAGAACTGTAAAGCCTGAGAGACTAAAGTGAAAGTTTGTTTCCACGTTCACTTCACAACGCTAATTTCTTGTATGCTTAGCTTTCAACTTTTCATAAATACGGGCAGAATTGTTGGCACGTGAAAATGCTGCATCCCCAAACCTGACACAGGACAAAAATAGAAGTGTTTGGATTCTGGATTTAGACAAATCTTGGCTCCTCTTGCTAACTGTATGACTTCGGTCGACTTATTTAACTTTCCTGAGCCTCAGTCATCTGTAACAGGGTGGCGACACTTGCTCCAAAGCATGAGTCATTCATTCAGTAGATTTCGCTGGGAGCCTAGTAAGTCTCTGGCATCAAGCTAGGTGCAAAACTGCCTGGATGACTCAGATATGTCCTTACCTCGAGGGCCGCGGAGAACAGGAGAGGAAACTGGCACACGCAGGGAGGAGGTGCCAGGCTGCCTCTGAGGAGGGTGGAAAAGGAAGCGGTCAAGGATCACGCCAGGGTTTCTGGCTTCGGAACCGGGAAGGTGACGGGATCAGTCCTGGAGAGGAGGTCACGGGAGAAGAGCCAGGCTGACGTGGGGAGCAGGTGAACCCCATTCCGGATCATGCAGGCCGTGAGACACCTGCAGCGTGTCCGCATGGAGATGCCACACAGGCCAGTAGGGAGCTGCATCTGTCCGGACACCGGGAGAAACTCTGGCGTTAGAAACACGTATTTGGGGTCCACGGCACAAACACGTTCAGTGAGCCTCAGAACAGATGTTGCTGCTCGGAAAGAGTGTACTAAAAAGCCAGCCAGCCAAGCAAGGGCGGGGGAAGAGGAGTCCAGGAAGGGCTGGTTGCACACACACGAGGAAGAACGGAAGAACACAGGGATGTATTAACAGACACCGAGAGCAGGGACAGGCCAGTAGTTTTGAACACTGCAGGACTCAGGAAGAAGCCAGCTTGGCAACAAAGAAGTTCTTGGTGACTCCGGCAGAAGCAGCTTCAAAGAAGTAATGAGGCTGGAAGACCCGGCCTTGGAGAGGAGAACTCCTGCCTCTTCTGGTGAGACCCAAGGAAAATTGGAAGGAACACAGACAGGTAAGCTGGCAGGTGATTTGGCAAGCCCTGGTCAGATCTTCTTTCTGGTGGATTCTAATTTGTGCGTGACACCATGACTCACATTTGCTCTTAGTAAGAGCCAGCTCGTGCAGTGGGAGATCTCGGAGAGGCAGGGGCATTTGATGTGGGCTGAGGAGGGTGGGCATGGGCCAGGCCCAGGAAGCATCACAGACCCGGGTGGGGAGAGACTCAGTCTGTGGCAGTGGCAATCTGTAAACCTGTCATTTTCTGCAAGAACACTGCATTTTGGATGCGGGTGCAAAGATGGCTGGCCTGCTGCATCCAGAGTTTTAATGTTTCTAGATTAGTATAAAGAAAGAACAGCAGGAGTCAGGACGAGTGGGAGACGAGTGGTCTCCATGAAGCTGAATTCTTGGACTGATGAAAGAGTAGGAAGAACTGAGGAAAAGCCGGAGGTATCTGGGAGTTGGGGTCAGAGACAGGTCTGTACTCAGGGCCTCAGAGCTGGAGGAGCCCCGGGTACCGGCCAGTTCCACAGTGAAGTCAGGGGAATGGGTGACTGAGGAACTGGAAGGTCCTATGTAGCTGACGTCACTCAGGGTAAGGGCTGCACTCGGGGTGGGGAGAAATACTGAGATCTGGGAGTCGAGGTCTTCAGGGGAGGAGATTGTTCAGGAAGCAGAACAGCTGGTTTGGGAGAACGGACTTGCATTTAACCCGCAAATATGGGGAAGAAGGGGAACATGAGGTACATGTGACTAGGGACTTGGCCTCAATCCTTTGGTGACTTAGCAATGTGCCCCTCTCATCAAGTCTCTTGCAGCACTCTGTAGAGCCAGATTCTCCCTGGAGTCCCTGGACACTGGTGCTGAGCCCGTCCCATCACCTGCTGTCTAAGGACAGCACCTGAGGGCGGCAGTTCATCCACCAGTCGAGCCCTCAGCAGAGTCCTGGCCACATAACTGGGGACCCACAATCCCTGGGTCTACAGGACAGACCGGCTCCCACCGCTGGCTGAAGGCTAACTCTTGGCATTCGAAGGCAGGTTTGTTTAGACACAGAATGGCACAGCCACTGAAAAATGTTTCCAGACTTGTTCCTGAAGACATGGCGCAAGCAGAAAAGGAGACGGAACATTTCAAGGCCTTCAAAGGGAGTCTCGGCGTCTGGCCCCACCCTAAGAGTCCGCAGGCAGGTGTTGCGTTCCCGCGTGCAGACCCCGGCCCGAGCCCGCCAAATGGGTGGACGCGACAAGCAGCCTCGGTCGCTCACAAATGGAGCTTGGTTTAAAGTTCAAGTCACGACGGGAGGAGGACTATTTGTCTCTGACCAACACTCAGCACAAAAAAAGGTTGCACTTTTTTCTAAAAGGCAGCAAATGTGGACAAATATTAGCTCTTGGAAATAAAGGGGGAAGTTATTCATTCACTCAGCAGCATTTTCCAAGCCATCAATCTTCTGGGATTTCTATTGCTTTAATCATCAAGGTTGTTTATTTGGAGCAATTTCTGAGAGAATAAAAGTACCTTTGGCCTTTATCTGCTGTCATCAAAGCATCCATTAGGGGACAGCTCAAGGGATTATTCCGAGAGGTTTTCTGAAACGCACAGGAATCCTGCTTTTTCTTCTCCCTGGTGTGGCAGTGGAGTTTAAACTGTAATCTGAAAGGTTGAGTTTATCGTCAGGTGTGTACCATTTGAACAGGATTTTGTTCAAGGCAAACCTACAGATAAAAGCATCATAAGTGGCCTGGAACAAAGGCCTGCCTGCCTGGAGAAACCGTGTGGCTTCTGCCGGCCTCCTCGCCTTGGTGTCCTGACAATGGCATGGCAGAGTCCTCAGCAGCCTGTGCAATAGCAGAGTGTCCTGGTGTCATCTTCTGGGGGAGGGGCCGTGGGCAGGGGCAGGTAAAGAACTGTGCCCCCCTCCCCCCGCCAGAAGTTGAAGGGATTTACTCTGCTTGGGGAGCCAGAAGTAGGATGAAAAAGAATTCAAAGTATGTGAACCCCATGGGTAAATGTGTGTCACACACCACACATACCACACACATGCACACGCTCACACACACCACACGCACTCACATGTGCACAAACTCACACACGTGCATGCAAAATATACATGTACACACGCACACATGTCGCACAGGCATATACACTCACACACCACATAGGCACACACACATGCACAACACACAAGCGTACACAGTCATACATGTGCATACACGTGAACACATGCACAAATAACACACGTGTATGTGCACACATATTGCACAGGCACGCACACTCACACACGCATACATAAACTTACTGCTGTGTCCCCCGTGGGGCCTCTGCCTCGGGCCCCTCCCAGCACCAGCCCTGCCCGACACCCACCCGCCTGCCTTTGCCCTCCTGAGCTCTCCTCCCTCCTCCACCTTCCCACGCGAACCTCACTGGCCCAGACCACTCGGACCGGTCCCCGCCTGTCCTGTGTGGACCCCTCGGAATAACAAGAGGACCCTTCTTCTGTAGGTGCCCTTGGCTCCCTCTGGATTCCAGGGAGCGAGGGCTGGGAAGCATTTGCTGGCTGGAGAACACAGCGCAGCTGCTGTTTCTCAGCCCGGGTGTGTGAGGAAGGCTCCCAGGGACTTCCTCCCGAGCCGCTCCCAGCGTCAGCGTCAGCTGCGGGACCCACGCTCATGGAGAGCCAGGTCAGCAGTTACCTGCGTGGGAGCACACGCCACACACACGCACACCATGCCACACACACTGTAGAGATACACGCACACCATGCCACACACCACACACACACATACACACCATGCCACACACCACACACATGCACACATCCCACACATATACCTCACAGAGATACATACGCACCATGACACAAACCACACACACACATATCTATGCCACATCACACAAACCGTAGAGATGCACACACATACCACGCCACATATACCGTAGAGGTGCACACACACATATAACTGCAACATCTGTATATCTATGTGTGTGTATATGTGTGTATATCATAGAGATATGTACCACAGAGACATATACACACACCCCACACACAAGGACAAGGACATAGGAATATCTACACACACACACACACCGTGCCACAAACACCACAGAGATACACACAGGAATGTCTACATACACATACACCTCAGAGACATCTGTATATTTATGCATGTGTGTGTATCTGTGAGTATATATGTACACACATGCCCCACAGAGACATATACACATACACACACCTCCCACATAGGGACATCAACACAAACCACATCACACACACCATAGAGATACACACACGGGGAAACATCTACATACACACATGCCTCAGAGACATCTGTATATCTACCTGTCCACACCACGGAGACATACACACACACAGTCACCACAGGGACATCTACACACACATACACACACCGTGCCATATATACATCACAGAGATGCACACACACACATACACAGAGAAACATCTATATACGCATGCCTCAGAGGCATTTTTATACGCACACACGCGTACACATGACAGAGGCACATGCACACACACTCATCTGTTAGACAGAGAGGAAGCCCCACTCCCCTCACGGCGCACATGAACACGGACATGGCGCACATGCCGAACGCCACCTGCACATACCGCGCATGCTGCAAGCACCCAACTGGGAAACTCTGCACAGCCTCCCAGCTGGCTTGTCAGAGGCACTTCCAGACGGGCCCAGACCTGGAGGGGAGACGGGCAGGTCCAGCAGGAAAGGTGGACGGTGTCAGCAGGAGGAGGTCTCCAGGCCCTGGAGCCCATGGGAGCCCAGAACAGCAGGGCCCACAGATCAGAGGGGACATCCCTCCTGTGGTGGGTGAGGAGCGAGGACATTGAGACCAGAGAGCGAGGAATGGCCTGTGGAGGCACAGCCCTTCCTTCAGGCCCCGTCCCCGACTCTCTCTGTGGCCTGGAGCCAGAGTTGCCGTGTTCTGAGCCTCAGGTGCCCCATCTGTAAAATGGAGCTCATGTAAGAAGCAAAACAAAAGAGAAACAGATGCGGAGATGCTGCATACGATCAGAGCAGAGAACTTACTGTCATCTGTGTGGATATTTTATTTATTTGTCTTTTTACTGGTGGGAAAAACCCTTCACTGAATATCCAAAATCATCTGAAAGTTAGGTAGTAGATGGTGTGCAGCTAAGGAGCGTTCAGAGATGCATGGGGTGTATCCTAACTGCTGAGGTCCGGATCAGAATCTGGACCACGAAGTCCACGCTTTCGTGTGGTCTCTCCGTGGCTCCTTTGCTGCCCACGTCCCAGAGGAGCTGGCACGAGCCCCAGGCTCCTGAACACTGAGTCCAACTCTCTGCCCTCCTGTTTGCCACAGTGCCCTGACTTTTTTTGACAGCGTTTTTAGGATAATCTATTTTCATTTTTCAGATCCTTTGGGGTCCCTGCGTAAGGGAGTGGGATGAAGGGGAAGGGGAGTGGAAGGGAACGTGTCTGGAGGAAGATTTGGTGGCGGTGCCTGGCTGGCTGGAGGCCACCAGGGGCTGAGTGCCCAGCGGTGCTGGCAGCTGGCAAGGAGCCCTGCCCACCTGCTGAGCCTCTGGCCTCCCACTCCCTGGGCCCGCAGTGTTGCCTGTGTCCACACTGTGATACACCAAGTGCCCAGCATAATCCTCGTGTGTTTTAAGTAGCTAATACTTACCTTCTGGAAAAAAAAAATAAAATAAACAGCTGTGTCTAGAAACTCTAGTGGATCTTTTAAGACCCAAACTAATCACCTAATCACCTCCTTTTGTGTGAAGACTTACCTGGGTCCCCTGGTGTCCCAAGGGCCCCACTATGGCTTGGGCACCCCTCTGCCATAGTGCAGATGGTGTGGACACCAGATGATATATAGATTTGTGAGTATGTTTTCCAGATTAGACTCTGAACACTTGAATCCCAAACTCGTAGCACAGTGCGGGGCCCGGAGTATGAGTGCAGTAAAGGTCAGCAGAACCATTTAACTAAATTGCATTTTCTGATTCTGTCCCTGGCTGAAAATTCCGTGGACACAGGAAGTGCCACAAGAAAGGTCGAGTTAATGCTGTGTGTCCTGGGAGAGACATGCAAGGAAAACCTTACGAGTTCCGAGGAAGAGAGGTCACATTCACTCTGGGCACAAAAACTGTTTCTGAAAGAAGCTGCCTTTGGGATGGATTGTACAGAATGGAGGGGTGTCTCGCTTTCTCTGTGCCACCCTGGAAGGCTGTGGCTACTCTGATTTTGATCATTGCCTTGTGAGATGTTATGGAGACTGGTCTCACATATTTGCTTGGGCTCACTTGGTTTTCCCTTGCAAATGGCTTTAGCTCAAGGTGGACTGGATGTTCCTTCTTACGCACATTGTATCCCTAAACTGAGTGGGCAGCTGCTTCGGGGAAGCCCACGCTTCACTCTGCGTGTAGCAGCGTTACAGTCCTCCTCACACTGTGTTAGTAACTGTTTGTTATGTGTCTGTTTCTCCCTCCAGCCTGTGAGCTCTGTGGCCATCCATCCCATCATCTTCATCTCTTTTCATGCCTGGCACACAGCAGGCAGGTGATCTCCAGAAAGTACTTCCTGAAGGATTGAGGAGGGAAAAGTCCTGGTTAAGCTATCCATATTATTTACTGTCCATATAGCACCTACACCTCTCTATACATAAATATAGACCTTATGTGTAATTAGAATCTGAAAAGTTATGTCCAGTTTAAACTATGAAATCTTGATCTAATCAATTGTATTCATTAAAAAATTGATATAATAGACTATTATAATGGGATTTTAAAAAACCTTTTAAGAAACAATGAAAGTCTATGGTGACTATAATTGAGATAAAATAGGTGTAGGTGTTATATGCACCGTAAATAATATACATCTATCTATAAAGTCCTGGCTGACAGCTCAGAGGTCCCTGGATGAATGATGATCAGTTTCAGACCCCAAAACCCTCACCTCCCAGCTGTTTTCTGCACAAGGGGATGAAGCTTTTAAGTTGCAGTAGAGTGGGGAAGTGAAGTTTGGAAAACAGCCTTTCATATCCAGATGTGTGCACCAATAACCACATACAGGGTTCCCTTTTCTTATTTTGGTGAGAGTTGAAAGCAGATATTTGAAAATTGAGCTCTGTCTTACAATAAAATCTAACCACTTGGCAAATGTGTTCTAATTGATTTTTTTGTTATTTCAATTAAAGAGCATCTTCCTAAACAAAAATATATTACCCCCATAAGAAGATTCAATTATTACTTTTTGTTTTCTTTCTACCTCACTCTTATACTTTGCTGGAAATACAGGGATTACTCAGTAAATGACCAAAGTCAGCAATTTTTTGAGTGTAGCGTGTACATCTGTGTTGAGCTCTTAACAAATCAAGTCTAATTCAGCCAGGAAAAGTAGTAGAACCTCTGCCACGATCATTACTGTTCTCCTGGTCTCACAGATGACCACAGGGACACAGTCTAGGCATGCACAAGGCAACATGGGAACAGTGGCCTGTATTTTGCCCAACCAGTTTATGATGGGGTAGAGTGGTGGGTGGCTCAGTGTGAGAGGAAAAACAAGGTCTCTGGTGTTTGACAGACCAAGGTTCAAATCTTGGCTGCATGTTGGACTAGCTGTGCACGTCTCTAAACTTTTCCAAACCTATTTCATAACCTGTGAAATGTGAATTCTTGTATCTAAATGAATATGATTGTGGTGAGGTTTAAAGACACAGTGTCTATACTGTACCTAGCATTCTACTTGGCATATAGCAGATGTTGAATAGCAGCTTTTATTATTCTTATTGGTTTTTTTGTTTTGTTTTGGGATTTTTTGAGACAGAGTCTCACTCTGCTGCCTGGGCAAGTGCTGTGACGTCAGCCTAGCTCACAGCAACCCCAAACTCCTGGGCTCAAGCGATCCTCCCACCTAGGCCTCCCAGAGTGCTAGGATTACAGGCATGAGCCACCACTCCCAGCAATTATTATTATTATTATTATCAGGTGAATAGTACATCTTAGAAGTTCATATGACTTTTGGTTCCTGGGACTTACAGGAAATGAAAATATCATACTAGGAATGTAAGAGCCATTTTACCCATTTTATCTCAATTATGGTCACCATAGACTTTCATTGTTTCTTAAAAGGATTTTAAAATCCCTTTATAATAGTCTATTATATCAATTTTTTTAATGAATACAACTGATTAGATCAAGATTTCGTAGTTTTAACCGGACATAACTTTTCAGATTCTAATTAGACATAAGGTCTATATTTATGTATAGAGAGGTGTAGGTGTTACACGGACAGTAAATAATATACATCTATATATAAATACATATAAGACAAGTATTTATTACCTCATAAGCATACTAGCAACACAGATATCAGAATACACCTATCTGATGGTTCAAGACGTACCCATTTACTTTGTAAGCCAACTTAGTGTCCAATGCTAATAGAATTTACCATATTAATACTATAAAATCTTACATAGGAACATTGACAATATGCACTAACATGAATGAAGGTTCCAGAGGGCCAGACTAAACTGTCCCACACACATTTGATCCCAAGCAGGCCCTGGTTCGTCAGAGCACAATTGGGGCCTGTAACCGAGGGGGACAACTTCGTACAAGAAACTGGCAATCTGCTTAGTTAGCGTGGCTGGGAAGTTGCTTCATGTATCGACTGAAAATCTCTTTCTGTAATTCCCGGCCATTTCCTTTTCTTCTCTCCTCAGGGAGACTGGAAGAGCAGGTCATGACCTTGCTTATGCTCAGGCTGGGCCGGCAGGAGCCATAAAGATAACCGGCCGCTCTTCAAAGCCGGCCTTGGCGAGGGCTGCGTGTGGGTGAGACTCGGCAAGTGAGCTGCTTGGGGATAACGAGGCCCTTCAGAGAGACACCTCTGCCGGGGACCATGCAGGGGGCTGCAGGGAGGACATGCCTCTTCAGAGCTTCTTTTGGGGAAGGAATTGGGCTGAAGAAAGCCAGTTTCGGGTGGCTTTAGGAAGTTTTCCAAAGTTCACTTTTGGTTTGGAACGACAAGGCGTGGGGTGGCGGGTGGCATCTAATATAGCTCTGAGAATCATTTCGAAGGAATTTCAGCCCACTGGTACTTAACATAATGTACTACGGAGTTCATGTATATATACACGTATATATGCATGTATATCTAATATGTATGAACTACAGAGTTTATGTCTTGAGTACCTAATATGTGCTAGACATTTTAATAAATTACCTAATTGAATCCTTGCAAAAACCCTGATACAGATATCGAACCCACTTTATAGATGTGGGAGGTGAGGATTTGAGAGCTTAACTAGTTTATTAAGTGCAAAACTGGGTTTCAAATCTGAGTCTCCTGATTCCTATTAATACATCCCTCATTCCTACCATGGTGATCGGTGAAAATATGACTTCAGTTGTGGGGAGATTGAGTTTGAAATTATAGCCCCACAGCCACATTGCTGCTAATGCTGTTCTGAATTATTTGCTTTAAATGGACACAATACAAAATATTGAAAATGTACATGTTTTGTGTGGAGAGAAGAAGACTTCGAGAAGGGTATTGCTGTTCTCTAAAAGCCGCCTAATTCTGTTTGCTGATAATTAGAGCTCTTCATATTGCAGTACTTACTATAATCATAATAATATAATGATTTATTGAACACGTGTTCACTGTGTGCCTGCCATATGCAGGCACAAGGAACAGACAGTGAAATAATCTACAAATGTCCCTGTCTTCATGCAGCTTACAATGAAGTGGTAATTGATGAATTGTCAGTTATCCTGTTTCCCTGAGGAGGAGGTTTCATTCTCAGGTGGAGAGAGTGCAGCCGGACTTCACTTGGACAGGGACAGGGACATACGTTTCCTCTCCTATCCAGGAGAAGAAAAGCAGTGTTGCTGGCCTCAGGGCCACCTGGAGCCAGGCATTCAGATGCTACAGGCCAGACTGCATTACTTCACTCTCATCGTGGGCTCTCTTGGTGAAGGGGCTCCATCTGCCCAGGCCATCCTTCTCCATTTCGCCGAAGTCATGCTACTTACGGCTCCCCCTAGGCCCAACAGATCTCAGTGTCATTGTCACACAGAGAATGAGTCCCTCTGTTTCTGGTCCCACTTTAAACAACCTGAGGAAAGGCTCTGACTGACCCAGATAGGCTAAAAGATGGGGTAGCAAGGCGAAATCCACAGGAGGACAGAGCTGCCACGTGAACACGTGGACCATTCGGTCAGAATAAGACCGTGGAATTTCCCAGAAGGAGGGGGCCAGGAGGGGCAAATGATACATGTCCATGGTTGTTCCTTTAATACTTTATCACACACAATGGGTTTGTACAGATGTCACCCTCCTCGAGCTAACCCCATCAGCATTGCAGGATAGAAATCATTATCCTCGTTCGACAGATGAGGAAACTGACATCAAAGAGGTGATGCTGGGCGGGAGGTCACACAGATAATAAGTAGTCGAGTCAGAATTCAAATGCTGATTTTCCAGATTCAATTTTCGTATCGTAAAAGAGACTGAAAGGACGTCTGAATTTCCAGAGACAGGGTCAGTTGAGCTTTGTGTAATTTTAGTGCTGCGTGCTTTCCTGTGTGTGATGCCTTCAACGCCGGTAATTCCAGTACAGCTCCAGAACAGCTCTCTGTTAACAAATTTGTTGGGTCAATAACAAACATGGTTTCCTGGTCAAGCGAGAAAGCTGATATTTTGTAATTATATGGCAATTTTAGGTGGAATGGAGCAAAAAGCACTAACTGGATTTTTCTAGACCATCCACTTTATCACTGTGGGAAATTCTACAACATCCATCATGGCTGCACGTCAAAGCTTTTTGTTTGTTTTCTTACTGAGTCTCCTTCCAAAGCAAGGATAGCATCAGGATTCTTGCAACATTTATTTCCTCATCCATCTGTTCATCTACCCACCCATCCATCCGAACCTCCCTCTACCGACACAGCCATCCATTATGCCGTCTATTCATTCAAAAGTCTATTTACCACATGTTTTATGCCAGGCATTGAGCTAAAATTGAATGGAATAGAGATAATAGAACACAAACTCTTCCTTCCCAGTGCTCTCAGTCAAGGTTGAGAGACAACATTTAGTAACAAATAACTCTAAAAGCAAAGGCTCTACTGAGACCACCTAGAATTCTTAGAGGGATTAAAGAAATACTCAATGCATAGTAGATAGAAGAATGTTTCCAGACCACGACCTATCACTTGATTATAATTTGTTATGGCATTAATACATTAAATAAAAGATACCAATAGGAAGGCCTTGGACACAGAAAATCAGAATTAAGAATCCGTCACACAGTGTCCAGGTGATGGGCACCTGAGCCCTCAGCCATCAGGTCTCTCTGGAGGCTTGCCCTTTGAGGAGTAGCTTGTCTTACTTTCCCCAGCCCAGGTGCAATATCCTCACCAAATCATTCTATTTCTCTTCTTCTGAGTATAGGCTCACCAAACATGTGTGGAAATAATTTTAATTCTATTGTCCCAGGATTCCAGGGTGCGGCAGAGTACGGGGCATCTCCAACAGGGTTTTCAAGTATTAATACTATGGCACGTGCACAGGGATATTCTCAATTATCAATGAGTAGCTCACATTCTGATCTATTTATAATCATCTGTACCTTTGCGTAATTTGACCCTGCCACTGAGATTCCTTTGGGAATCTTGACAGATCAGGGTCAAAACTCTGAAATAAAAACTCCTCAGTCGAGGCATTGTCCTTGAAGAGCTCTGCGTAGAACCAGTCGGCTCATCTAGAAAGCATCCGCATCTTTGTCTCCTCCCCACCTGCCTTCTCCTTCCTCCCAGCCAAAACATGGTGGGTCACAGACGCGTGGAGTCACTCACACACGGGGAGCAGGAGGCACAAACTCTTAACTCACATTAACTCTTGACTGGGCATGAGAAGTAGAACATGAGCTGAGCCGTAAGTGTGCGGATGATTTTGATGGGTAGGGAATGTACATGACTCCGTCCCAGGCTGAGGGAAGGACATGCACAACTGCACAGAGGTCTTGGGCAAAGTGTGGTCAGAGAAATATGCATGGGGAGGTGTTGGAAACTCAGCAAGTTAGCAGACGAGGGTGGAAATGTTGACTGGCTTGATATTGTGGAAATTTGCAATGCCTCGTAAGGAACTTGGCTTTTCTACTAAAAAAATAAAGGTGCTAAGCCGAGAGAATGATGTGATCAGATTTATGTATTTTGCCTTTCCCCTGAAGCAGTTTGAAGGATGGACTAGAGCCGGAGGTGGAGAGTACAGCTAGGGGGTGGCTGCAGGGTCCAGGATAATCCACTGCCAATCTGCAAGGCAGAATTGCACTTTCCAAGGTCTCTGTGATGCTTTTTACACATGAAGTCAGATTTTCTTCTGAATCATTATGAATATGTCTACGCTCATAAACTACTTTATTTGCTTTGATTTACTTAATCATTCTTGCCAATCAAACTGAAAGTGCCAATAAGCTGTTTCACATGTGTAACCAAACTTCTGAGAAATTAAACTCAGCTCACGGTATTTACTGAGCAGTGTTTGTACACACAGTGTGCTACGGGACTCTGCAGCTGCTACAGAAAGGCACACGGCTTGGGTGTCTTCCCCTTTGGTTTACTTCTCATCTCATGGACGGGAGAAAGCTGTGGCTCATCCAAGTGCCAAGAGACTGTCTCCCTCTGGGCTCTGGGTGGAGGCGACAGGGTCTTTGCCCAGCAGGCACCTTGTAGTTGGGTTCTTAGGTAGAGAAAAGGAACTTCTGGGAGAGGAACCTTGGGAATAAGCTTCTTCATAGCCCCGGGATTCATTCCTGAGCAAGACCATTAGTGATCTTTTTTGCTCCAAAGGCTCACAGTGGCAAAGCTGGGACTGTGACCTAAATCTTCTATCTACAATTCACACACCCTTTGTGTCAAAATAGGAAAGTCCCATAAGCCTAAAGAAACCTAAGTGTTAGAACTGAGGGCAATAACATAGAAGGTGTGTGTTGTTAGTCTGTTAGGGCTGCCGTAACAAAATACGACACACTGAGTACTTTAGCAACAGAAATTTATTTTTCCACAATTCTGGAGGCTGGAATTAGATTCTTCCGAGGCCCCTCGCCTTGGTTTGTGGTGGTCATCTTCTCACTGTGCCTTCACGTGGTCTTCCCTTTCCCTCCCCGTATGTCTGCGTCCTAATCTCCTTTTCTTATAAGAATATCAGTCATGATGGATTAGAGCTCACCCTCATGAACTCATTTTAACTTAATCACCTCCTTATAGACCCTATGTCCAATACAGTCACATTCTGAGGTTCTGGGGTTAGGATATCAATATACGAATTTCAGGAGATACAATTCAAGCCCTAGCAATGCTTAACATACATTCGTAGCATTAGAAATATCTACTCAACACAGTAAAGGGAACTTTGTGAAGCTCAGTGGAGGTAATACATTCCCCCACTCAATCTCAAAATGCTCACTGATGGCCTCTACTTTACACACTTTGAGTACTTTAGACACAGGACCGCACTGAGCATTGTTAGCAACACGGCGTGGTAGTTATTAGTTCTGTGTCACCAGTGAGGAAGAGGAGACTTAGGAAGGGATGTGAAGCTATTCTCAAAGTTGCACGCTTGGAGAATGGTGTACTGGGGATTCGAACTTGCGTCTTTGTCACCAACCTCATTCTCAGGGAAAAAAAGCAAATGACAATAAACAGTTGGGATTTAACAGCAAGCTCATTCTATTCCTTTCCCACTTGTCCAGATTTCGCTTGCACTGAAATTATTAAACTGACAAGGGGGTAGGTGGGTGGAATGCAGATACTATTGCTTTCAGAGAATGAGGCTCCCTTGGGCAACCCTTTCTTACTGTCTCGGCTGGGGGAAAAGCCCCTAGCCAGAGGGAATCAAATACTTTTCAAATGTCTCATTAAAATAAAAAGGTGATTCTTGCATTGGTCCTATGATAAAGACTACAAAGCAGCACCATGAAAACTCCCTGGTTTACCCTTCTGAATAGGCCTCTGCTCGGCAGCAGAATGAATTAGCAGCCACCCCATTATCTGTCACCCTTAGAGAGCACAACCCAGGCTTTGATCTGCCAGTGTCAAGGAAACTGATAAAAACTCGTTCTGTTTCTAAGCTTTCCAGGCCTGAAATTCTCTTTTCCCTTCAGCGCGCTATAAATGACCCTCTGAAGTGGCTGGGCATTCTTTCACAGTCTTGTTTCCAATCTATTCATAACCACGGTTATCAATTATTATACCAGCTGGAATTTCTGAGGGCCAGGAGGCTGTCAGGAGCTCTAATTGTGGTTCAGGGATAAAAGCAAAAACACACAAATTTTAACCAATCATAATTAACTTATTCTCCAAGTGCAAGGCAAAAAAGAAACCCCCCCAAAACAAAACAACACAAAACCAAGGCCTATGAATCCCCCTCTGCTAATCACTCTTGAAAGCAGCCAGGAAGGGGGAGAGGGACCCTTTTATTACTGTGGTCGCTCCCTATTGGTTCCCTGGGAAGGAGTGGGGCCAACTGGCAACCAGAGAAGTTCTCAAATCATTGGGGCTTTTTTTTTTTTTAATCTTAAAAAACCCTCATTTTTCAAAGTAGCATGATGTTTTCCAAGCTCCTGACAGAGCTTTGAATAAAGAGGCATCAATTTCTCATTGAACCCAAACAACTGATTGAGTGGCCCCAAATATTTCATTAAAAAGAAGTTCAGTGGCAGCTATCACATTAATAAAGGAGGCGCGTGTGACCTGGAAGGGGGCCCCGAGTCATCCGATCCCCAGGCACAGGGTCAGGCAGCAGGATGAGCTGGGGAAAGCCTTTGCACAGGCCTGGCACTTAGTAGGTGCTCAAGGGGTTAGCTCCTGTCCCCAGCCTGCTCTCTTCTTAGACTGGCCAACAGCCAAACGTCTCGGAGGCATCTGGCTAGTGGCGAAGGCATCTGAATGGAGAGCCCATGATGTCATGGAAAAGGCATGGCTTTGGAGTTGACAGCTCTTCGTTTTTAAGCCTCTCTGAGACTCAGTGTCCTCTCTTTTACAAAGGCGATAGCATGCCCAATTTGTAGGGCTTCCGTGGGCGCTAGGAAAAATGCTCTTCGCAAAGTGCCTGACACAAAGTGGGTGCTATGTAAAGGTTTGCTGTGTTCCTGATGGTGCTTTTGGAATATGTGGTCTTGGTATATGTCATTTCTGGCAAGGACCTACAAACACTGCCTCCTCTCTCTACATTGTCATTTGGCATTTGCACAGAATCCTTCTGCAACCCTTATTAGGATAGCAGATCGGAGGAAGGGATAGAGCCTTCTTACAGAAAACATGCTGCAGAAGGACATCAAAAAGGAAAGGCATAAGGGAACGCTTTCTAGGACAAAGAAAATAAGCCATTAATGAAACAATTATACAATATCATTATTTCCACATACAGCGTCTGCCTACAGAAAATGTTATTTGTATTTTCGGCATTTAGTACTGAGAAAGCACTTAAGAAGATCTCACCAGTGTGTTTATGTTGCTCTGTGAGATCAAGTATCCAAGTGTATTTGTGACATTTGTTGATATATAAAATTGCAGCCCAATGAGTTTGAAAATTTGATATATAAAAGATGGGTAAGTATTTTCCTGGTGGTTTTTGTTCACAGAAGCAGATATAACCACGTCCTAAAATTTTTTCACAAAGAAGCATTTTCTTGAAACATTTACATACCAGTGTAGAAGAGAACGTTTTGAAAACATGCTCCTCATTGAGCTTAAGTTGGAGGATAGATCGATCAGGATAATTATCTTTAGCTCTCCCATGAGTCGAACCCTGAAATTGTAATGGCTTAACACAACAAGGGTTATTTCTCGCTCAGGTGACATCAGATGAGGGGAGCATCCTGACTTCATCTTGAGGCCACGCTGTAGGGACTGTGGAATCCAAGAGTTTCATAAGCTGGGATGAGAAGGACAGAAGACACACAGGAACCTGTAACAGCTTGAGCCCAGAAGTGATATAAATTACTTCCACTCACTCGGACCTGAACTATTAATACAACCCCATATTATCATAAGGGGAGCTGGGAAGTGTAGGGAAGCTCATGAAATATTTGCTGAGTAGAAATTGTCTCTGCCATAGGGAACATTAGAGGTGGCACTTTGGCTCTGCACCCATGGCATAGGGCATTCACAGGAGAGAAGAGCGATGAGACGAAACTACTGGAGTTCAGGTTCCTGAACAGAGTAGGCCAGGGCATAGGGTTGACCCTCCCCACGAAGGAGTTTATAGTCTCCAAAGAGCGTGGGAACCTTAGTCTGTAGCAGTACCAATAGGATGGTATTTGGGATGGGCAACACATGGGATTTTTTGGCAACAGCTGATTTCAGCATAGATTAAAGATTTTGGTGTCAAACATAGATCAAGAAGATCTATCAGTGCCCATGAAAGGGACTCTGGAAAAGGGACTGTCTGATTAAGGGTGAGAGCCCCTGCTGACCAGCCTGGAGTTCAAAGTTAGAATTCAACTTCAGGTGGGAACTGGTGAGAAGTGGACACCTGGTTAGAAGACTTGGTGGGCAGGGAGAGTAGCAACGTGCAGTTGGGATGAGATAGGGAGGCTGTGATCTTAGGTCAATGCAGGTGCCATGATGATAAAGTTCACCCCAGTGGACGCCAGCTAAAGGAGCAGCAGACTATTTCCAGGGTCCACTTGAGGGGGTTTGGGGGAGCCCTCAAAAGCCAATGAAGTCAGACTAGGCTAAGCCTGCAGGGAGCAGGTATTTTTACTGGTAGCTAGGAGAGGCTTGCAGACTGAGATAGATAAAATATATGATCCTCTCCTACACAGTGATACTGATCATAATTGCTGCTACTTTATTTTAAATGAATTTTTGGTTAGCTTCTCTCTTTCAAAGGTAAACATCTAGAAGAAGAATGAGATCCTACAAAGGACACAGTGGTGCAAGTCTGGCAGAGAAGAGACTAATGACAGTAATTGTGAGTCTGGTACATGCAGTGCTTTTCATTTTCATCCTGAGCTGATTTGTCTCTCACCAAGAATCTGTTAGATATGCAAGGATTATGTTTATTACTGTTATATTAATGAGGGAGCTGTGCTCTTTCAGGAAAGCCAAAATGATTAGCTCATGGGTGAGCAGCTAATATATCACAGGGCTGGAATTCAAACCCAGACCACCTGATTCTAGCTCTGTGATACAATATCGCCTCTCAGCAGAAGGAAGCAACAACTGAAAGAGCAGCTGTGGTGGTGACGGCCACTCCTCCTTCACTTTCTCCATCACCATATCATTACCATTGCCACTGTCGACATCATCACCAACATCATTACCACCGCCATCATCACCACCGTCATTACCACCACCATCACCACCATCACCAGCATCATCATCGTCATCATCACCACCATCATCATCATCACCACCATCATTACCATCATCATATTACCATCACCACTGTCAACATCATCACCACCATCATTACCATCATCATTACCACCACCATCATTGCCACCATCATAATCTCCTTCATCCTAAAGATAATCCCACTCCTCTGCAATAACTAACATCTCTCCTCTCAGTTTTGTCTCCAGTGAAACTGAATTCATTCAAACACTCTCACTCACTTCTTAACCAATAATTTCATTCAACAATGAAAAATTATTCAGTATAAAAATGACAGCATCGTTTCATTTATCTTCAGATCTTCTCTTTGTGCCTTCTCAAAGGACAGCAAAGAAGACCTAATTTTACCTGAGTAACCAGGGGAAATGAGTCTGGGAAGGAGAGAATGACTGGTCATTTACTATATCAATAAACGGTCACTACTATACCATGTAATGACTCTGTAGGCACCAACAGACCACCTCCTATGCCATGTGCTGGCCTGGGGATAGATGGTGGTGCAATGGTGGTGAATAAGTTTCATTTCCTGCTTTGGGGTCTACAGTCTGGTAAATGCTGCACCTCACTGAATCTCTGCAGAAGTGAATTCTTGATTCTTCTTTTGACACCAAAGTTTACAAGGCCTGCTATTTCAGTGTGGGCTCCATCTTCAAACTCATCATCAATGTTTGAGTTTAGATTTAGAAACAGATATGAATATACTGTTCCATGAGTACATTCTAGCCTAGGGATCAGCAAACTATGGCCCAAACCAAACCACCTGTGTTTGCAAATAAGATTGTGTTAGAACACAGCCACACTCATTCATTTACCTATCACCTACAGCCACTTTAGAGCTTTGTCAGCAGAGCTGAATAGTTGGAACAGGAAACATACAACTGGCAAAGCCTAAAATAGTGACTATCTGGCCCTATAAAGGAAGACTGTCCTGGCCTCTGCCTTCGATTCTGCCTGTTGTTGTAAATGAGCTATTAATGTCATGCCTCTGCCTAAAGCCTCTTCTTCCACATGTGCACTAGATCCCATCCATCCCCCCCATCTACTCAAGAACATCATTCCAGTAAGTTTCCCTCCATCAGTTTTGCACTCTTTACTGGATTATTCCCTCAGATTACAAATATGCTGCTATTTCTCCCATCTTTTAAAACAAAACAAAACCTTCTTCTGACCCTGCGCTTGTTCCACCAGTTACTGCCCATTTCTTGATACTTCTTTTCAGTGTAATTTTTCCCAAGAGTTGCCAACACTAATTCCACTTCTACCGCTCTTTCTTGAACTTACCCTGACATGGAAACTGTTCTTGTTAACGTCACTGATGACCTCCAGTTTGCCTGATCCGATGGTCAGTTCTTGGTCCTCATCCTACTTGACCTCCCCACAGCAGTGGACACAGTCTCCCCTCCCCCACCTCCCTCGCTCCTTTTCCTCCCCTGGCTTCCAGAACAAGGCACTTTCACATCCCCTTCTTGCCTCCCTGTTGCTCTTTCTCAGCTTCTCCTCTGATCCCTCCACTTCTCCCACAGTCTTTGGAGAGTCCGGGGTACAGTCCTGGGTCCTCTTCTGTTTTCTCGTCACACCCTCCTTTGATACTTTTACTCGGTCTTGTCATTGGTTCAGGCAGCTATAACAAATTAGTATAGACTGGGTGGCTTAAGCAACATTTATTTCTCGGGGTTCTGAATGCTGGAAGGCCAAGATCAGGGTGCCTGTATGGTCAGCTTCTTGGTGAGGGCCTTCCTCCTAGTTATGTCCCTTATGTGCACAGACACACAGAGAGATGTGTTAATTCCATCATGGGGGCTCTGCCTTGGAGACCTCATCTAAAACGAAGTATCTCCCAAAGGTCCCGTCTCCAAATCCCATCACATTACGGGTTAGAGCTTCAACATATGAATTTAGAAGGGTGGGGGGGACATAAGCATTCAATCCATAGCCAATCTCATGGCCTTAAATGTGATCCATATGCTGAAGAGTCCCAGACTTTTACTTCCACCCCAGCACTTTCTCCTTCCCCTAGGCTTGTAGCTCACTCTCTACTCAACAGATACGCATGACTATGGATCAGACATCTGAAAGTCCGCATAACCAAATGGGAATTTTAGTGACACTCCCCGTACATGCACAGTAGTTGAGGCACTGAAGTTGCTTGAGCCCCACACCTTAGCCATCCATGACTCTTCCTTTCCTTCACTTCCTGTATCCAGTGCATTAAGAAAGCATGCCTGCCCTACCGCCTTGCCTCCTGCCCTGCTCCCTGCGAGATCCCAGGCGTCTCTCCCTGGACTACCACAGTAGTGTCCTAGCTGATTTCTCTGCTCCTACCGCTGCCCCTGCCTCCCCACTAGCCTCCCACTCTCATGTCCTTGGTTTATTCTTAGCAGAGGAGTCAGCTATTCTTTCTAAAATAGGTCAGATTGTATCTCTCTTTTCCTTGGTCCTCTCCCATTGCTCCTCATTTCACTGAAAGTAAAAGCCAAAGTCCTTAAAAGGGCCTATGGGACCCTGTCACCTGGTTCAGCACTACCTGGCCCTACCTTTCTGGTCTCATCTCCTTCTCTGCACCCCTCACTCTGTTCCAGCCACACCAGCCTTCTTTAATACCTTGAACATACCAGGCATCCTGATGCCACAGGACTTTGGACCTGATTGTCTCCTATGTTTGGAACTCTCTTTCCCTATATAGGCAAACCTTTGCTTGAACATCCCAGCTCAATGAGAGCTATTTACCTCATTAAAGTTGCCAATTGCCATCATTGTCATTCTTTTCTTCCACTATTTTTTCTGCATAGCGTTTGCCCCCTCTATCATAATAGATTCTTCACTTAAATATTATGTCTGTTATTGATAGATTATTTCCCTTTACTAGAATGTAAGATCCACTAGGATGGGGATTATTGTCTCTTCTGTTCCCTGATTTATCCCACATGCCATGAACAAAGCCTGGTTCAGTGGTGGCACTCGACAAATATTTGTCCAATTAATGAGTCATTAAGTATGAGGTAGTGATCGATTCAGACAATTCTCTACTCTTAAAAAAAAAAAACAAAAAAAAAAACACCAGTAGCCAAAGATAGACTTGGGAAACTGTCAGCAAGAGGCAGACACAAAACAACCCAGGACATTTCGGCTTCCGTGCCGCTGACCAGCAGGCAGAGTTTCCCAGGGCATGTGGCTAAGTGGGGCTCACTGCCCTAGAGGCCTGCGTGTCCCAGATAAGGACACATCATGTGCGGTGGCTGTGGTTATGATGAGTGCAGGGACTATTTTTACATAACAGAGGGGAAGATAATCCTACAGACATGATGTAAAGGTCTGAAATGTGTTGTACCATCTCAGGAAGAATGGCGAGTGACACTGTTTATTCCAAGGCCACCTCACTTGCAGACAGTGTTTGGAAGCCTTAGGAAGGAATTTATAGGTTGTTCTTGGCCGGGAAAGATTTTCTTGTGCTCTCATGGTGTTCCGTGACCCTTGAGCAGTTTTGGGAGCTCTCCTGGAGTGGGACAAGTGTAGGTTTGGGGTCAGGAGAGGATTTGGGGTTATGTCTGTATCACGTGAAAGTCTTTCACCTTGGGCAAATTCCTGAACCTCTCCAAGCACCTGATTTCCTTTTCTATGCAGTGGGGATAAAGACGTCTACTCTTTCAAGATTGAGCTTAGGGTAGAATGAAACAACACAGGTGAATGCTTTTATGAATTATAAAGACAATATAAGGTAATTCCTATGATTATGCACAAAACAGGGAGTAAGTGTATAACTAACACAAATTTGTGAAATATCATTTAATTAATAAACCCCCAAACAATTGAAAACTATTTACGGACTGCCTACTTTAAATCTAATGTTGTGTTCAGCATTGTGAGGGCTGGGAGGTCTGTAGCAAGGCCATTATCCTCCAGAAGTGACCAGCCTTGTTATTTACTCATACAGTCACGGAGCAAGGCAAGACGGCATCACTGAAATTCCTACGTGTATTTAACGGTGTCTCCTGATCATATTTTTTAGACTTATTACTATGTTCCAGGCCTTCTAAGATAAATTACTTTATGAGATATAAGAACTGAGGAAATAATGATGGGTCTAGTTTGCAGAAGAGGAATTGTAGTGTCTGATTGGTAAAGTGGTTTCTCCAATAGTGCACAATTACCGTGTGACAGAACCAGGCTCTGGAGTTTTCTGATTTCAAGTCTTGTGATTTCTCCATAGTCCATCAATGCCACATGTGGAAAACATCCTTCTTTACCCATAGGCATATGGGATCTTAAAAGAGGACACATCAGTATTCCGAAAGCTCACATAGACACAAGCTTGTTTCAATGAAGTTAATGTCTGCTGCTATGCACTAAATGTTTGTGCCCCCCCAAAATTCATATGTTGAAATTCTAAACCCTAATGTGATGGTATTTGGAGGTGGGCCTTTGGGAGGTGATTAGGTCCTGAGGGTGGAGCCCTCATGAATAGGGTTAGTGCCCTCATAGGAGGGACCCCCAGAGAGCTCGCTCATCACTTTTCTTTTCCTCCTTCAAATGTTTTTTGATTGGCAGTACAAACGAAGGAAGGAACAAAAATATTGAATTCAAAGAACTTTGCGTTCGTTCAGCTCTCTAATCTTAAATTTATGTGGAGATTGTGCTGTAGGTTAATCATTTTTAGAATCCCTGTGTTTCTACTTTTATCTTCCTTATAGTCATTCACTCAAAGTATTTTTTCTATTTTTTAAATTTTTAATTGACACATAATAATTGTGTATATTTGTGGGGTTCAGCATAATGTTTGGATACATGAATACACTGGAATGATCAAAGCAGGGTCATTAGCATTTGCATCACCTCAAACATTTATCAGTTCTTAGTCGTGAGAATAATCAAATCCTTCTCTTCTAGTTTTTGGACATAGAGAATACATTCATGTTAACCGTGGTCATGCTGCTGTGACTATAGTTACACTAGAACACCAGAACTTATTTCTCCTAACTGTGACATCGTGCAGTTGTCTAACCTCTTCCTCCTCCCTGCTGTGCTCCTCAGCCTCTGGCAACCTCTAGTCTGCTCTCTGCTTCTATGGGCTCAACTTATAAAAATTCCAAATACACTGCGAGGCCGAGGTGGGAGGATGGCTTGAGGTCAGGAGTTCAAGACCAGCCTGAGTAAGAGCAAGACCCTGTCTCTACTAAAAATAGAGAAAATTAGCCAGTCTACTAAAAAAATAGAAAGAAAAAATTAGCTGGGCATGGTGGCTTTCGCCTGTAGTCCCAGCTACTTGGGAGGCTGAGGCAGGAGGATTGCTTGAGCCCAGAAGTTTGAGGTTGCTGTGAGCTAGGCTGACGCCACGGCACTCACTCTCGCCTGGGCAACAAAGCGAGACTGTCTTAAAAAAAAAAAAAAATTCCACATATGAGTGAGATCATGCAATACTTGTCTTTCTGTGCCTGGCTTGTTTTACTTAACATAATGTCCTCTAGGTTCATCTATGTTGTCACAAATGGCAGGATTTAATTCTTTTTTATGGCTGAATAGTATTCCATTGTGTATATATACCACATTTTCTTTATCTTCCCATTCAACAAATATTTGTAAATATTTATGCCCAAGCACTGTGCTAGGAAGAGGTAAATAGCATTAGAGAACAGAATCAAAGTCCTTGCCCTGAAGGAGCTTACATAGCAGAATCAGAGTGGGAAACAGACCACAAACAAATAAACAGGCATAGTATGTCACACAAATTCAGGTCCTGACACATCCAAGTAAGATGTCAGAGGGAGATGGGGTTCTTTTTATGGAAAGGTTGTCAGGTAGGCCTTAGAGGGGAGAATATTTAAGTGAAGATAGGAATGAAGTAGTATTTTATAAAAAATAAGGTCTGTATACTGCAAGTTATTATGAGCTGATGCTAGTCCTTCAATTTCATGAATAAAATCTGTACCCCAGGCTGATATTAACTTTGCAGCAGCCCTGCCCTGGAGACATCCCATCTTGGCTTGAGAGATGATATGAATCTTCTTACAACATCACAAAGCACTGTGTTGCATTGTTGGACATTTAAAACTATTAAGTGGGTTTGCCTTTTACTGAGCTCAAATGTGTCTTCCTTTAATATCTATTGGAACTAGCTTTTCTTTCTGTGAACAGAAATTACTAATTGTTCATCAAAACCTTTATTCTGGCTGGGCATAGTGGCTCATGCCTATAATACCAGCATATTGGGAGGCTGAGGTGGGAGGATTGCTTGAAGCCAGGAATTCAAGACCAGCCTGGGCAACATAATGAGACCCTGTCTATTAAAAAAGAAAGAAAGAAGGAAGGAAGGAAGGAAGAAAAAATTAGCCAGGCATGGTAGCACATGGCTGTAGTCCTAGATACTTGAGAGGCTGAGGTGGGAGAATCACCTGTGCCCAGAAGTTTGAGGTTGCAGTGTGCTATGATTAGGCCACTGCACTCTAGCCTGGGTGACAGAGTGAGACCCTGTCTCTAAAAAACAAACAGACAGACAACCCCCTCAAACCCCACTTTATTCTCTTCTTCCTAGACCACAGCTAGACTTCATCTCCCAGTCTCCTTTGCAGTTAGGTGTGGACACGCACCTGAGTTACAGCTGAAGAAATATGGGCAAATTGATGCCCCTCCTGGACCTGCCCCATAAAGTCCTCAGGCACGAGTACCCTCATACTTATTTCTCTCTGTCAGGTAAACCCAGATGATGATGCAGCCCTAAGGAGAGCAGAGCCACAATTTGGAAGGAGTTATAGATCCCCAAATTACCAAGTGGAAGGCAGAAACCCCATGCAATTGCTTGCTTTTCTAGGACTGTCAACACAAGCTGGAAACAGCCTGTGATTTTGTTGAGCCAATACCTGTTAGAGTGTAATTCTGTAGCTGTGTTGAGCTCATATGTGTCTGAGTTTAATTCTGTAGCAGAAGGTCTGTCATAACTACTACACCCTGGAAAAGAACAATATGTCTTCCAGGCATACCTGGGGCTTTCCAAACTTCTGATATCATACTGCATTGATTGTATTTGCAAACCTGTCCTAATATCAAAATTGATTTATATAAATCCAGATGTTCCCAAAAGACAAAATGAAGGAAAATTCAAGCACTTGTAAGATCTTTTTCTCAAACTTTATTTACAATTTACAGTGCCTGAGGCACATAGTAAGTGGTGTGCTTGTCCAATGAGTGAATGATCACACTCTGATGAGCTGCATACATCAGATGGGTAGAGAGTGGTACTTTGGGACCAGTTTCTTACCTATCAGCATTTATGGGTCAGTGTCTGTGGATGGCTGCAGGCATCATGGAGCACCTTGAACATTATGCAAATGCCAAAGGAACATGTGACCTTATTTCTGGCTCAGTAAAGACAAGAGAATAGAAGCCAAAAATAGTTTCCCCCACCTGTTTTATTTTCATAAGAATTTAAGTTATAAAATTTGAATTACATATTTTTTTAGAAAAGGATTTTGGAGGTAAAACTGCTAAATTGCTACTGGACCTAGAATCCTAGCATGGCACATCTGTTTGACTGTAACATTGGGTGTTGCCTTCCTTCTGGTGGAACTACTTGTGCAAACTTGAGATCTGATGCAGAGAACACACTTTTACACTCTCGTTTTCAAAATTTATCAAGTATTTACTACTGTATGCCAGATGCAGAGCTATGCCCTTTATACATGGACACACACACACGCACACATATGTTAAGCAAATAAGTTGCAGTCCTGAAACTCTGAGCTGGTCACGTGGTAGCTGGTGAACATCATGCCCCTATGGGAGTTCGGGCAGAGCTGGACAGCCATGGGTCTGGGTGCTTATGGATCTTCTTGCTTGCTCTCTTTTTTTTTAAGACAAGAGTCTCGTTCTGTTGCCTGGGCTAGAGTGCAGTGGCATCATCATAGCTCACTGCAACCTCAAACCCCTGAGCTCAAGCCATCCTCCTGCCCCAGCCTCCCTAGCAGCTGGGACTACAGGTGTGAGTCACCGCTCTCTTTCTTATAAATTGCTTCTGGGCGTGGACTACTTTCCAGCCTTAGCTGAAGCCATATTGTGGAAGGATACAGAGATGCCAATTCTTAACCCATTTATTGCTTATATTCCACTCCTTTCCAAAAAGAGCTGAGGAAATTTACAAAGATGAAAATAATAGATTACGATAAAAATAAAACATCATTTAAGGCACATGATTGTCAACAGAGTAAAACCTGTAAAATTAGAAGAATAATGACCACATCTAGTTGCATACTCTAATGTCCTGCAGTCATGTATGTTGAGCTGCAGAGTGGACTCTGGATGTCCCAGCAGCCAGCGTAGAGGGAAGTATGATCAGTTACCCAATTCAATCACACATGATGAATGTACATCAGTTGCTCAGGAAAAGTGCCTATTCCTAGAAATGAGACATGAAAAAATTTTTCCTGTGGGGTCTCATAAAGCAATTCACTGTGTTGCTCTGAATCAAGTCCTCCATAACATGTTTATAATCAGTATGACAGAAAGAGTGTAAAATCTCCTGGTGTCAGCCATGGTTACAATGCCAAGGGGTTCCCCACACGACTAATGAGGGTGAGGATCAAAATGCCATGGTCCAGAAGCACAGATTTTTAATGGTCAGATGCAACAAGAGTTTTAATGGAATGGACATTCTATCTCACAATGAAATTTGTGTATTTGTTTTCCATAATTGAGCTGCTGACAAGTCCTAGGGAACAGAGAGTTTGCAAGTATACCTCAATCCCTGAACTGAAGAATCCCACAGTGTAATAGTTGTTTGTGCCGCATTTCTCATTTGTCCTCCTTTCCCATGTTTAAGTTCCAGGTTTCTAGAGATTTCTTTCTCTCTTTTTTTCCCTCATCAAAGCCTACTTTTAGGAGAACATTCTATTGAATGCAAGTCAATCTCTGTGTCTGCCTCCCTTTACTTTAGGAGGGCAGTCATTGTTATTGAAATCATTCAAAAACTCCTGCATCAAAGGGTCCCTGACATCAACTGTCATAACCTCACTTTAAAAAAAGACAGTTGAACTCTTTTGAGACTGTGGAAGAAATTCCATCAACTATGGCACTAGTCAGAGAAGCTGAGAATCGTGCTTTGTAACTGGCGAATGCTTTACCACCTGAAGGAGACCAGTACAGCCACCCTGGAACCCAGGTCGACAACCGCTGTTCTCCTTCCTGAAGATCTGGGCGCTCAGTGACTGCTCATGGGAATTCTACCCAGATGTTCCTCTGATGTGCTTTAGCGAGGTAGCCCACTTGGAAACGGGGTTCTTTCTTGTAGCATTACTGCTCTCTACTCCCCTCATCAGAAGCTTCCACTCAATATCGGGTAAGAGACTCTGACTGCCAGAAAATGAAAGACAAATGGTAAAAAGGGATTGGCAATAAATAGAACATTGCTTCCCAAGAGGTATGAGTGTCAGAAGCAAAGCACTGTGGGTGGGGCTGGGGAAAGAAAAGAGTCCTGGGAGGACTGACGTGAGCAGGAGTGACCTGTACCTGTGTGGCCCAACAATGATTTGGGAACTGGAGAAAACTTCTTTAATATGAAAAAGAATATCTGTGTCAAACTCAGCAGACAACTGCAAACACACTTCATGGTGAAACGCTATGGGCATTCCTTCTAAAATCAGAAAAAAGATAGAAATTGCAATTATTATTTAACTTTTTTTTCTCAGATGTTGTGCAATTGCAGATGTTTAATCAATCTGGCTTATTAAGTGCCAGGTATTGGGCTAAACATTGGGGATAAAATGGTATAAAAAATCAATATGGCACCAGGCCACATGGAGCTTCCGATCTGTAAGGGGGATAGATAGCTATTCATTAAATGATCACACACAATAGGTAACATTGAATTAGTGGCAAATATTGCAAAGAGAGCTACATGAAGATTTTGAGCATATATAACTGGGGGCTTTGATGTAGAGGGAAATGTCCCAGAGAAAGTGAGTCTAGAACTCAGGTGGAAAGATGTGAGGAGTTTACTAAGAGGAAGGAGTACTTGGAGCAATTCATAAAAATAACATGTTAGAGGAGGTTTGGGGGGTGGGAGTTTGACTTGTGACCTGCAACTGGTGAGGTGGGTAAGGACCAGCCATGCCATAGATTACAGGCCATAGTTGGGAACTTTGTCTTTATCTTGAGAGAAACGGAGAGACACACTGACTTTTTCTGGATTGGAGTGCATAATCATTTCATACAGGAGATTGTCCAGGTGACAGTGCTAAGAATAAACCAGAGGGCTGCCAATGGGCAGGTGGGTAGACTTGCTAGGAGGCTCTGGGCTCAGCGAGGCTGACAGTTGACATGAGCTTGGATGAGACTGGTGGTGGTAGTAGAAAGAAGTGGACAGGTTCAACCAGCACAGGAGCATACGGAGCAGGACTGAGAGGAAGGGTTATGGGAAGCAGGAACACAGTGCTCTCACTTACTGTCAATACAATTGTATTGTCTACCTAGAAAACAAAAGACGATCAATGCAAATACTTTTAAATTATTAAGAGTTCAACAAAAAGCCAAATTACAGAATATTATATGAATATACTCTATTTCAGTAAGCAGATGCTATAATAAAGACACTAATGTATTCATTATAGCAAACATAAAATACCCAATGGTAATATAAATCAGAAATTATGAGAACATAATTTTACTTACAGATATAAAAGAAGACCCACCTGAATGGGAAAAAAATATGATACCCTTCAAAGGAAAGAGTATAAGGTATCAATTCTTCCCAAACTTATTTACAGATGGAATAAAATACCAATGGTGGATATTCCATAAAGATTTCATAAATCTTGATAAAATAATTTAATAATTCATCTGGAACATAAACAGATAAATGATTTAAATTTTTGTTATAATTTGTTTTCAATGGTTGAGTTTTTTTAAGTAAAAAGGGAGTGGAGAAATATTCCTTCCAGACACCAAATCTTCTAATGTTATTATGATTAAAAAAAATTAAATATGTGATTCTGGTAGAAGACTCACCTAACATTTGAATGGAAAAGAGGAGATATTGCCTTGAAGCAGATGGCAGCATACAGTAAAAGTATCATCACAACCCCACAGGGAAAGAATGCTTATGTAACAAATGGTGTTGAGTTTAACATTTCGGTTGTAGGAAAGACTCTCACAGGAGTGTTTTTTTCTTGTTTTGAGCCATGACAGTTGATAAAAATTATAGGGGTAAGAAAAAAAATTCATTATTTTTCTAAGTTTTGAATTTTGCACTAGAGACTCAAACTCACTGAACTCTTCCACAAACAGATATCCATAACAAAGTCTTACTCCAACACTTTTCTTTGCAAATAGAAGGTAAGAAGCACCATAAGACAACGGTTTACAATATTCCTTCTCAGCTGTAGGTATTACCCAATTTGGTTATAAAGTGTGATGAATCTGTAAGTTAAATACGTATTGTATCTCCTCGGGGTCCCAAAATATGTTTGTCCAGTATGTTCTTAATAGTTTTATATTTTTTGGATTTTTTTAAGTGGTCCTTCAGACAACTAATTCAGAAGTGTGTGTTGGGCATATACGTGTATTTGGGGATCTTTAGTGTATTTAAATGCTACTCAGTGGGAAGAAACACTAACATTTTCCCTTTCCTCTCTCTGCCTGCAGTGACTAATTCATTTCCACAAAACATTCAGACTGATATGGCTGAAAAAAAAGCATCTAAAGTTTATACATATTTCAGACTATTTCTAATTTTGTTTGAATTTCCTAGGAGACCCACAGTTTCTAAATGTATTAAACTAAATGATTAAACAATAAACATCCCATTGGCTTTCCAAAGAGGAAACGCAGATTCAGAACAACAGTATTTTCTGAGTATGTGTGGCTCAGGCAATACGAGGGATGGAGTATGGGGTTAGAGGTGAAACAGGCCTTACATCTGTCTCCTGAGACCTCAGCGTCTGTGAGGAACCACAGCCAAGGCCTCTGTGAGCTCCACGCTCTTGCACAATTCCTTTTGACCAACATGATCAATGGTCCCCTCTGCCCGTGTGGTTGTTTGTTCAATCTGTAGCTAGAGCACTTGCTCTGTGAGAAATGACATGATCTTGTGGGGATTAAACTTAAACTCCAATTTTGATCTCTGGCATACTGTTCTCAACCATAACCCATAGCAACGATTCTTTCCAGTATAAAATTAAGTAATCACAAATTTGCTTCTGGGGTAGAGAGGGAAGGAAGTTAAGAACATTGATCACAGAAATGAATCCAATGCTAACACTAATTTCTAATTTCAATTAAAGCAAAAGGGGGACCCTTCCAAAAGTTCTTACTCATTTGAAGCATTAAAGATTGGGAAAGTGCACCACTTATGGTTAATAGTGACAGCTCCATTCCTCTGAGGCCATTCTCTTGATTCTTCTTGCTCAAGGGAATTTTCTGTTTGGGAGAATGGGGGGTATAGACCACCACTCAACCATGGAAAAACACTAACACAGTTCCATTCAGGCACTATATGGAAGAGAAAATTTGATTTCCAAATCATAGTCATTTTATTGTAGTACCTGATCATAAGAGGGTAAAACCCCTTCAATTGGAGTTGTAAAGAATTGGGTAGTAATACATGTCAACCTGCCCAGGTGTCATCCATTCTATAGAAGCCCTGTGATTCATTGATCTCTGACTGTTTCCCATGTCTGATGCTATGGGTTTTGTATGCATTATCTTATTCAATTCTCATACATTGGAGGTAGGTTTTATAACTTTCACCTCACATATTTAAGAAAAAGTAACCAATGGTGGCTATGAAAAGAAAGTTAGTGGCTTTATCTACTGGATTCACCTTTTTATAATAACTGTTTTTAAAAATGCTAGCTGTTTCTCTGAATAGGCAGAGATGGCAATATCTTAGAACAAATGTTGCATATGATGTGAGGAATCGCTTGCGTGCCTTCCTAAGTTATGGAACTTATAAGGGCAGTAGGTACCCATCGGGTTAGGGGGAGTTTCAACAGGAACTTTTGGGCTTGATCAAACTTATTCTTGTGCAGGATTGGTGCTGCTATGGGAAATTCAGACATTAATAAACTGCACTCTCTCCACGAGGCTGTCAGTACGGTGGACGCACGGTGCTGGGTGAAGGTGTAACGTGGTGAAAGTTGAATACTGGAGCAAAGCTGTGTGAGTTCAGTGATGACTGTTGGAGCTCCCAGCCCAGGCAGTGGCACAGGAACTCTAGTTGAGGACAGCCTTGAAGAGTGGGTGGGTCCGTGCAGGCATCTTGGAGGAGGTGGCCTTTGCCCTGGCTCTGAAGCCTGCTTTATCTATGGCAGATCATCCCACATCAAACTGTCTTGGGCAGGACAGCAATTACGTACTATGGAGAGCAGCAGAAGAGCAGGCTCATGCCGCCTTGGTGCCAGGGCTCCAGCTCTACTTCTCTGCAATTGCTCTCAGCTGTGTCCTCTGAGTTTGGGATTGTAGCACGAGGAAACAGCAGTTCCAGGAGCCACATCCAGATGGGACAGGAACCCAGGGAAAGAACAGAACCTTCTGTTTCTCTCCCTTCTTCTTAGAAGCAAGGAAAACATCTCCAGAATCCCCACAGCTGATGTCCCCTCATAGCTCAATGGCCAGACCTGCATCACAGGCATAACACTAAACCAATCACTGACAGGAGAGGGATATTATGACCCTGATCTGCTTGTACCAGTCAGATTTCCTCTTGGAGCTGAGGATGGACTTGGGAGCGGGTGACTTTCTGAAAGTGATTTGTGTTCTGTTGCAAAAAGAAAGGACCAGAATGACATTGTACTGTAGGCAAATAACTGAGTACATTGTGCACATAGTTTTTTGTTTTTTTAAAGATAATTAGAATTAGGAGAGGACATTCTAAATAGGGGCTAAAGCAAAACACCTCGTTTGAGTAGAAATGATTAATTTGGCTGGAGTATGAAGGCAAGAAGGAGAGCTAGACCCACAGGGGAAGATATTCTAGACAATAATTCAATTATGATATCAGAGAACTTTTCATTTCTAAAAAATATCTCACCCGATTCTCACACCACCTAGAAGCAGAAGGAAGAGCAGTGTCCCCAGAGGAATCTGAAGCCCAGAGCAGGCAAGTAAATCTTCCAAGGTCACACAGCTTCTAAACAACAAAGTCGATCATAGAATTCAGGTCTGGTGACTCTCTGCCCTAAAATAGCAGTTTCTTGGCAATACATTGAGGCAGGCATATTAGTTTCCTATTGCTGCATAACAAATTACCCCAAATAGTGACTTAAACAGTAAATACTTTTTTTATTTCACAGTTTCTACAGGCCAGGAATTCGGGATCAGATCAGCTGGGTGGTTCTGGTTCAGCCGAGGTTGCAGTCAAGCTGTCAACTGGGATGAGTTATCTAAGGCTTATCTGGGCTGCAGGATCTGTGTCTAAGCTCAGGCTCATGGTTTATGGCAGAAGACCTCAGTTCCTTATCACAGGAACCTCTCCACGGGGCTTCTTGAGTTTCCTTCTGACATGGCAGCTGGCTCCCACCACAGCCTGTGATAAGAGAGAAAGAGCAAGATGGAAGCTTCAGCTTTTTTTACGACCTACGCTTGGAAGTCGCACTCGATAGTTTCCATCACATTCCTTTGGTTGGATATGAGTCAGTAAGTTCAGCCCACACTCGGGGGTGGGAGGGATTAATCTCTACCTCTTGATGGGAAGAGTATCAAAGATCTTGGCATATTTTAAAACCACCACAGCAGCAAAAATGCAACCTGTATCCTGACATCCAGGATAAGGTCAGTGTGGAGAAATCACCAAATCTGAAGGCATTAGAGTACAAAGATGGCACTTCACAGTGATTATAGACGCAGATGACTCAATAGGAATTACGGTGGTAGTGGCAATAGGGATTTTACAAAGGCTCACTAATAAAAACCTCAATTATGTTGGTTCCATAGCTGTGCATAAATTTGGAGAGAGACCACCTGGTAGGTAGGGAGGTGGGGAGTGGGCAAAATTCCCTGCTCATCACTCTGCCTTGGTAACACACATCACATGCTCACTATTACAATCAAATAATACCCCATCCCTCTTTCTGCTGATGGTGAGGCTTCAGGCTCCCTGTCTCAACAGAAGGTAGTTTTCCCCATGGTCAGAAAATACCAGATCTTTTACTAGTATCCTCTTAGCAGTTTCCAAAATTCTGGAGAGAGCCCTGCATACTTGGACCAGCAAGGCAAGCACAGAGCGGTATCCCCCACCCCCACCAACACCACCCCACCCCGCGCAGCCCCAGTGGGGACTTTCAATCCAAGGGCTTCATCCTGGGGAACCTTGGGAGAGCTGGCAAATACTCTAAATAGATAAAAGATAATTGAACAAGGAGTGAGTAGTAAACGGTGACAAAGTGATATTTCCATAATAAGCTTATCTGAGTAAACTTTCTCAGAGCCCCTGAGTTCCCGAGCAGGGTGTGGATTTGGCAATAGTAAAGAAACAGGCCACGCCAGGAATGTCTGGGAGCTAATGAATGCCCCTGAAGTGGTTGACGTTCCTATCTCTGCTTTGGATCCCTGCCACCTTGACTCGAATGTCAGACGGTGTTTAATTGGCAAACAGGGCTTCAAAGGGTTGCTGGGCCCTGCTCCCAGGGCCCTGGGGCTGTTAATGTTTAATTGTCATGTGCAAGGGCCCACTAGCTCTTGGTAGATTTGGGCGTTTTATTGCACTGTGAAAAAGCAATATTATGAGTCTCCTTCTTGCTCCATGGGCATTTTTACAGACATGCCTTGGAGTCACATGTTGCCTCACCTAAACTATGAGTAGCAAAGTCGCCAAGTTCTTCAGCAGGGGTAGAGAATCACCTTCAAGCTGGAAATACTCCAGATTTACTGCATGTGCCCTTACATCAAGAAGTATTCAGGGAACATCTGGATCAGCAACAGCAAAGAGACTGAGCTGGGGGTTTGGGGTTGAGGGGAGAGAGAAAAGGCACAGAAGTGAAACTGCTAAATGGCAAATTATATGATTTCTGCATTGAATGCTGAGAGTGTCTGCTCTGCTTGAAGCTGGCTGTTCCTTACGGCTCTGCTGGAAATGCAAAGTTTGTTTTTTTTAATTTCTCTCCCCAAAAGAGATCTATCTGCTTTATATTGTTCATATAATTAAAAAAGTCTAGAGACTGTCTTAACAAGACTTCGTAGCCTTCATCTAATTACATAGGAAGGAAGAAGAAATAACAGAAGACAAATACATTTTTTTCCCCAAACTACATGGAAATTATGAATAAAGGAGTAGCTTCCAACTTCCTGACATTTGAAAAGCACTACTTTGAATTGAATATGAATGATGCCTTTGAATTTTCAATTCAATTCAATTTAATTGAACACATCTTCATTGAGTGCTTACTAAGTGTTCCGATCAAACAATTTCTTTGGCTTTGAATTAGTGGCTTTATAGAAATTGTTTCTTTTGTTGAATTCTGGAAATGCACTGGTTTGTTGTTTTAATCATCCTTTTGCTGATTGCGAATATCTCTCTAAGGAAGGAATGTAAAGAGAAATATCTAATTACACCACTTATATCGGAATGGCAAAGCATATATTTATCTTGTTTGTTAATTATATATGTCACAGCTAAAGACCCAACATCAGCTAATGTCAACATTAGCCAGAAGGGTCTGGCAAACATCAAGAGCTAGGTGGATAACAAATAAAAAACAATATAGCAAGTGGAAAGCATATATACCTTTTATATGTTTATATGAAGTCAAATTTTCTTTGTTCCTTTTTGCGCAGCTCTGCATTCCAAACGCAGCCCGAATTTCATATGGTGGCTCTCTAAGAAGTAGGCTTTACGGCAGAATCGCCACCATGAGGAGGTTTCAGGGTCTCCTTGCACGTGTTCAGGTTTTTAAGGCAATGTGGCAGACACTTAGAGTCTTTTGAAGGATTGAGTCTGTTTTCTTTAGCTCTCTGGTTTGCCTCTGTTCACGGTCCTTCCATCTCTACTGCTGACGTAGTGACACCTCTCCTTTGCAAAGAGGTAAGCAGACGTCTTCCAATCAGAGCCAGCACTATAAAGTTCGATCACGTCCAGGGTGCCCAGCCCCAGAGCTTCAGCCTCCTATGAATGTGGACTCAGGAATAATCTACTGTGCACAAGGCATGTGCCCTCCAAATCCATATGCACAGTTAATTAGTTGAGAGCCCCAAAATATTATGTGATTCCTTTCTTAATAGAAATGAGAAGTGATAAAGACGAGAGGTCTTTATTCACACTTTATCAGCTATTTTAAATTAAGGGGCATATTATCCGTGGGATAGATTTACAGGAACATCCGTTATGCACCCAGCTCCTATTATCATTATTGGCGGTAAGTGCATGCACGCACAAGCTCAGCATCTGGCCTTTACGCAAGAGCCCATTCTTTTCCTCCTGTGATTAGCCATTCTTGCCTTGCATTTCTTAAATATCTGCAAAATGAAACAAAATGTTGCTCACGATTTAAAGGCTATCTGGGTATACATTTTTCAAAGGAAATTAGATTGGTATGTTACAAGGGTTTGCAAATTTACTTTATGATAACAAATGATTATGACTGCCACTGCTCACCCTGTATGAATCTCTCTAGAGCGGGGAGCTCAGGGCCAGGAGTGGTGGGGAGTCAAGGTTTCCCGTGTCAGGACATACAAGGGTCTGCTAGCAAGGAATTAGAATCTTTAGCCTGTCGACTATTTTCTTTCAGTATAGGCGAAGCCAGGATCAACGTATGGGAGGGACAGAAGAGTGGGAGAATAGGCTGTTAAGCAGAGCTTCCAACTATGGGGAAGAGGCTATTTTATATCCATCCATTCATTCATTTGTTAATCCATCCGCTCCTCTGCTCAACACATATGTATTAAACACCTACCATGTGTGTGCCAGGCAAGGTGCTGGGCTAAGAGGACATGATGATGAAGAAAAAGGATTAGGGCCTTACCCCCAGACAACTCACAGTTTGGTGAAAAGGTAGAAATTAAGCAACTCATTGCACAGTTGGCTCTGTGAACATTGCAATACACGAGAAGCGCAGGGAGCCTTGAAGACCCTGGCTGAGTGGAGGAGGGAGAGGCGCCTTCGGAAACGCAGGAAGAGCTTCACTCAGAAATAAGTGCAAGTCGTCATGGTGACGGGAGATGTCTGAGGAAGAGCAGCCAGGTGGAAGAAGGTACAACTACAAAAGCCCCGAGTCAGGCAGGACTCAAATTCTGGCTGTGCCACTTGGTAAATAACAGTAACAATGGTGGATCCTTCCATCTGACACTCACTGTACAGAAGGGTGTACGCAATTTTCCCCCTGCTAAAAAAGGGCATGTAATGAGAGGCACCGTTTCCCAAGAACAGCATGCCATGAAACTGCAGCTGGACTCCAGCCCAGCACACTCTGGGGGTTTGGACTGAAACCCAGCAGAACCCCTGCTAACTGCCCCCTGCCCAGGCCCCTTAACCACCCTCAGGACAGATCACCCCAGTGTTCCGGCCACACAAGGGTCGGTGTTGGACGGATGCGCCGTGGAAGTCCTCTATACCTGTGCTTGTCAAATCATCTGTGAGGATTAAAAATGTTTTAACTTCTAGAAATTTTAAAAATCTTATTGTTAAAAATTTTAAAACACATTTTTATAAATGCTGCTGTAAACTGATAATTTTACAAAATACAATAAAAAGAAATTACTGGAAAACTAATCATGCACTTTGACGTCATGATCATATCAATTGCTAGAAAAATCTTCTAAATGCCTGGTTTCAATTTCTGCATTACCTTGTTGTAGATCAGTAACAACCAGCTTGCAGATCGCCCTCCCCTGCAAGATTAGGACCATCGCTGTGCTCCACACACTGCCTCACTGACCTCCAGCCAGACTGTCACCCAAGAAGACATCTACAATTCTCGAAATTATTTACGTTTCCTGTGTGGCCCACATCTTGGGCAAGAGGTTTCCCGCATTACTCCCTGACAGCAAGAAACAGCATTTTCTTGATAAACATGCATTTCTAAAACTGTAAGAGACGGTTACTTCAAGTCCTGGTATTTCCAGAGCTGGGAAGGTAGTCCCAGGTGTTTCATGCCTGTTTCGTGCCTCTTTTTCTACAAACTTCAATGTTCACGTAAGAACTAAGATCCGGAAACCAGCAGAGCGGCCGGGGGCGGAATCTGGGCTGGCACGTGTCGGCATGCACGCAGGGGCCAAAGAACCCAGGTAGCAGGAATAGGAGGTGTGTTTAGGCTCCGTGTTCTGTGGGTGGGACTGGGAGGCTAAGAAGGGTGTCTGGGACCCTGCTGGTGGATCGGGAGAAAGATAAGCAAAGGCCAGAGACTGACTACCAGGCAGAGCATGGTGGGCTCCACCACGTGGTGGGTGCTGGTCCCTGGTGGAGCTCTCTTGAGGCAGGCAGGCTGTGACGTCTGCAGTCTGGGCCACCGGGAACCTGGCCCTGGGAAGTTGGAGCCATGGACAGAGCACAGGTCTCTGAGAACTATGAGAAGAAGAAACCCCAGGAGATGTAAACGCAACTCCCAGGCCCCTCTCGCTAGCTGTCTTCCCTCTACATGACTTTGTGGGCTCAGAGGACTTTAATGTTTAGTTTCCATCTCATTTGTCTTCTTACTGTGCACTATCGTGCTAGATTATCTTGCTACCCACATGGCTTGAATTATTTCGTCAAAACCAATAACTTCCAAATTATATCTCTAATATATATTCTCTTCTAGACTCCAGGTTATATTTCTTTCTTTCTTTTTTTTTTTTTTTTTTTTTGTTTCTTTTTTTTTTTTTTTTTTTTTTTTTTTTTTTTTTTTTTTTCTGGAGACAGAGTCTCACTCTTTTTGCCCAGGCTAGAGTGCTGTGGCATCAGCCTAGCTCACAGTAACCTCAAACTCCTGGGCTCAAGCAATCCTTCTGCCTCAGCCTCCCAAGTAGCGGGGACTACAGGCATGCACCACCATGCCCAGTTTATTTTTTCTGTATATTTTTAGTTGTCTGATTAATTTCTTTCTATTTTTTTTTTTTTAGTAGAGACAGGGTCTCGCTCTTGCTCAGGCTGGTCTCGAACTCCTGAGCTCAAACAATCTGCCCGCGTCAGCCTCCCAGAGAGCCAGGATTACAGGCGTGAGCCACTGCGCCGGGCCGACTCCAGGTTATATTTCAAACTAACCTCTAACCCCATACGGTGGGCTGAATAATTCTTCCACCCCAAGATGTCTATGTCCTAATTTCCCAAACCTGTGAATGCACAGCACAGGAGACTCTGCAGATGTGATTAAGTTGAGGATCTTGAGACGGGGGACGATCTTGGATTACCCAGCGGGGCCAGTGTCATCACCAGGGACCACAGAAGAGGGAGGTGGAAGAGTCAGCGTCGGAGAGGAAGATTCATGACAGAAGGAGGGTGGGAGTGATGCGGGCTGAGAGCCGAGGAGTGCGGGCAGCCTCCCAGAGCCGGAACAGGAAAGGAGTGAACGCTCCCTGGAGCCTCCAGAAGGACTGCACCTCTGCCAACGCCTTGGTTTTGGCCTAACGCTGATTCTCACTTCTGATCTCCAAAACTGTACAATCATAATGTGTGTTGTTTTAGTTCGTAGTGACTTGTCACATCAGCAGCAGAAAACTAATACACCCCAGAGGGCCCCACGGGTAACCCGAACTCGCCGTCTGCCCTCCAACACATGCTGTTCCTCCAGAACTATTCATTTCAAGGAGATGACCCACAACCCACCTAGTTCCCAATTAGAAACATGGAAGCCATCCTGGAAACCTCCCACTTGCTCACCCACCATGTCCAATGATGTCCCTGTGTTTTAAGACATAGTTCAAAATCCTTAAAGAAGCCTACAGGGTCCTGAGAATGTGTCCAACAGTCTCTCTGACCTCCCAGACGTCCATGCTCTGGCCACATGGGACTTTTGCGAGTGCCCAGACATCCCCCATGCGTTCACACCCATTCCAGAACCAGCCTGGAAGGCACCCCTCTCTCCCCTGCAGCCGTGTCCCTGGTGACTCCTTGAGGTCTTAGCTCCTGACTTTTCCTCCAAGAAGCCTCCTCTGTGTCCTCTGTTTGTTAGGTGCCCAGTCATGAGCGTCCCTAAATTCCTGTGCTTTCGCCTTGCAACAGTCACCGCAGGTACAATGTTCACTTTCTCTCCTTCTGGTCACTCTGTGTCTCATGTAGGCAGGAGCCATGCGTGTCTGACTCTTGACTGTAGACTCTGTAGCTGGCACAAAAGCAAACACTCAGTAATACTTATTGAAAAACAAAAGCAAAAGAAAAAGAATGAGCGAGTGAGATTCAGGGAGCAGCTCAGGCCTAGGAACCTGGGACAAAGCCACTACAGAGAGACTCAGTAGGACTTGGACTTTCCACTCACGTGGGAAGATGCTGGCAGAGGGTTGTGCTTGGCCCTGGTCCAGAACAGGTTTGTGGAGCTGACCCGACAGACCGGGAGCTGAGCTCTCCCCTGCGGGGCTGGAGTTCTGGGTGGTATATCATGATAAGAGCTGATGTTTCTTGAGCTCTTATGCAACAGGCACTACGCCAAGCGCTTGCTTTACTGGATTAGCTAATTCAATCCTCACACGAACTCCATGTGGCTGTTGTTATCACGTTTTACAGAGGGAAAAATGGAGGCAGAGAGAAGTTGAGTATTCTGCCTAAATCATACAGCTAATAAATGACAGAGCTTGAACTTGAACCCACGCCCTCTGACTCGAGGGTTCTTGCTCTTAAATACTATGTCGTGCTTCCTACTGTGTGAAAGGAGGGGCTTTCGGAGGTTACCTGGACAAAACTCCACCCATTGATATTGCCCCGTTTACTTATTTCACAAGAATTTGCTGCTCATTTACTAGGTAGCAGACATTATGCTGGGTGTTAGGAATAAGCAGATGAATGTCGTGTGCCTTCTAACTAAAGATGAGAACTTTAGTTAGAAGACAAGCAAGAATGATAGTGTGATATAACATGGCAAGAAAGGACACAGGGTGGAAGCACAGGACAGGGCTCAGACCTGCTTTCTGGGTTTTGACAGGGGTGTCAACTGCTCCAGGTGGAGGAGAGGACAGAAAGGGCCACCAGGCGGAGGGGAAGGTGAGGGCAAGGACACAGCAAGAAAGAGCAAAGCTGTTGTCACAAAGCACTTGTAATGCCTTCAGCTCAGTGTGGCAGGAGGAGGGTGTGGGATGGTGGCAGGGAGATGAGGCCCACCGGGGACACCATGCCAGGGACCCCAGTCTGACCCCCTATTCCCATCAGCCTGGGGAAGCAGAGGCTGCCTTTCTTCTCCTCCCTGTGTCGCCACTTGCTTCCCAGCCTGAAGAGATGCGTGCAGTTTACATCATGAATACTGATCAGTCAGACCAGCCCTGGTCCAGATAAACAGCTGGTGCATCCTGTCTGCACATTAGCCCTGCCTCTAGCCCTAGCCTCAGGACAGAAGGATGGGAACAGCCATCTTCTGGAATCGCCCTTGCCTGTAAAGGATTTCCACCTGAAGAGAGGAGGCAGCATGCCACAGACGGAGGATGGGGCATCTGAGTCCAAACTCTGCTTCTGTCATCCACAGACCCTCTTGGAAATCACTTTCCTTACTTGTAAAATGGAGTTAGTCCTGCATATGCTGCAAGGCTACTGTGAGGTTGAAGTTCACATGAGACCGGGTATGGGAACGTGCCTTACGAATTATGAAAAACAGACACAAACGAAACAAAGCAAAACCCACGAAACAACTACTGAAAGGTCTTTGTTCTAAAGCGCATGAAAGTTTTATCCGGTCCGCTTTAGAGATCATCCATCCCTTCAACGAGTTGTAGCTGAAGCCCTGCTCTGTGCCGCACCTGCTCCCATCCACTCACTTTCAGGAGATCTGTCCTTCCCAATGGTGCACAGGGCCGCAGCACAGCTACCTGTCGGGACGCATGGGGCTGCCTCTGCTGCCTTCTCCTTTTCTTTCCTTGGCCTCGTCCTATTTGAATTACTCCCGAATTCTTCCTCTGACAGCTTTTTCCCAGTTCCCTTTCACTGGCAGAAGCAGCCATGGCCTCTGCTTTCAAGACGAGCTCCGCTAGTCTGGAGAGGCAGACAAACTAATGCAGCCTCCTCTGTTAGAGGGAGGCAAGTGTATTTGTGCACTTGCCCTGCCAGGTAAGACACTCTCCCTTTCTTAAAGGCCGTCGAGAATCTCAGTGTCTTTATCTACATGGGCCACACTCGTGTGAGGACCCAGTTTCCAGGGAAGCCAACTGAGGAGCCATTTATAAGTGGGGCAGTGATGAGGAGGACCCTGGAGTCCTTCTCTCAGAATCATGGTCTGAACGAGGCCTGCATTTCATATCAACCTCTTTGATCTCAGCTATCTCATTCATAGAACTGGGATAATAATAATAGCATCCTTCTTTCAGGATTATTATACAAAACAGATTGAAATAGTATACAGGAACCAACTTTGTGTATGATAAGCCCCAGTGTATTAGTGAGCTCAGGCTACTGTAACAACAGACTGAAGGGGAGAAATGATAGAAATTGATTTTCTCACAGTTCTGGGGGCTGGAAGTCCAAGATCGAGATGCCTTCAGGGTTGGTTGTTTTCTGGCAAGGCCTTTCTCGTTGGCTTGGAGCCCAGATCCGGGCCCTGGACTCCCGGGGCTTCTCCCCATCATCTTCCCACCTGGAGTTCTGTCTTTGGTGCCCAGGAACATAGCAAATTATACATTCAGGTCAGCATGACCAACAGACTGAGAACGATCCTTCCTGTTTACCCGAAAGTTTGCCCAGTATTGAAAGGTCCAAATGAAAATTCACTCTTTTGAATAGAAATGCCACTTCACGTCATTTCTTCCAGGAGCCGTCCCATCCAGGTGTTCACATAGCTGGGGAGGACAGACAGAGACTAACCTGGCAGAGCTGCGAGGATGGAAGGAAACTCGCCGAGGATGTGAATCTAAGATCATCACTCTTGTTCTGCCTGGGAGTGAATAGGAAATGAGTCGCAGGCCCCCCATGAAGCAAATGGCAGCAGAAATGAACCAACATGTCTGTTTCTAAAGGTAGCTCTTGATTAAACTAAGCTTTTTGTTCTTTCAAAGCTTCTTTTGGTCCTAAACTCTTTCTGATAGAGAATAAAGTTTATATACCACAAAAGGAGCAACTGACATTTCTTTTTCCATTCCCTTGAGGCTGCTTAGCCCAGGTCACAGGGCAAAGTGGACTTGGGGGCTGAAGAAGAGAGGTCAAGTGTTCCAGCGTGGAGCTGGGACCCGGCCAGGGCTAAGGCCGAAAGCAGCTTAGTGGAGTGTCCTCTACTAGGGGCGGATGCGAGTATTCGCAGTTAAACCCCTTTGTTCTTTTGAGTTGTTATTATCATTTTTCCTTTCAGTTTCTGTTGGTAGAGTCATTCATTTACTCAAAAGCAATAACAAGAACAGCCAGTGCTAGGCACTGGGTATGCAGAGATCAGTGGGAGACCTTCAGGAACTCCAGATCTGGAAGACGACATGCAACAGTTGGGTGGGTTTCAGGTTTGGTTTATTCAGCTGCTTAAATATGTCACTGAGGACCCATTTCTCTGCCTTACCAACAATGGCCTCACTTCCAACCTATGCCAGTAATTACGAGGGGTACTCGCTTTCTTCTCTACACCTCTCCTCAAACCACGAAACTTCTCTAGGTGGCCCACTTAGATGCACAACCCTGGCCCATTAACTCTTGTCAGTGAAATGCCCTCTGGTGATGAGTTTAGGGTTGGGCTCTGAATGTTACAGTCTCCGGAAGGGGGTGGAGGTACCAGGAATGGTTTAGACTAACCAGAATTCTCAGATACGCAGCATGAAACCACATGGCTGGTCCACGGTGGGAAGATGGAACCGTGCTCTGGAGGCAGCAGTAGCACAAGCCAGACTACAACTAACTCTTCCTGCGGTTTTCATTCATGGCACTTGACATTCACATGTGTCTATCCCCAACTCCCAACCACCACTCCTCACACATACTCGTTCCCTTCCCTTTATTCCTGGGTCTTCACACCACGGCCTGCAGGCCAAATCCAACCACCTGCCTGTTTTTCTGTGGTCCCTGGGATAAGAATAGTTTTTATATTTTTAAAGAGTTATAAACAAAAACAAAAAAGAGACTGTATGTGCCCCATGAAACTGAAAATATTTTCTCTCTTGCCCTTTACAGAATAAATTCACCAACTCTGGCTCTACCCTTCCAATACAGTAGTATTAAAATTTTAGCAAAATTGTTAATAATTTTTTAAATCATTAGGATCAAATAAATATTGTTTATTATAGGCCCACGTAATACACTATGATAATATTCCCTTTTTGGTACAACTTTTTAAAAATATAGCATTAATGTTATACTCACCAGTCCAATTGTTCATCTATCCTCAATCTTTGTCAGGCTCTATTAATTGAATCAAGTTTCTATTAACTTTATTTTTAAAAACATCAAGGATATCATGGAATGCATCAGTTCGTTTTTCCTCTCTGAAACCTCTTTCCCGAGTCCTTCTTTCTGTCCCAACTTTGTCTGTCTCCAGGCACAATTGCCATCCAGCTACTCTTCTTTGTTGAATCACAATTTCTTGTATCTTACAAGAAATCCTACTTTCTTTTTCCTTCATATACAATCCCTCCACCTTCCCCCACTCAGGAGAACATCCTCCAACAACTTCCCAAGAAAAGAAATATAGGAAATAGGGGTTTTTTTGTCCTTGTTATCTAAAGATGTCTTTATTCTATATTCATACCGCTGACATTTGGCTGGATAAAGAATTCTACTTTGACTTGTAATTTTTATCTCAAAATGATGAAGATGAGACTCCATTATCTCTTGACATCCTTGTCTTTTTATTCCCATTTAACAGTAGGTCACTGAGAAGCTCTGTGTCCATGGGACCAAGGTGCTTGATTGCTTGACTCTGCTGTGTGGTGACAATGCAGAGAGAATAAGATGAGTTGGCCTTCCTGTTAGGAAGTTCCCAGATGCCCACAACTGATGTCTCTTATCTGGGCTGTTCCATTTCAATAAACAACATGCCTGCATTTTCCACCATGAGGAGTGTACGCCTGGCTTGCCAGGGTTTGGGGGAAGAAGGCTGGAGTACTATCATTCAGATTCAGTGTATCCATTTCCTCTAAATCCTCCTGTTTTGGGCACTGTATTTCATCCCCTCTCTCTCCTGTGTCTGGTGTCTAAGTCTACAGCTCACCATTTTGGTTTCTTTAAAAATGTAAACTACGGTCTCCTGCTTGATTATTTAAGGCCCGGGAGGAGACCTGGAGGTTCGAATGTTTCACATTTAGATTTTCAGCCCAACCAATCATTTTAGCTCCATGTTTGTCTCCCTGCCCACCCCCTTCCTCCTCCACTGCCTATGGTGGCCAGCAAGTGTGGAGCCTCCTAATGGTCCTTTGGGACTTTGTGGTTTGTGTCACAAGCACCTCAGATGATGCTTTCTCCTTTCAGCAGCTTTTTCATTCTACTTTGGTCTTCAAAAAGTCTGATTTGCTGGCAGCATTAGTTACTCATTCCAGGAAATGTGCAGAACAGAACTTAAGTATGGAATAGAAAAGCCTTCTGAATGATATGAAACCAAGAGGAGACTCATTTTACAAGAAGGACCAACCCGTCGGTCTCAGGAGTGAGTTGGTAGGGAATAAATAGTTCCTAGAAGATATGTTCAGAAGCAATGATTTCTCAGCATTCGTTCAAAAACTGAGCTATGTTCCAGGCTCTGTGTTAGGTGATGAGTAAGTACGATTTGGTCCCTGCACTCAGGAGATCAGAGCCTGGGGATGGTGACATGGTAGATAGGAAAATAACATGATGGTAGCATCCAGAGAAAATTCTCTGAAGAAGAGACGTTCAAGAGCTATAAATCCCAGATGAGAGACACTTGGGCTGGAAGGTTGGAAATAACTTCCTGGTGAAAGGTATGTCTACCTGAGTAGATTCCACTCTTCAATTTGTTGAATAAAATAGTTGTCCTTCGTTTCCTGGAGTCTTACATAAGATGGATCCATATAAGGTCATTTTTCTTCATCATGGACTGTCTTGGGGTATCCTTCAAACTTGAGCCCTGTCCTATGAACACAGTTCAGTTTATCAGTACATAAGACTGAGCTCTATTCCCCAGGTGTGGGGTGCAAGGATAACATGCAAACCAGCACTTCCCAAGTCTGTCTTTGCGCTAGGAATTGTGGTGTTTCTCATGCATTTATCTCATCAAATATTCATTATAATTTTATAAGCTAGCTAGGTCCTAATATTATTCCACTTTATAAATGAAGAGAGTTGGAGAAGTGAAATATCTTGCCAAAATATCTGCTATATATGGTGAGGCCAGAAATTGAAGCCCAGTCAGTTTGAATCATAAGATTGTACTCTCAACCACTAAGACATAGTGTGTCCCATGTTTTAGGATTGTCTTTTTCTCTTGGAAGGGAATGAAATGCTCTGCGTACCAGAAGCAAGAGTGTGCTAGATGCCATGAATGCACACTGAAACTCAAAGTTTAAAACCAGCTCAGGTTCTGCTCTGGGTCAACCCTATAAGCTGGGAGGTATCTGGGGTTATATAAGGTAAATTCTCCTCCCAAGGTCTCAGGCAAATGCCACCAAAATGAACAAGGACTTCACTCTAAGCCCTTTCCCAGTGCACAGATTATGAAAAGGCATTAGAGAAATGAGGACTTTCTCCCTGTTGTCCAATGCTCTGAATTGGTGAATGAAATTGATAGGTCAGGAGCCACCGGCCCCTGAAGTTTATTACTCCAGTCTTTGAGCAGATCCAGCCTGCACTCTAAACACAGGCCACAAACCATGAGGCTGGGGCCTGACGATCTTCCTGCTTCTGCATGGCCCCACAGGACAGACCGACCCTGTGGCCTCAGAAAGAATTATGAGATCTGGCATCCTGTAGTGAAAGCAACAGCCATCTTCCCTCAGTCAACTGCCCTTGACACACAAGAAACATGATTCATGATTCATAAGAACTATTTCTTTCTTCAGAAGGAACCCTGGGCTCTGCTTTGGGCCCAGGAATAAATTGGCCATAGTCAATTCTCCTGGAGAAGTGGTTTCCCAACCACATAATTCTTCCCTCTGAGGACAATGGCTTTGCTCAGTGTGGTAAAGGGGAAGTTTAACCAAAGGAAAACCTGAGCTCACACTGATAAAATATCAGTGTTATCAAGGGACCAGCAGATGTGAGAGCTGACACTCTTGCCTTGCGGTGACTTGAGGAGCACCCTTTGTATACATTTTCCAACTGCCCCTAAGCATTGATGTCCCCCCACCAAAAAAAAAAAAAAAAACAAAAAAAAAAAAACGTAGTATAATGCTGGAGTTCAAGAAACTTGGCCTTTTTGACTTAAACTTCTTCTCCAATCCTCCCCCATCACCCACATAATGATGTTGTCTTTACCAAGGCTCATAAAAACGTATTTACTAAAGGACATGGAAGTCACCTCTTTGGGGTCAGCCTGTGTGGCACTGAGGAAGCCACATATGACCTGGAGTAGCTGCTGGCATTGACTATTAAATGCCAGCTAAGCACCGAGGAACATCTAGATACCTATATTTGTTCTCTCATTTTATCCCCACAAAGCTCTATCAGGAGAGTAGTATTTGTCTATTTTTAGAAACAGGTTCAAAGAGTTAAGCAAATTTCTTAATGTACCATAGTTATAGAGTAGGACTTAAACCAGGACTATTTGAACCAAAGAAGCATATGTAGGCTGCCACGCAAATGTTTCTACCTATGATAACATGGGAACCAGGCCTAAGAAAAAAGAAAATGGAACCCAAGTATGTTTTTGTGCAGATTTTAGAAAATCTACTGTTTCCTTTAAATCCCAAAGTACAGTGATTTTTCTGATTAAGAAACAGAGATGCCCATGTTTGGTCTCCAAGTGGGGAGTGTTGCCACTCTGGCCAAGAACTTCACTTGCAGGGAGACCCTTTAAGTGTGAAGATGGAATGATGAGGGTCAGGAAGTCTATTTTTCATCTCTAAGGGAAACATGACCCAAGGCTGGCCCTCCAGCCCCCCTCTCTACCCAACCCATCAAGGTGGGCACCATGGAGGCCCTGTCACATCACGATGTCATGGCACCTCCACAAAGCAGGGCTCCCCTGGGCCTCTAGACTGGACAGTCCCTCACTCCAGGAGTAGGCCCCAGAGAATGTCTTGCTCATCTTCTCCTCCATCTTAACTACTTCACAGGAAAAAAAAAAAAATGACCAAGTTTAAGCACAACCTATTATATTAAATTCCACTAGACAAATGCATTAGATAAATATTTATTTTCAGCCTGGTATAGTATATGCACATTGATATTGTACAAAATGGTCTTTCATCATGTGGGAAAATATTATAGCATCTATCTTGTTCTAGTTTTTTGATATATGGTTTATAATACATACAAAAAAATTACAACAGATTAACAAGATAGACATAAGTGATATTTGTAAAAAACAGTATATAAATATTTGGGAAGGCACATGATAAAAGTTCTTTTTTTGAACTGATAGATGATCATAAAAGTTTAAAAACAGCTATGATCTGATGGGGAGACCTATGTGACCAGAAAGCTGTGCAAAGCCCCATTGGAATGATGACAAGGCTGTATTTGTACATGGGCCAAGGAAAGAGAGTAAGGGGTGCAGAAGAACTAGACTGTTATAAAACAAAAGTAGTATTTAGATAAACAAATTAATTGTTTAGAGGTGTAAACTGTCATTAGATATAATTTTTAATAATTTAGTCATTGTAGTACTATTTAGATACATTTATTTGGCTTTTCAGAGTTCCATTTTCCCTTTTGTTCTCACAGGAATTTGTAATATCTTAGAGATATTAGAACATAATTTCTAAGTGTAGAATCCCCCCAGTGCAGTGAAAGCCCGATTGTACTGGAAGCTCTCCACATTTCCAGACACAGCCCCTTTCTACTGCCATAGCTTAGAGTCCAAGGGGAGAAAGGGAGGTGAGGTGGGGCCAAGGCCTCCCTCCTTGGACAACGGCAGACCCCACCTCCTGGCTGCAGCAAGATACAGCCTTTCCTCTCAGCTCTCCTGCTGCCTGAGGTTCAAACTTCATGCTCCCTCCCTGTGGTGAGTGTCTCCTCACCTCCTTTCGTTCATTCAGAGAATCAAGGCAATGCCCATCCCAGTCTTGGAGTCATTCTAGAGCTCTCTCACTCCCTTGTCACCAACGGATGCACCTCTCCAGATCATCAAATTGTCCTCTGGAGCCACCTCCTAAATAGTCCTCCTGTTGCCTTCCCTCTGACTTGACTACTGTGGCCTTCCTTCCATTCTCCCTCATTCATTGCCCATGACAGCATTCCTGCTTCTATCTAATCTCCACTCTGCGGAGTAACCTTTCTAAAGTACTAATGGGATCCAGTTGCTGCTGTTGTTGAGATGTCCTTCACTGGTTCCCCAGTCCCTAACCTGGTAAAGAGTGCCATCCACGGTCTGGACCCAAGCCTGAGCCCTCACCACTTCCACCCAGGCCACCAACATTCCAAGTGTGCACAAATGCCATTGCCCAGTTCCTTTCTAGACCTTTGTTCAGAATGTCCCAGATACACTTCCCTTTCCTTCTCTAATGTAAAATCCTTTCTGCCCTAAACAGCCTTGCTTAATGTCACTTTGGGGACTCAGTTCCTAGACCACAGGAAGAACTGATCGCATTCTCTTCTATGTGTCTCCTGCACTACAGGTCTATTGCCCTGTTGTCTCTATGTTTGCATAGCTATCTACCCTGTTGGACTAAGAGCTCCTTGAGGATCAAGGATTACGTCTGATCATTGCACTCTCTGTGCAGCAGTTCCTGACAGCTCTGAGTACCACAGTAGCTCAACCAAATTCCTTCCTTTACTGGTCTTTGCTGCCTCAATTCCTCATGAGCTATGACATTGCCCTCACTAGGAGGTGTAAGGGCACTCAGACTGGAAATGACCATTACTGGATCTAAACATGACTGCCTGACTGCCAACAAATTCCCAGTAAGGGTTAAGAAATACGTGTTGTTTTGGGAATCTGGAGACAAGCCCTCCTAGCTGAAGCGTCTGGATTCTGGTCAAAGTAACCCTCCAGGGAGCCATTAATGCTCACTCACAATTGGGCTGCAAGATAAAAACCTGTTTTCCACCCTTAACCTCAATACTCTTTTAGTGGTTCAGAGAGCTCCAGACATATGTTGAAATGGCAAACACTGTCAGAAATAATTGGCACATATGGGAAAGGGAGGTAGAACCTAGCGATGTTGAGATGCATTTCAGAGATTAACGTATTTTGTGGGTCCAAGAACAAAGGTATTTGGAGTGAAATCCACACTGGCAGAAGCAATTAGGGAGGGGCTGTCTGTGCCTTAGATGCATCCTCTTGTCATCACCAGGATAGTGCAAATAAGGTTGTTCTCCATCCCACACCAGAAAGCTGTCACTTTCTTTCTGTTCCTTTCAAGTTCCCTGTGTGTTCTTCCTCCCTTCCCCTTAATCAGTCACTCAGCTCTAGGGCATGTCGGTTCCTCTGTATCTTTTCCAGAGACTGAGTGAATAAGGAGTGGTGTAGACTTTTAGGCAATGGAAGAGAGATGGAGCCTTAGGAGGAAGAAACTAAGAGTATGAAAGGGGAGCCCCAATAGCTGACTACTTCTTGCTCCCAGACTCAACTGTAGGGCCTTCAGCAACTTTACTACCTAAGACAAAGGATTGATCAATGCTCCAAAAATTCAGCCTTAGCTGCTACAAAAGACTAGCTAGCACTCAGTGGGTGGGAGATCCCTGGGGAAGTCCTTTCCTCTAACCATAGCCTACTGGCCTCATCCATGGAGAATGGAATGGAGAGATGACGTTTGTCTTTTAAAGGTCAAAGCTGCCTGCAGCTGGTAGGGCTCATGGCAGAGCCCTGATATCTGGTTGGCATTACTGAAAGCAAGCATGGGGTCCTATATTGGGTTTAAGAACATTGCATATAGTTGTATAGATTGTGTTCTTCTCAAATTTAAGAGATACCACTTGCATAAATGTCATGGGGTGATAGTCACATACACTCTAATTAAATGGAACCCCGTAGAGTTGCGCAATACACAAGCTACATAATGGTGAATGGTAGCCCTGCCTAGGGAGAGGTTCAGATATGCCAGAGCTTGCATCAGATATGGATGAGCTTGCTTTCTGATTGGGAAGGACACATATAAACTGTGGGTACTTTCTCTTTCAGAGTGAAAATCAGGACCCATGGTTGACAAAATAATCTTTTTGATTTGTGATGGTACTGATAGTGTGCACTCTTAAAGAGTACAAAAATACATTATTTTTTGTTAAATAATTAAGTAATTTTATCAAAATGAATAAACTTAACATTATATTGGAATGAACTTGGAATGCTTATACAGATAAGACACTACAGAGATATTGTATTCATCAGCTCAGGCTGCCATAACAAAATGCCACAGCCTGGGTAGCTTAAACAACAGAAATTTATTTTCTCACAGTTCTGGAGGCTGGGAAATCCAAGATCAAGGTATAAGCCAATCTGTTTTCTGGTGAGGGCTTCCTTCCTGGCTCGCAGACACCCACCTTCTCTGTGTGTCCTCACGAGGCAGAGAGAAAGAAAATGAGCTCTGGTGTCTCTTCTCTTCTTATAAGAACAACAGCCATATTGTATTAAGGCCCCTATGACTTTAGGTTCTTATGACATCACTTAACCTTTATCACCTCATCACAGGACCTATCTCCAAATACAGTCCCATTGGGGATTAGAGCTTCAACATACGAATTTTGGGGGGACACAAACATTTACTCCATTACAGATATCAAATACAATTCCCTTGCCCCATAAATCTAGCCCAATATACAGCCAGCTCCTAAGATGGTCCCTCATAATTTCTCCTTCCTGATATCCATGCCTTTGTGTAATCTCCTCCAACACTGAATAGGGCTGAGCTCTGTAACCAATAGGAGACTGTGGGAATCTCAGTATGTGGCTTTTGAGGCTTGATCAAAGACATTGTGCCTTCCACCTTGCTCTTTTAATTCACTAGCTCTAGGGTAACTTGTCCACTGTCTAGTCAGGTCAGCCAAGCAGCTCTACCAGGAGGTCCACATGGCAAGAACTGATGTATACATTACCTGCAAAGTTTTTAGTCAAGTTGTATTGGCAGAAGCACTGCCAAGCTTGGATAGAAAAAGAGACAGTATAAAATGTGAAGGAGTCTTTGGACATCCAAACTTCCAAAGGTGGGAAGCAGGCCATGAAAAGCACTCAGCTGAAAAAATATGCTACCTTTCACGGAAAAGGTAGAATGACCAAGAGGGTGGAACCAAGAGCTCGGTTAAAGCCTGCACAGCAACACTGGTGCTGTGTGGTGAGTGTGACAAACTGCACACGCACAGCTGCCCCATAGTACCGCCTGTTTATCACCAGAAAGAAGTGTCACCAGAATTTTCATGCAAAATGAAAGAGAGCTCTTGGTACCAAAGCTTTAACAGTTACAATGAGCTGAGACACTCTGGAGGAAGCGTGGGATGGTGGAAGGGTCTCTGGGGTCTAGAACCTTGCTCTGCCCCTAACTGGCAGTGTCACCTGACACAAGAGACATCATCGTCTCTCAGCCTCAGTTTCCTTATCTGTACCATGGCAGTAATAACACTGACAACTTGACAGTGTGTAGGATTGTGAGCACTAAAGAGCAGATGTATATAAATCAAAGTGTTTTTGTTCATTTGTCCTTCCTTTGGAGGGACCATTTTGGGGCAAATGGGAGATGTAGTAAAGAGCTGTTTATGTTGAATTTTTGCCAGGGTGACATTTAATATATTAAGATTCAATTGACATTTTAGACTTACAATTTGGAGGGACACGAGGTAATATCAAACTCTTCTGACAGGTAGTGTTAATAATATGTTTTTCTCCCCAAATTGTGACATGATGTCATGGAGTCCACAGCACAAACCTCAATTTCCATTTTAATTTGTATTAGAAAGAAATACAGGCAAACAAGCATGCTTTTGCTAGCAAAAGTGATCCAAATATTTCCTGGGACTTCCTCTCCCACAGCCCTCCCCTCAAAGAATGTCTACAAATAAGCAACAGATTATATAGATGTTAGGGCTCAGGTTCCATCTTCATCCATCTTCAGGGCTCCAGGACCTTTGCTGAAGCCACCACCCCAGCCTGCAAGCCCCGCTTGCACAGCCTCTGCTCTCCTAGGCTTCCAAGGTTAAGCTCAAAGCTTCCCTCCTCCCTCCAGCCTTCTTTGACATCCTCAGGCAGAGTTAGCAGTCGCCACAGACATTCCACTCGCCCCTGCCCTAGAACTTTCACCATCCTGTCTGAGTACCGGCACTTTTATACAGTGTATGCCTACCCCTGACTTGTAATTCACACCAAAGACCTTGAGCTCCTAGAGGACAGAGAGCATTATAGTTTCAGTTTATGTTCTCTAGTCAATAACACACTGTCTGGCAGCTTTAACATGATGTTTATTTATAAAGGAAGGAAGGAAGGAAGGGAGAGAAAGAAGAAAAGAAGGAGAAAGGGAAGGGAAAAGGGAGAAGGGATGAGAGAGAAAGTGGAGTTACTGCTTATCTGTTATTTTTAGGAACTGTTCTGTTCGGTTTCACTAAAAGTTAATCATCAGAGGTATTATTGTCTCCATTTTACAGAAGAGGAAACTGAGGCTTAGAAATTGCCAAAGATTATGCAGCCAGGAAGGGGCAGATAGATACAAAATGCTGCGGTAGGTAAGGGAAGGAAACTGGAGTAGAGAATGATGAGGAGAGGAGGTGGCCGAGGATCTGGGCTACACCCGGGTGACCGTAAGAACTGACGCTATTGGTGTGCACAACAAAGTCCAAGCAAACAAGGCCATTGGAAGGGAGTTGGAGCTGTGTTGGGATTTGCAGGGGTGGGGGTAGAGGGTGTGGGGTAGGAGTAATTTTTATCCAGCATTTTTGGAGCAGCAGAGCTAATCAGAAGTGAGGCTGCAATACTGCATGAGGCTGCGGCGAAAGGGAGACCACAGGCCAGCCCTGTGCCCTCTCCAAAGCTGGCCAGTTACCGCTGTTACTTGTGGGCATAAAGACAGCTCCCTGAGGCTCAGCAGAGGAAGCAGGTTTGCTTTCAAATAGCATCTCCCAGCCAGGACATGTCCACACGGAGGGTGTTCTCCTGACCTGGCTGGACTCAGGCTCCCTCCCAGGTAACTCTCCTTTGCCAGTCTAAATGGCTGTCTTTCCTTTTCTCAGTCTGAGCAAGCTCTGTGTGTCCTCCTCTCCTGTCATAGCCTCAATTACAAGGTACAAGCTCATGACTTCCACAGCCTGTCTCAGCTTCACCCTAGATTTCTCCTCTGAGCTCCAAACCCACACTTGGAACCACCCACTGGGCAGCGCTAGTTGACTGTGCCATACTCGTGGCTCAGTCTCCAAACCCACTTTATTAGTAATAAATTGAAATTTAGTTCTCCACCCAACTGTGAATAATTGGTTCTAAACGTGGAAGTGGACTGATGAAAGAAGGATGATTCATATCGACCCTTAAAAGCCCAATATTCCCCACTTTACAGATTGGGAAATTGAGTCCAGAGCCCAGAGGGTCCGAGTCTCATCTAAGGTCATTCGTATTAAGTAACAGAGTTGAGATCTAAACCTACATCTTTCTGAAACCCCAACCTATGATTTTTCATTATGGGATTCTTGGAGAGGTTGGATTTAAGTTGGAATGATTCATTTAACCATGTTGGCATTAAATGTAAGGCAATTTATTGGGAGCTTTGAAATTATTGGGGATGAAAGACAGCTTTAAGTATCAGTGGCCATCATTACTACCACCCACCTCTTGGTTTTGGATAATAACAGCAGTTGCCTCCATCTACCAACTTCAGCCAAGCAGCCTCCAGAATTTTGTGTTTCAAATGTGTAAAACTAGGCCTCAACAAACAACATCAACAAAATTTTGTCCCCAATACTTAAAATTTATTTCCAATACTTAAAATAGAAATGTCAAGGAATGTGTTGTCTTAGGTAAACTGCATTTATGTATGATAAACCAAAGATTTGCAAGAGAATAATTTAAAAAGACTCAGGATATATCCCTTTTGTACTTCAAAAGCCACTTGGTCCTGGGCCCATCAGGCAAAGGGGTTATTATGGTCCCATGTGGGAAAAGGCGGGTGAGGCCGGAATGTGCCCAGTAAACATGAAACCCCATCCACAGAGCTCCACTTGCTGCCGCTGCTCTGGTGAGGCTAATTGGAGGAGAACAACTTTTTTGAGAAAGGAAAGAAATTTCTGGATTTGAAGCAGATGTCTGAAACTTACCGAATCTACAATGCAGCCTTTTAAAGGAAATATTGCAATAATTAGGAGTCCGGTTTGAAGTCAATGTGTTGCTATAAAAATTAAGGATGTTTACAACTGTGGGAAGGTTCTCTTTAAAAACTCAATTCTGATTCCAATTTGCTAGCAAATTGCATCCTGGCCCCATGGAGGGAGTGACCAGGGGACCTGGTTAATATATCAGGATGCTCAGTGTCCAACGAAGAGAAAGATGTTCACTTACTGTTTATGAAATGTAAATATGAATTCCCATGTATGACCCCGAATTCGTTTGCAGAGTTTTATAACCCAAAAACATAGTTTGAGCTTTGGAATCAAACAGAATGCTTTCTCAATTGATTAAAAAATGAAAACAAAAACAAACCAAAAAAACACAAAAAATACAAAGCAAAACAAACAAACAAACAGAAAACCCAGAAGACTTGGCTTTCCTTGTGTGGTCCCTAGAATAAGAAATCTAGTGTTTGCTAAAATTACCACGATTTCTCGGATATTGGTTGGTCAGGAAACACTGTTTTACACTCAATTTCAGTTTATTCAAGGACAAGAAATTAGACAACATAAGTATTGAATTTTCATGCAATCATGGATCATCATTAAGTATCTGGAAAAAATAGTTTTACTTGCATGAACCAAACATGCCCCATGCTATAGTAAAGGAGTACAAATCCAGTTTCTACGACTCAGTAGCTCTGTGGCCATGAAGTTTCTGAACTTTGATTCCTTGACTATACTGAGGACGATAATATCTACCTTTCCTTGCTGTTTTGGGGAGTGGATTGCAGCAGCATATGGGAAGCAGTTACTGCGGCACTGACACACTCTGGGTACATAAGCAGCAATGACATCCCCCGCCCCAGCCGCCCACACACATTCTCAACACACACAGCTTTATTTGCTAGGTGCTATATTTATATTTCAGTAGGTCAATGTCATTGTTGGGACAAGACATCTTATAGCAGTTCAGAGAAGCAGGGAAGAAAATGGTGTTAGAGTCAACTAAATAATTCCCAATAGCTCTTCTCCCTTTTCGTAAGAGAAGCCCCAAGTTCTAGTTGGGACAGCACTGCTCAGCCCAGGGCTCTGTTTCCCTGCTTCTCTTGCAGCAAAGAGCACCACGTGACTAGATTCTGTCCACGTGTGCAATTTCCACATCTCTGCTTGCCCTCCGCCCCTTCTTTCTTTTCTCCCCTGGGCACACATTATGCAATGGTAGTGAGTCCATTTTACCCCATAGTTGAAGTCGACACCCCAATGGCTAGAGGGACAAAATAGAAGCAGCTGGGATCCCTGGATGACTTTGTGGAGCAGAGCTTCCTATCCCTCTGGCACCATCTGCCACTTCACACTTTTACATAAGAGATTAAAATAAAGCTATTTTGTATCAGTCATTTTTATTTTGCTCATTGTTAAAGCCCCTAAACCCAATATCCTATCATAGGAACTTATCTTTATTGTGTTTAAAATATATATTAGATCATGTCAGTCCTTTGATCCAGAAACTTCTGTGGCTCCCTACTGTGCATCAGTGGATTAAGACTGGCAGTTCTGAGGCAGAGGGGAGACCAGCCTGGCTGCAGTGGTGGGCAGAGGTGGCTGGATAATGGAAGATAAGCTTAGAGAGGTGAGTTGAGACTACTTACAAGGGGCTTTATTTGATTATGAAGCCAACCTCAGGTTCTTAGGTTTAGGAAGTAATTCTTGGGATTTTCATCTAATCTGGCTGAATACTGGATGATTCAGTGTGATTCAGGAATTTATTTTTTTAGAGGTTTATTTTGAGTATGCAAACAAACATTGCATTGGCCCTGAGCAGATTCTTCAAGGCCCACCTCAACGCCTGATTCTTAAAGATTCCCCTCATTGCCCTGAATTAACTCAGGTTGAATCACAAGTTTTCCCTATACTCCACAGTGTTTGATCACTCATTCACTTATTCCAAGTTCATCAATTTAACAGAGTCTTACTGAGCACTTACTAAGTGCCTAGTCTGTACCAGGTATCGAGAATACAGATATGCATGAAACCTGACCCTCTGCATCAGGAAGTTTGAGGTCTAGAATCTATTAATCCTTATTGTCAGGAACTGGGATCCCCCTCCATGGTGGGTCTTTTGAAAGTGCTGTTAATAGAGAGACAGCCTTTGTCTTCTGGAAGCCCGTGATCCACAATTATTATTAAATACAGTCTTCATTTCGTTCTGCCTTGTAATTACAGATAGTTGTGTTCTATGCTTGGCCCTATCACTAGACTGTGAGTTCCTTCCAAGTAAAACCTATGTTGTATTTATCTCTAGCCCTCTCCACACAAATATTTCTTGCCTAATATGTAGCAAATATTCTACAAATATTTGCTGAAAGGAAATGCAACCCACACCGCAAAAGGCGTCACTCTGAATGTAGACGTCTCCATTCTACAAAATCAAGGCACGTGCAAAAGCATTTTTAATTTCTCAGTCATCCTTAAGCAGCATCGAACTGGTTATTACCAAGAGAATAATTTTAAAACACAAAGCAGTCACGACTGCTGTAATGTTCCTCCTCACTTTTCCTTTGTTAACGGCAAGAGATGGTGATAATTCATTTCTCCTCGATGTTTTCCAGAAACTCCTTTGCAACTGGTAAAACTCAAGTGGTTTTTATACTTCATTTATGAGGCAATAACTGAGTAAGTAGTTTTTACACTTCATTTATAAGGTAGCAACTGAGCTACATGTGTAAAAGTTATTTTGAACTAATTTTTCAAGACAATTTCAAAGTTTAGTACCCAAACCTGCATTTTCATAAAAGAACAAATTCATGTTTCAATTCACATCTTCATTTTTAACTAATTTTATTTAGAGGAGGACAAAATTAGTTTGGAAAACATATACTTAAAACGTATATTCTAATTAAAGCACCAACTATAATAAAATATTAATTTTTCAACACTGTTAATCAAGTCTAACTTATAGTGACACATGCAGGCCAGAGCAATACCGCCTTTAAAATATAACACATCAATTCGTTCTAAATGTCCAACCACTAAAGAGAAGATAGGAGGACTGGTCTTAAAGATTGAGTATAGGAAATCCTTAAAACGTCTTTTAGAAACCCAAGGAAAAGTCCCCACGAAAGCATCAAATAGAAACACTTGCCTAATACTAACCTCAGTTAAGCACAGTGCCTCTAGCAATTACCCAAAATATATAAACCAATGGCCTAACATAGTTTTTTATTGGTGGTTTACAAAGAAAATGCAGGGTTTATTTCAGCTGGAAGGGGGAAAAAAAGTCAAAATAACTGTCTCATTAGAGAAACACTCAGTGGTCTTCTTTAACTCAAGGCCTTAAGGCCTTTTGCTTAGATGATTAAAAGAACCTCTCAACTGGCCTCCCACTCCCCTAAATGCAAGCCCTCCTGAATATGAAGGCCAGAATGAGCTGTCTAAATTGCAAATTTGACAATGTCACTCCTCCACTGAAAATCTTTTACAACTCCATCGCATTCAGGATTCATAAAATGGGACACAACAGTGGTTTCCAAGCAGGGGCCCAGGGACCCATGCTGGGCCACACTGCTATGTTTTCATGGGTCCATGGCTAAATGACACAAGAAAAGTACAACATAGCATGTTGTTTATAAAGCCAAATTAAATAGGATTGATTTGATTTATTAAAAATATGGTTCTCTTTTCTGAGATTATATCAGTCTAACTTATTTTGGTTTTGTGTTTTAATGCTCTTATTTGGCAAAGTTAAAATTTGGCTTGACCAGGGCTCTGCAACCCTTCTTGCTGACTGAGCTCCCCATCTGCTCTCACTGACCATGCAGACCTCTCTGAGTGTCACGTCCTCCATCAGAACCATGGGCTGGGATGACCAGCACCAGCCTCCACCAAAGAGCCACCTCCCCCGTCTCCAGGGTGAGTCCCATACAGGTCCACTGGCTCTTGTGTCAGCTTCTGCGTCACATAGGAACTAATGGAGCCTCAGAGATACCAAGACCTTTCTGCCTGGCGTGTCTCTCTGTCCTCAGAATCGAGCTTGGACCACTCTGTCTTATCAGAAACAAAAAGTGAGCAGGGGAAGAACCCCTTCATCCCATTATCTCAATTACTTGTCTTAATGATCTCTTTAGGTAAATACTGTTATCACACTCATCTTTACAGGTAAAGAAGTGGAGATATAGGAAAATTGTTCTTCACTCACAGTGCTGTGGCTAGCAAGTGGAAGAGATGAGACTTGAACTTCAGTAATCAGACTCTTATTCATTCCTCTATCTCCAGTATCCAGCAAAGTTCCTGACACATAGAGGGCATTTGATAAATAACTTAAGTGAGTGAATAATTTGTTTTTCATTTTTTATCCTCATTAAAAATAAAGATAGTTTATGTTTTTTTCTGATAGTAAATACACTTTCACGTTGTATGAATTTCACACATGTTAAAATGTAAAGAAAGAGTCCCCTGAAATCTTTTCACTAAGAAGTAACTTTGTTAACATTTTGATCACCATCATATATAAACCAATGGCACATTCATGGTAATATTGGGGCTCAGAAAATGGTACCCCCAGTATGGCATTTTGTTACGCTGAACTGAAGAAGAGGCCTCAAGCTCTCTCTGAGTCACTCCCCCCAAGGACTCTCTCAAAGCCAGGATGAAGTTGTTCTCTGAAATTCTTTATCTACCTAAAGTCCAGACCCACCAAAAAGAACAACTATATTTCCCTCCGCTCCCTGTCAGACCTAGAATGTAATCATACCTGAACAGACCTTTCACAAGGTAATGTCATTTCTCAGGCTCATTCAAATTCCCAAGAGAACTATTTGCAAGTTAATCTCTGTTCCCTGATCCATTCATTCTCCCTACTAATCCTTTATTGCCCCTCGACAGAATTTCTCTTCTCCCCCCTCCCATAACCTGCTTTGCCAAGTTGGCACATAAGCTTCCGAATCCTGTTGGGGGGTTAGTAATCACTCTGTGGTTCTCCCCTGTGTCCACATTAATGTTAATAAATTTGTATACCTTTTCTCCAATTAATATGCCTTTTGTGAGTCGATTCTTCAGCAAAACTTCAGAGGGAGAGGGAAAGTTTCCCTTGGCCCTAAATTTAATATATACTCCATAAAAATATGCCATATAAATAGGATATTATATATGTTTTTCATAATCTACTTTTTCACTCAATATATCATGGACAATTTTTCTGACCAAAAAATACAGATCTATATATTGTAAAAATTCATAGTATTGTATCATTTGGATATATACACCATGGACTAGCCATTTCATTTCTCATGGAAATATAAGTTGTCACCAGTTTCTTTGGCTGTTATAAACCAATGCTATGCTGAATATTCCTACATATATATCTTAGTATATTTCTTTGATTATATCCTTAAGATTAATTCCTAGAAGAGGATTTGTGTCATCAAAGTATAAATATATCTTTAATTAGAATACATTTTACTAAACTGCCTAGAAAAGATACTAATTTGCTCTCCCACCAATCATGCATGAGAATGAGAGTGCCTATTTCCCTAGAGTAAGGCATTGGCAACTAGAGTAACGGTCACCATTTTTATACATCGGCAAAGAAGTTGGCTGAACTGTGCCCATGCCCTACGGCTTTGTGGAAGGCCAAACAGTGATAAAGTATGGCATCTGGCAGCAGAAAGTTCTAAGCAAAATATAGCAGAAGCTGCTTGGTTGCTTTTGTCTGCTTACACTGAGATTCGAGAACAAAGGAATCATTTAAAGATGGAATTTACAATTAAAAGGGAGTAGAGCAGAAAGATTGGGCAAATTCTCAGCCTGGCCACATAAAGAGTGAAAAAGCTTGTTCAGGAGAGAAAACCAAAGGGCATAGCCCAGGAACTATTTGCTAAAGAGATTAGCATGGATAGAAGGGAGTCAGATGCTCTTCCTTAAGACAATGGAAGAAAGACCCTGGAGGCGTTTCGGAGATCTTCATGGCTGTCCCCCCCATCTTAGGCCTAAGAAGGCAGAATGGTATAAAGTAACAGGCCCCAGAGACTCTCCATGGGCTCACTGTCCAGGGCCACCTCTACACTCTGCTCCCTGCACCATGGCTGCCCTTGCCATGGCTCAAGTGACCCCAGGTATGCCTTGTGTTGCAGCTTCAAGAAGGTCCAAGTGTAAACCTTGCTGGTGTCCACATTCCACTCAGATTTCAAAGGATGTCTTTGAAAGCCTAGGGACCTAGGTATAGACTTGTCACAGAGCAGAGATGCCTCAGAGAGTCTCCACTAGAGAAATGCCAAGTGGAAATACAGGGTTGGAGCTGCCAGAGAGAGCCCCCACCAGGGCAATGCTTAGTGGAGCCATAGGATGGGACTGCCACAGAGATACCAGCACTGTGGAGTCGCTGGCAGCATGCAGAGTCCACCTGGGAAAGCTTTAGGCAGTGGACTCCAACTTGGATGAGTAGCCATACGTGTAGGGCGGCCTGAGGCATTGGGGGCCCAACCTCCACATCAATGTATCCCAGAGGTGGCACATGGAGTCAAAAGAGATTATTCCCCAGATTTAATATTCAATGTCTACCCTACTGGGTTTTGAACTTGCTTGGATCCATCCCTCCTTTCTTTTTGTCTATTTCACCCTTTTGAAATGGGAATGTCTGTCTTACACCTGTATCACCTTCCTATCTTGGAAGTAGATAACTTGCTTTGATTTCACAGGCTTACAGATGAAACTCTGGACTTTGGACTCCTAAATTTGTTCTGGAATGAGTTAAGATTTTGGGGCTATAGGGTTGGAGTAAATGCATTTGTATGTGAGAAGGATGTGAGTTTGGGGGACCAGGGGCATAATACCAGGGTTTGAGTTTTTGACTCCTCCAAAACTCATGTTGAAACTTAATCCTCAGTGTGGCAGTATTGTAAGGCAGGGCCTTTAAGAGGTGATTGAATCATGAGGGCTCTGCCCTTACAAATGAATTAATGGATTATCAGGAGAGTAGGACTAGGGGCTTCACAAGAGAAATAGAGACCTAAGCTAGCACACTCAGTCTCCTTGCCATATGATGTCCTGTGCTGCCTCAGGACTCTGCAGACAGTCCCCACCAGCAAGAAAGCTGTTACCAGATGTGTCCTCCCCAACCTCAGACTTCCCAGACTCTAGAACTTTAAATCATTATATGTTATCCAGTTTCAGGTATTCTGTTATAAGCAACAGAAAACAGACTATGACAGCATCAATATTTTTAAACTAACTTATTGAGATATATTTTATATATAACAAAATTTACCAATTTTAAGGATACAATTCAACATAGCCACCATCACAATCAAGATATAGAACATTTCTGTAACCCTTGAAATGTCCCCAGGCAGCTTGTCACCAGTCATCCCATCTAACAACTGGTAACCACTGATCTACTTTCTATTATCATCATTTACCCTTTTCTAGAATTTCATATAAATGAAAACACACAATATGTAGTCTTTTGTGTATGGTTTCCTTCAGTTTAATTAGTACTTTTGGAGATTCATCTATGTTATTGTATGTATCAATAGTTCATTTATTTTAGTTATAGTGTGCCATTGCATAGATATTCCACAATTTTCTTATCCATTCACCAGTTGGTGCACACTTGAAATATTTTCAGCTCAGGGTTATTATGAATAAAGCCATGTGAACATGCAAATATAAATGTTTTGGTGGACATATGTTTTTATTTCTTTTGGGTAAAAATATAAGAGTGAGACTTTTAGGTGAAGTGGTAAATGTATATTTAACATTATAGGAATTGTATAATTGTTTTCCAGTGTTACTGTACAATTTTGCTTTTCCTCCAGGCATGTACAAATGTTTCAGTGTTTCCCATCCTTGACAAGATTTGATTTTTGTCAGTCTTTTTAATTTTAGTCATCCTACTGGTTATATAGTGGTATATCATTAAAGTTTTAATTTAGATTTTCCTAGTGACTAATGATGTACAGTATCTTTTATGCATACATTTACCATTTGTATATCTTTTTAAATAAAGTATCTCATCCAAACTTTTGCTTTTTTTAATTTGAGAATTTGTCTTCTTTATATGATGTTGTAAGAATTTTCTATTTATTCTGAATATATATATATATATATATATTTTATATATTCTGGATATAAATACCTTGTAAGACATATGTTTTGCAAATATTTTCTCTTAATGTCTAACATTTGTCTTATCACTGTCTTATGAAGAGTAAATATTTTAATTTTAACAGTCTAATGTTTTTATTTTTTATTTTATGTCTTATATCTGTTGCTTCCTAGCTAAGAAATCTTTACCCATGCCAAAGATACAAAAGAATTTATCTTTTAGAAGTTTTACACTTTTAGTTCTTATATTAGGTCTATTATCCATTGTGAGTTAGTTCTGCTGCTTTTGAATTGTATGTCTTATAAATGCCAATTTGGTCAAATTGGTTTATAGCATAGATCAATTCTACTCTGCCCTTAATGATATTGACTTTCTCTTTTCCAGTTAGATGTCCTTTATTTCTTTCTCTTGCCTGACTGGTCTGGCTAAGACTTCCAGTACAATATTGAATAGAAGTGGTAAAAGTGGGCCTCCTTTGTCTTGGTCCAGTTCTTAGGGGGAATGCTTTCAACTTTACCCCATTCTGTAAGTTTGAATCAAATTTAGAAAAAGAATTTCAGCCATTATTTCTTCAAACGTCTTTTTCTGCCCCATGTCTCTGCCTTCTCCTTCTGTGATTTCACTAACATGTATGTTGGTTAGCTTGATATTGTTCCTCACGTCACCAATGCTGTGCTTATTTATTTATTTTTATCTGTTTTCTTTCTCTGTTTCATTTTAGATAGTTTCTGTTTATATATTTTGGTGTTCACGGGTGGTTTCTTCCACATGTTTAATGTGCTACTAATCTTTTGTGGGTTGTTTTGGGGGTTAGATATTGTATTTTTCATCTCTTGAAGCTCCACTGGATCTTTTTTATCTTCCATTTGTCTTATCATCATGTTCATGTTTTCTTTTACATTCTTGAATTTGAGTATAATAGTTGTTTTAATGTCTTCTCTGCTAATATCATCATATCTATCATTTTAGTGTCTGTTTCTATTGATTGATTTTTCTGCTGGTCATGGGTCATATTTTAGGGCTTCTTTGCATGCATGTTGATTTTTACTGGATGCCCAATGTTGTTGATTTTATGTTGTCATGCTCTGGATTTTATTGTAACTCTTTAATTAACATGATTTTTTTTTCCGTGGCATTCAGTTAAGTTACATAACATAAGCTTGAGTCTCTCTGTGATTGCCTTTAAACTTTGTTTGGGAGAACCTACAGCAACTTTTAGTCTAGGGCTAATTTAGCCCCATTCCTGATCTATACTAAAGACTATATCCACTATTAGCAGTCCTTCACAAACTCGCATAATTATTCAGCTTACTACTTTCTGCTGTTTTTCCTCCTCTTCTCCCCATCTTACAGAGTTTTCCCCATGCACAGAGAGATCACTAGTCAGTCAAAGGTTTGAGGGAGCCCCTCTGCAAGTCTTTAGAGCTCTCTCTGCAACTTACTTCTTTTTAGTATTCTGCAAATTCTAGTTCAGAAAATTGGCTTCCTGGAACTCTGATCTGTGTCCCCAACTCAGTAGGACTGCTGGGTTTTGTTTCTCTGCTCTACACTGTACCTTGAAAACTGCCTGCAGATAGCAAAATGCTCAATTGTAGGGCTCACTTCATTTATTTCTCTTCTCTTGGGGATAACAGCCCTGTTCCGCCTATTGCCCAGTACCTGAAAACAGTTGTTTCATATACTTGCCTGGGTTTCTAGCTGTTTATGGTGGAAAGGCAAGTCCCATAACAGTTAATCCTTCATGGTCAGAGGCAGATGTTGGCATCAATATTTCATAAAGTTCTTTGGATTACTCCATTGTGCTGCCAGGGTTGAGAACCAGTGCTTTAGACACATCAATATCAGTTTTGTCTTTTAAATCACTGTGAATTCTTTATATGAAAAATGATGCATCCATTTTTTGAATTTCAATGATTTTTAAAGTTGAATAACTTCTTATATTTACTGGACATTTGCGTTTTTTTTTTTTTTTCTTTTAGATTAGGCTAGTCATGATGTTTTTAACCCTCCCTTTTTTTTCTTTGAGAAATCTGCTTTTTTCTTATAGGTTTTCAGGAGCTCTTTTTATAGTAGTCCTCCCTTATCTGTGGGGGACATGATCCAAGACTCCGAGTAGATGTCTTAAACCACAGATAGTATCAAACTCTAAATATCGTTTTTTTTTTCTAAACTCACGTATCTGTGATAAAGTTTAATCTATAAATTAAGCACAGTAAGAGATTAACAATAGCTAACTGTAAAATATAACAATTATAACAACATAAGATTATAAAAGTTATACCGATTTGGTCTCTCTCTCTCTCTCTCAAATGTCTTTTTTTAATTTTTTTTTTATTTCAGCATATTATGGGGGTACAGATGTTTAGGTTACGTATGTTGCCCTTACCTCCCCTCTCCCCCGTCAAAATATCTTATTGTACTATGCTCACCTATTTTCAGACTAGGGTTGACTGTGGATAATTGAAGCCAGGTAAGGAAAACTACTGTAGCTTACTGAATTATTCATTCTTTACATTTATACTGCAAATGATTTTTCCAATTTATTATGTGTTTCAACCTTGTTTATTGTGGTTGTAATATGGTAGATGAGGAAGAGAAGGTCACAGTTTGTGCCATGAAGATGCTTCTGTTTGTATAAGTAGCCAGATATATCAGTTCTTTTGTAGTTTCTGGCTTGCATCTCATCTCATAAAAGATGCTGGTCTGTGGCATAGTAGAGGGATTTATTTCATTTTCAACAGTTTTCTTTAAGTGTCCCTCCCAAGGCACATTCCAAAGAATGGACTTCTTTTTAGTGGTACTTTGTCTTCTTTGTTTAACAAACTCTTCAAAATCTGACAGAACATATTAGAACCTATGACCTCAGACACCTGTGTATGTGCACATATGCTGGAAGTTTGCATATGTTCCAGGTCTTGGACCCCTGGTTAGTGTTAATCAGATTGTGTTGTGTTAATCAGATTTCTCTAAGAAACAGAATCAATAGGAAATAGGTAGATACAGATATAGATGAGATATAGATATAGATACAGATGTACATATAGATGGATAGCTATAATAGAAGACTTGAGTATTTGTTTCATGTGATTATGTAGGTTGAGAAGTCCCACCATCTGCCATCTGCAACCTGGAGACCCAGGAACACTGGTAGTGTAATTCCAGACCAAGTATAAGAAAAGCCTGATGCCCCAGCTTAAGCAGGAAAGCAAGAAGGAAAAAGGGATGAATTCCTCCTCTCTCTGCCTCTTCATTTTATTTAGGCCCTCAATGGATTAGATGATGTTCACTCACATGGGAGAGGACAATCTACTTTACTAAGTTCAACAGTTCAAATGTAAATCTCACCCACAAACATCCTCACAGACACACCCAGAAATAATGTTTAATGTGGGCACTCCATAGCGTGGTGAATTTGGCACACAAAATGAGCCTCATGTCTACCCTAGACCACACATGAGAGAAGACTCCATTAATGGTGTCTGTGAGTATGAGAGCCAGGAAGGCCATGGCAGACTTCCCCTGTAGTGGTATTGTTGTTGGAGGGGCTTTTATTTGGGGCATTTTTTCTCATAGGATTTCCCCCCCTACACTCAGATATTGCTACTTTACACTTCAGTGAAGTGCACAGTAGAACGGGAAAAGGTCTGAGTTTGGAATGAACAAAGGGCCGAGGTCACCTTGAGGTAAGTGAGAGTCTGACCTCTGCAGGACAGCCAACGTTTGGTCCTGTAGATTGAGACCAGTTCTGCATAAGGTTTTTGCCTGAATTCTTCAGACCTTCACATCTCTTGGAATCCACAAGAGATTCCTAGCTGGCTTTATTTTCTTAGCTCGTTTGCCCCCTTTAGTGGACACAGGAAGCCAGAGAAACTAGAATAAGAGAAATGCCCCTCCCACAGGTGCAATTAGGCTCTGGTGTAATCTTTTCCCTGGAGAGCAGGCATTTGTCATGGAGATGCTCTTGGCTACTTCGAAATGGTCACCTGCCCCATCCCCTTCCATGCTGCCCCCAGAAGCAGATGGGGATCTTTCTTGGCTCTTCACTTTGAGAACTTGATGGGGTCTCCAGAGGTAAAACCACAGATGTTCCTCCATGCAACTCTGCCTGAGCAGCCAGCAGAAAGGTCTTCCAGCCTAAGAGAGTGAACTTTAGGCTCCTTAACCCCAAAAGGGACCAGTCTTCTCTGGAGTCCAAACAGAAAGATGGCAATGGAGAGAACTGAGATTTGACAAGCAGGTAGGGCCAAGGCCATGCAAAGGAGTTTGGACTTTCTTTGATGCCTGTTCTAAGGTCAGTGAGGAACCACCTAAGGAGAGGTTGTAAGTGAGATTTTCAGATTTGCATTTCCTAAGGTCACCATGGTGCCCTGTGAAGTGGGTTTGAAGGGAATGAGTTGGGAGCCCACCACCATCATATGGGACAGAGACTGGACTGGACTAGAGTGATAGGCATGGGGATGAGATTAAGGATCCAAGTGAAGAAGCAGCACATTTAGTGACTGATGGTGGGTGGTGGCAGAAAGAGGCACGAAGTCTGGGCAGGCCCAGCACATCGCAGCCTCAAACCTCCCAGAAGTGCTCCATGAGCCTCAGCCCCAGCACAGCTCTTCCCCCTTGCTCCAAGGTGGTGATGAAGGAGGGCATAGAGGTACCTTCCAGACTCCTTTTATCCACCATCAGGCACAAGAGTCGACGTGTTCACAGGTAATTGCTGAGCACAGTCTAGTCAGATTCTAATCACACCACGAAACACTTACTTGAAATTCTTAACATGGAAACAGTCCTGTTACACTATGAAATATTGGCAAAATATAAAAAGAACCTCGTTTACATGACTAACCTGAATGTGCCAATTAAGATAACTAGCAGCAGCTTATGCAATTGTTTTGCATTTGAGAAATCTCCTCATAGAAATGGATCCAGTTGAGTACAAAGTGTTGCTCCACCACAGGCTCAGATAATGTCAGACCAGCTGGGTACACCAGCCACCTATCCCGGCATCACAGTCCTAGGAACAGCAAGAACCCACAAACCACAGTCTGGACCAGCTCTCTGCTTTCAGGAACTGGTCATTCCCATTTAAGTGATGAGGCCATTGCATCACTGAGACATCAGACAAAGCAACCCAAGCCCTTAGAGCCAAGCATTTCGATTACGGCACAGATCCCACGAAATTCTCTTTTTAAAGATAAAAGGTAAAAATATCAACATCACTTTAAGGTAAACCTTTATTCTTTTCATTTGACCTCTCTGAAATGATATTAAAAGATGAATGATAATAAAGCCTATGAAAGTTGGATAAAGATTTGGAAGGTATGAAAATACATGCATATTTATAGTCAGAGCATTTTTTTATTTCTGCCAACACTCTCCACCCAAAAGCAAGCTCTGTGTGCTGCGCTCATCAGTGCTCGGCAGCACAGACTACAACACCATGCTTTCTTCACAGGACAGAATCTGCATCTTCCTTTGACTCCAGTGAGTTCAGATCATCCTCGGAGTCATTTGCAATAACATTCACAAGGGCCCCTGATGACCATTCTTAGAACTGCTTAGGAATTTGGAATTTCCAGAGACATGGTGTTGTTGATTTCCTGAAAAATTCTTCTCTAGCATTATGTGGGTGGTCTCATTTATCTGGGCTTTCTCATTCTTCAAAGGGCTTTCCTCTTCATAGAGTCCTTCTTCAACACCTTCTAATAGCCTACAACAAGGGAAATCAGCTCAGATTTTGAGTTGCACAGACTTGGGTTTGAGTCCAATCTCCACCCCCATCTGATGGTGGATATTTGGGTGAATCACTTATCTCTATGCCTCAGTTTTCTTATCTGTCTAATGGAGGTGGCAGACTAGTCTATGAGTTTCTAGTCAATTCTGAGTTTATAGATCTAGCTCTCAGCTCCCAAAGATGTCAGTGAGAAGAGGGCTGGAGGAGAAAGTGGGGGTGAGGCGTGTGTGTGTGTGTGTGTGTGTGTGTGTGTGTGTGAGAGAGAGAGAGAGAGAGAGAGAGAGAGAGAGAGAGAGAGAGAGAAATTGTCCCTGAAGTGGTCTGACTTTTTCCAACCTCAGTTCCAGACAATGCATTAGACAACATTCCTAGGTTCACACACACCCTTCAGAGCTGTTCACAAGGAATTCAACAGACATGCAGGTAACCAAAGTTACTCTCATGAGGCGTCATAACAAAAGCATGTTACGTTCCTTTCCAAATGAACTTAAGTCAAGGGACAACCAAACCAACATCCTAAGCAGGGTTTACCCAGCTTCTTTTTGCAGCTTCCAAAGAGAGGCAGCTCATACTTCCATCTGCGGTTAACTCTAACTGTTGAAAGTACCAACTCAATTCTACACCAGTATCTTTCTACTAGATGCTAAGAAGGAATTAAGGAATTCTACTGCAACATACAATTTTAGTGATTGGAGAGGGTATCCAAAAAGCCCAAGTTCTTCCGGGGCAGTGAGTTGAAAGCTGTGCTCCAAACTCCTTTCAACACAAAGCAGTCATGGATACTCAATTTGTTTAGTCCAGAGGCTTTGTCCAAGTAGAAATAGCAACTATCTGAATTTCTTTCTCTGACTCTTTCTCCTCCTACCCCATTCTTTCTCTGCTTACTGAAGGCTAACTGTATCTCAGGCTCTGCACTAGCTCTCAAGGTGAATAATAGACAGATAATGTTTTCGGTGCAAAAGACCGTGTGAGCAAAAGCATGAACATAGGGATGTGTAAGACAGGCTCTCTCACAGGTGGAGAACCACCATCTCAGGGGAAGCATGGGCAGGAGGTAAAATCTTCTGGGGCTGAGGCCACCCTGGGGAGAGTCCACAATCTACCATCCAAATCACTAGACTAGCCGGAGTTTTGGAAAACAACACATTTCACTTTGCCAGTGTGGATACATTCTTCTTCTAAGATTGTTTATTTATGAACACACTTAAAGAGTTGTTGTACGAATAACTAATAATACAGATCATGGTAATTATCTAATAGGCCAACCAATGATTACACATGATATGAGTGTCCTAAAACTTAGGCATCAGACAGTGATGAATGGTATGATTGGAGTACACTTACGGGTTGGCGTATAAGGAGAATTTCTCACCAAAATGAACATGCAGACATGTGCACACACCCAGTTCACCTAATGAAGTCAGTCCATGTTTATGGGCTAATGGGGCTATTCGCAAACCTGTCACCCCGCTTTTAACACAGTTGTGGGTGTGGGCAAGGCCTTCTCGACCTTCTCGGTATAATCCCCTATTATAAACTGAGAGGACTAATGCCTGGGGTAACTTGGTTGGAACGAAAGCAACCTACCTGATTGGCTCATTGTCCTAATCTGGGCTCAGTTCAATGTAAGTCTGATGCTACCTGTTACTACACTCCCGTAGCTATTGTCATCCATGCAAGTCACAGTTTTCTCCTCCAGGACACCAAAAGGTCCCAGAGATGTACCCCATCGCTCGCTTTGGAAAGATTATAAACTAACCTCCAGGGAAATGCAAGTCCATGACTAAAGAGAGCCCCTGAGGCCACTCAAGTGAAAAGAACAAGCAGCAAAGGCCACAACACAGGACACAAAAGACAGAGCAAGCCAGGTGTGCAGAGAGCAAACGGAGGGGTACTTGCTCAGTGTCAAGTGGTCTCTGGGACTTGGGCTAACCATTCTCTCTAAACAGCCAAGGAAGAATGTTTGGTAGCAGCTTCCTACTGCTTTGTATAGGGGGAAACCTATGTTTTAAAACTGAGAGGAAACTCGGAATGTATTAATTTGTGCAGGAGAGCTGTTGTTGAATATTTATCAGTAGTACCTCTGTAAATTGAATTACACTTTCATCATATTAAGGACCTTGTAATATAGGAAGCTTTACATTTTCTAGTGCAGATACTTGTCAACAAAGATGTGGTTTAGGTATACTTGTGTAAACGTACATGGAATGCAGGATTTGGATGGCACTCCTAAAATGCAGAGGGCATTCTTAGTTCAAAACACTGTAGAAGCAAAGAAATTTACCTAAAATGTGTCCCCTCCCCCAGGTATTTTCCCTAATCATCTATGTCACACTGATTTTGTGGATAAAATAACAAACCGGTCCCTTAGATCTATATCCTACCGTACAAAACCTTTTTCAGCTCTCTTCGCACCTGATCCTTGTAACAGTTCTGGGAAATAAGCGGGCCGAGGCACTGGTCCCCTTTTACAGATGAGGAAGTTGAGCCTCTGAGGCTTAGCTGAGTCGGGCAGTGTCCTAGAGCCAATGTGCTGAGCGCACCTCAAGCCAGTCTAGTGTTTTGCTCCTTGGAGCCTTGCTTCTTCTTGAAGACCCGCACTATTACTGAGCTAGAAATGCATCTATCTAGTGAGCAGAAGGATTGAATTCTCTTTTCTGCTCTGTGACAAACCCACAGTGTGACCCAGAGTAGCCCTTTTCCCTCACAGTCTCTGCACTTAGTTGGGGGCTCGTTGCCGCAGATTGGGTTATGACACAGATTCCTCACTAGTCTCTCTAATTCCAGGCCCCATTCAGTGCCCTTGTGTGTGCATAGCTGCCAGAGTGGCTTTTCTGTGACACAGACCTCTGCATTTACCTGCTCATGTAAAATGCTTGGAAGGCTGTCCATCCCCTAAAAGACAAAGGTCATGCTTAATAACCTGGCTTATACAGTCCTCTGTGAGCTAGCCCCTGCCTATCTCTCCAGCCTCATTTCTTCTTCTTTCTTCCTCCATACACTGTGCTACAGACCTATCAATACGCACCACACCCAGATGTCTCTCTTCTCTGCCTCTATCACCATTTCTCTTCCTGCTTTCACCCATCGAGTTTCTGCTCCAAGACCTATGTCATGAATCTCTTTCTCTAAGAAAACATGCATGACCCCTGTATGCCCACCTTTCCTAAGTAGAGGGTGCTTTAGGTGTTTTCCCTCTGGAGTCCCATAATCTCCTGTGAATATCATCAGTGCATTTTGACTTACAAAGAAGTAACTTCTCTTTTAAGTTGCTCCTCAATTGTCTATAAAGTTTCATTTTATTTTGTTTTAAGATTATGTCTGAGTCATCTTTCAGTCTCTAGCATCTAGTATTGTACATGGCACATGGTAGATGTTAAAGAAACACTTGCTGAATACATGAATGAAGAAATGAATGTATGAATGAAAACAATTACAGTAACTCTCTGGGGTTTTCTACTTATGACATTTCCAAAATCTGATCCACGTGCATGCCCAGAACATCTTGCCAGAACAGATTTTCTTCCCCCCTTAAGGAGATTTCATTGCCTTTCATAGTGAGCTCCCTTCTAACAAGCAGCCGGAAGAACTGTGAGATGAATGCCTTGCACTCGAACCCACAGGAACAGGGAGTTGGGCAAGAGCCACTGTGGCTGTGCCGCTAATCCTGGTGGACAGCTCTGCCTGCAGTGACAACGAGGCCACCCAGGCTGCTGATTGATGTGGCCAGGGCAGGCCCGAGCATGGGTGGTCAGTCTCTGTGGCTGGCAGAGGTGTGGGTGTGCGGGAATCCGCTCCACGCCCACACAGCCCAGGACGCCTGGTCTTGCCCGGGGCAGTCTAGGGAGAAGGCCGGCCCACTCCCCCCGGAGCTGGGCAGTGCAGGGCCTTGCCACACTTTTTGGGCACTTGGAGGTTCATCCAGAAGTTGAGTGGAGAACTGCAGTGGGTCTCCCCGACTCCATCTCCATGTACTACTACTACCCAAACTACTATCGGTCACACGACCTCAGTGACTGGACACCTACCCTGCATACATATGGACTCATGTTACAGTTCCCATAACCCAGAGAGTGTGGAGGGAAGAGCACAGATGATGAAGATACATTGTCTGGGTGATGCATCCCAGCTCTGCCACTGACTAGCTCTGTGGCCTTGGGTAACCTACTTAACTCTGTTGTATCTCAATTTCCTAAACTTTTAAATTAGGCACTCATGATACCCGTCTCATAGGGTTGCTGTGTTAGCTATGGCTGCCTTTAGTTGAAAACCTACCACGTGCCAGGAGCTTTACATACCCAACCAGCTAATCCTAAACAACATCCTGCAAAGCATGCAGTAGTATAATGCCTGTGTTGTACAGAAAGATACGAATCCAGCCTGTAAGAGATCCAGTGCAGATTCTACCCAGGTCTGCCTGTGGTCAAAACCAGAGGTTTTTTTATACATGGGCTGATGTTATATCTCAGTTTGGGTAGAAACTAATTAATGTCTACTGCATAGGAGTAATTATTAATAGTGCCCTTTTCACTTTCAAAAGTGTCCTGGTTTGAACAATAAATTACATGATTGTCCTACTTGTTCCACATCTCTCCTCTGAGGAGGAGACTCTGCCTTTGTATAAAAGATATATTTTCCCTGAAACCCTGAACTGGAGAGCCATAGTGACCGGGCAAGCTACCCTGGCTTGATAATTAGATTGGGCATCTTGACTTAATGACCTGCATCTAACAGAATTTCAGGCCAGTCAAGAAGAAAATACAAGAAGAAATATAGTCTTATTTTTCTTTATTTTTGCAAATTTTACCAAAATAAATCTGCAATCGCCTGGCCTTTTCACAGATTATTGTGGATCTGGAGGACTGTTTTGTGGTATTTATCTAGTCATCTACCCTTAAACTTGAATATTCTCTCTGCAGTACTTCACAGGTCAGGACACACAGCCTCTATAGACATGGAGGGTGGTCAGTTCAGAAAACTTCTCTATGAACCTTTACTGATCTTTATTTCTGGGTTCAGAGTTCCAATTCTTTAATAACATTTCCTCTTCTTTATGAAAAATGTTGATATTAAATAGAGAAGCAAACGACAACAACAAAATAATCACAACACAAATCCAAAAGCAAACAAAAGCAACAAAACAACAACAAACAGGTGAAAACAAAGTCTATTGTATTTTGAAATCGACAATGGAAAATCATTCCAACAATGGAAAGAATGTCCATTTGGAAAAAGCTCAGGGGAGGAAAGCTGGGATCACACGAACGGTGATGACGTTTATGTCACATTATTTGTCTCTTAGATTTGCACTAGTTCGGAATCCAAAGGAGGGCAAAGTCTTACTCTCAATCCTTGCCCTCCCCCCGGCACACACCCTCAGCAGATTCCCAACGATCTCTAGCTCTTGATCTATGAGCTGAATGACCTTGGACAAAGAGACCTGGGACATAGAGATTCCCTATATCTTCCCCTCAGTATATCTAGGAGGCGATTTCCAAGGGCCCTTTCTGCTTAAAATCACCATGACTCTAATCTATTTATGGCCTACTACCTTGCATTTGGCCAAGACATTATTCAATGTAATTGTGATAAGGAATCTGCCCAGATAAAGAGAAGACCGACTGGGTCATTCTGCTTATTGTAGTCAAGCTTGGAATCCTTGATCGACACTTTCGTTTTCTTTCCTTTTTATAGTCTTTGAACTCTTGGAGGCATTAGGTTAATTTTACCATAGTATCTCCCATGCCTACTACAAGAACATATTCAATGGTTATTTCTTGAACAAATGAATGGATGAGTACATTTTTACCACCACATGGAAATATGAAATCTTGTTCTAAGTTGTAATTTCTCTTAATGATGCACGTGAAACAATAACTATCATCTGAAATCTTTTTTTAAAACTAAGTGGGAAAAATGAAGGATAGAAATAATTTTAAGTTGTTTTAATTAATTACTGTGCTTCATTTTACTAAGAGTTATTTTCAGGAAAAAATCTGAATTGCTTAGGCAGTATACAGTTGGCCTTCCATATTGACGGGGTATTGGTTCAGGACGGCCCCTCTCCCACCCCTCAGATACCCTACTCTACAGATGCTTAACACAGTTGGATCATTTTCCATGGTTGGTTGAATCCTCAGATGTGAAACCCAAGGATATGGAGGATCAATTGCATAAACTATGGCTCAGGCAGGAGACCTAACCAGTTGGCTCATTTGGCCTAATCTCAGCTCAGCTAAAATGCAAGGTTGGTGCTAAAAGGAAATACATACGACACTCCTTCACCAACGATGGGCACTGCTGTGAAAAACACTGGCTGAAAATCCTAGTTGGCAAGAAGAATAAAGGTCTTACTGAAAATGAGGTGTTAGGAAAAAATTGAAATTGCTCTAAAGATGGATTTTAAAACACAGTAAATGAAATTTCTAGGAAAAAAAAAAATCACTGTCAAAACAAACCGGTTTTGTTCAAGGTAAACGTTAAATCTCAGAGGCAGTCCTCTTTTCGTTGCTCAGGAGGGAACGCTGCCGCTTCACGATCTGCTGCCGTGGACTTTCAGTTCTTTGAATCTGAAAATCCAATCTGCAAAGGCTACATCCTGTATTGATTCCAGACCCTGTGTCATTTGACACTGTTCAAACCTGCCCTTACCAAGAGGAACTGTACTTTCAGTCTCCCTTTTTAATTTTTGCATGTTTTGACAAAATGTGGTTGTAGTCACCTGGCCTTTTCACAAATTATTGTGGAATTTAGAGACCTGTTCTGTGGTGGTTACCATGTCATCTGCCCTGAAACTGGGATCTTCTGTCTCTGCAGTATTTCACAGGTTAGGCCACACAGACTGGGCCAAGAGAGAGAATGGTAAAAAGTCATTTTTATCATGTTCTCTTGCTTAAGGGGATGAAATAAAATCTCAAGGATTCAAAATAAAAGGTCACCACATGCTGGTGAGGATGTAGAGCAACGGAAACTCTCATTCATTGCTGGTAGGAATGCAAAATGGGACAACAGCCACTCTGGAAGACAGTTTGGCTTTTTCTCAGAAAACTAAACATATTCTTACCGTACAATCCAGCAATCATTGTCCTTGCCATTTACCCAAAATGGCTGGAAACTTAAGTTAGCGTAAAAACCCATACGGGGATATTTACAGCAGCTTTATTCGTAATTGCCAAAACTTGAAAGCAACCAAGATGACCTTCAGGAGGTGAGTGGATAAATAACCTGTGGTACATCCAGACAATGGAAGGCTATTCAGCACTAAAAATAAATGCACTATCAAGCCATGAAAAGACACGGAAGAAATTTAAATGCGTATTACTAAGTGAAAAAAGTCAATCTGAAAAGGCTATACTATATGGTTCCAATTATATGACATTCCGGAAAAGTGAAAACTATGACTATGATAAAAAAGATCAGTGGTTGTCAGGGGGTGGGGCAGGAGGGTAGGGATGAACAGGCTAAGCACAGAGGATTTTTAGGGCAGTGCCAGTATTCTGCATGATCCTGTAATGATGGATACATGTCATTTTACACTTATCTAAACCCACAGAATGTACAATACCAAGAGTGAGCCCTAAACTACACTGTGGACTTTGGGTGATTACGATGTGTCGATGTAGGTTCATTGATTGTGACAAAGTGCCACTCGGGTGGGGGTGTTGCTAGTTGGGAGGCTGTGCGTGTGTGGGGGGGTGGAGGTGTACAGGAAATCCCTGTACCTTCCTCTCAATTTTACTGTGAACCTAAAACTGCTCTAAAAAATTAAGTCTTTAATAATTAAAAAATGTCATGAGTTTGAGCATTTTAACATACAATTATAAATCAGTGTCAGCTCTAATTCATAAATTGGCAAGAGATTATTAAAGCTCCTGACTGCTCCTGAATTAAGTAGACTGCTCCCTCCTCCCACCTCCTTTTTTTCACACCCACCCCCCAACTCCCCGACACTTTCAGGGGAGGCCGGGCAAACACCACGGGCCTGCGGGGTCAAGGCAAATAGTGGCAGCATCTCCCACCACAGTTGTAGAAGGAGGGTGTCTGGGGTTGTGCAAGTCGAGATCTGCGGATAATTAAACTGGAGAAAAGGTCCAAATGGGTTGTCAAAACAAGGAGGGCCCGAGGCTGATGAGAGGAATCAGATAACAGAGTCGAGGTGTGGGAGAGACAGGGAGACTGAGAGAAAGAGACAGCAGGAAGAAGATGTGTAGGAGGTTCTCTGGGTGAGTATCAGAGACAGGGTGCAGTTGAGCTTGGCTGGGCTTTTCCACGTCCTCCGCGATGGCTTATTTGCCGGGTTGGAGCCATTCCCAGGGCTGGGCGGGGGGAAGCCAGCCTGTCATCTTCCTTTGGCTTCTCTGGGCCTCCAGCTCTTACTCCCTGCCTTCTGCTGAACCTTCCCTCCCCCCACCATACCCTCTCCCCGCTCGGACTTTCCATCTGGTTCAGGTGTTCTGCCCCAATATATTGAATGGCATTGCTGCGTGCGGTATCAGGGTGCCGTGCAGCATGTGCATGGGGTGTGGGTGGGTCTGGAGTAGATGGAGGGGGCCACCTGCAGCTAAGGCTCATTTCTAAAGGAGCTTTTCTCCCTGAACCCCTGTTTCTAAGTACCCCTGCTGGTAATGTTCTTCCACGATGTAGTGTGACGTAGAAGAAAGAGCACTGACTCCAAGCCCGGGTCTTCTGGCTTCAAGTATAAGCTCTTTCCATGACTCCGTACTTGAAGTCGTGGCTGGACATGAGTGCTGTCACACTCCCAGGCACTCTAGGAGGGACAGAGGGTGGAGCATCCCTCCTCTTAAGTAGAATAACGTATCTTACTGAAGACGGCACTAACGCCCAGTGCAGCGGGAAAACAGCACAGAAATGATGTCAAACTGGCAAGGTGACTTAAGTATAGTCTGGCCTGTAGGCGCTTGGGAATTCCAGGGGATCAGTGCAGGAGGACACTGGAGGAGCTCATCTTTGGGGCCAGGAGCCAGATTCCAGGAGACATTTGCACATTAAAATGATGATGATGTCATTTGAAATAATAATTGTAACGATAATAACATAACCAGTATTTTGAGTGTCTATTAAATACTAGGATATTGTGCCAGGTGCTTTATTTTGGATTATTTTCTATTTATACTCACTCAAATCCACAAAGTAGAAGTTATTAGCTATATATTATGGAAGAGGACATTGAAGCTCAGACTATGATTCTTGCAAATGTCACATGGCCATAATAGGTACAGCAGGGGACGTGTCCCCAGTCTGCCTGTTACTGATACTGCCTCACACTCTTTCCTTTACCCTGTGCTGTCTCAGATCAACAGTGGAATCTGTGATAGTTAATTTTGTGTGTCAACTTGACTGGGAGGGAGATGCCCAGGAAGCTGGTAAAGCATCGTTTCTGGCTGTGTCTCTGATGTTGTGTCCAGGGGAGAATAAGAGGCTGAAAAAAGAAACTCACCCTCACCAAGGTGAGTGGGCATCACCCCATTCACTGAGGCTCTGGGTAGAACAGAAAAGCAGAGCAGGGAGAATTTGCTCCCAGCTTGGGCTGAGACAGCCACTTTTTCCTGCCCTCGGACACCAGGACCCCTGATTGTCAGGCTTGTGGAGTCAGAGTGATCCTACAGCACAGCCCTGTGCTCAGGCCTTCACACTCGTGCTGAACCACACCACTGGCTGTCCTGGGTCTCCAGCTTGCAGACGGCATAATCATGTGAGCCAATTCCTGTAATAAATCTGTGTGTGTGCGTGTGTGTGTGTGTGTGTGTGTGTGTATCTCCCATTGCTTTTGTTTCTCTGGAAAATCCTAATACTGAATCTTAGTCAAAACTCTTTCATGGAATAAAGGGAAAGCAAGTCAGTCCTTTAATGGGACCAGTATTATGAATTTCAAGTTCTTCAATCATTGCTTCCTCAGTTAATTTATAAAAATGCATGGCCACGAAGCATCCACAAATAGGACTCGTCACCAGAAAATAAACTGGAGACAGAAGACTCTGGAATTTCTTTGGGTGTCTCATTTCAACTCCTTTACTGGGCTCAAAATAATCTATTAAACCATGTGGTAAAATAAATTGACAGAAATATGAATAGTTATTATTTCAATTTCCCTTCAAAATCTTTTATCATATCATTCTTACTGACTTATTTATTTACGAATCTACATTTAATTTCTAATTGGCATATTTATTGATTCCATTTGTTTTTTGTCAAAAAAAAAAAAAAAAAAAGGAACTTCTTTACCTGGCCCAGTAGCCTCACATGCTCAGGGGTTGGCCGCCTTGTCTCAGCTGCACAAGATTGGTGGGTCCAGGGAGAGTAGCTTCACCTGGCAGCAGGAGTGCCGCTGCTCTGAGCCACCCTCGGGGAACTGCCACACCTGACCTTGTTCAGTTTGCTGTGACAAGAGAGGGCTGAGTTTTGTGATACTGTTTTTGAAGACAATGTCACAAAACTATGAAAGCCATGGGGATAGTATGTATGGTGTGTGTATCCAAGGGGAATGGGGGAATGCTGTGTGAAGTGAGTACAGGTGTGTGTGGTGTGTGAGTGAGGGTGAGAGAGGGAGAGAGAGAGAGAGACTGAGAGAGAAGGAGTCCAGACGAGGGGAGAGAGGGAGCGAATGGGAGAATGGAAATCACCACTCATGGAGCACCAACTCTCTGCTAGGCACGTCATCTCATAATGTTGGTATGTGCTATGTAGGTATGTGATAGCATCACCGTGTGATGGGGGGAAAGCTGAAGGCGAGGTTAAGAGACTTCCCCAAGGACACAGAGAAATCCAGCTGACTCCCAGCTCAGCCATACCCACTTACAGCTCACGCAGGTATTTACTGAGAGCCTAACCCTGTGTTAGTCGTCAGGAGCCGGGCAAGTCTGGGAGGTAAGGAGATGAAAAAGCATGAATTTCTTTCCATCCCTGGAACATCAGCACCAAGGAAAAGAGCCCAGACTTCCTGTTTACCTGTTAAGGGTTAAAGCCAAAGGCTTAGTTGAAGAAGAGTCTGCTGAAAGGATGTGTCTTTTATACTCCAGGAGTCAAAACACCAGTGTACAAAATGTGAGGTGATGACCTTAGTAACTTTTACTTGGCATGTCATTCGAAGAAATTTGACCAGCTAGAAGTCCAGCTCACAGCAATGTAGAAAAAGGAAGTGGGGAGATGACACCGTTCCTACTGGAGAACAGGTGGGCTGACTTTGTAAACAAACACAAAAGGAAGTCCAGAGTAAGGACAGATCTAAGGTGCTTCACATCATGATAATAAATATTCGAGGGGTAAACATGAGGCATCAAGAAGAAATTAGTTCGTGTTAAGTAACATCTCTTTAAAAATATGAGAAATTGATATTCTATGGTAAATATTTCCATACAAAATTGGAATAAATGGTTATATAGATAATTATGACATTAATATACTATGCCTAAAATTCTAAGCTTCAGGCGAGAGGCATAGGCTGAAGGGAAAAGCCATGCATATTCTTGAGTTCAGAAGAAATGACTGGTGTCCAGGCTTCCCCATTTGCTGGCTATAAATTCTCAGGCTTTACCTATCAGTGCTATGTTTTCTTGTGCTAAAAAAATGGGAAAAACCATTCCAACTCTGCTTTTCTCCAAGGCTCAAATGAGAGACTGGCCATCCAAGTGTTTTATAAATTACAAGGATCACGGTCACCATTGGGAAAATCTCCTTCGTTCCTGGAAGTGCAGGCTAAACCTTTGCACTTGGACCGGAGGCACAGTGTGACTGGTCACCCCGCTACGGATCCCATCCTCGTAACAGTCTTCCCAGAGCACTGTTTCCAGACTCCTCTCAATCCCAGGCAAGGGAAACTTTGTCTTTTGGCTTTTACAAGCAATGTGGCTGGGAACATTTTGTGTACATCTTCTGGTACACATGTGCTTGCATTTCTTTAATGTGTATACCTAGTGATTTAATTCCTGATGGATAGGGTTTGCATATCTTTGGGCCTGATAAAGTGAAACAGCTATTCTCCCAAAGATATGGGTTCTTTTGGACAACTAGTGGGGTGACTACCATAATCTAATGAGGCTATCCTGTTGTCACCACTTGCAAATTCACTTCCCTGTGAGTCTTCCCTAGAGGAGTTAAACATTCCCAGGAATGAGAGTTCTTAAGATAGGAAATTGGACCAGGCAGAGTAGGCACTGGCAGAAGAGCAGCATCTACCTCTTTGCAGTCCTGCTTCTCTTGGATGTGGACTCCTCCACTTACATGTACCCGGACAAGATGAGACAGTAGCTTCAAACGAGGGGTGTGAAGCCTGACATTGTCTCTTTGTCACAAGCTTATCCCACAGTGGCCCCTTCCCCATGAGCATAATGTGCCCTCATCAGACAGAGAAAGTCCAACAGTGGATGTTCAGGAGTGGCTCACGTTCATCTTGGACCCAAATTTTATCTCTATATAAGACACTCATTCCTCTGCTTCTTCCACCGCATACTTTAGCTTGGGGTAGTGTTTGGTTTTTCTGACTCTGCTAACTCCATATTATCAGACTTATAATCCACGGTAGGAGAAGGCCTTCCTTAGGAAAGTTAGATTCCTTCCCATGCTGCGTGCAGACTAATCAGTTGAAGACTTTTATCTCTTCTGTAAGAGCTAGTCAGAAGGTTGCAAGACATAGTCAATACTTCTCTAAATTTTTATACTACCTCTTCTAAAGCTACAGCATTGGGAGAACATGATTGCCTTTCCAAAGTAAGTATGAGGTTATTACAACTAAAGTTTTTCAAATGCAAAACCAGGAATCTCTGATTTTCCAGCTTGACCTAGAGGAGTCTTATTTTTTTTTTTTTTTTACACACTTTAACAATTGAGTGAAATCCCCATTATAGGGAATGTTATTTTAAAAATTCCCACTTCTTGAGGCCTAATTCTATGTCAGTTAGGATTCTTTAGGAGAATGAGTCTCCTCCCCTCTTACCCACAGCAAACACAACACCTCCTTTTTATTTTAAACAGTTTGTAATATCCCTTTTACTATTCTATGATAGAATTCATAGATAATTTAACCCACCCACCATATAATTAAGAAAACATATCACACCCTAACAATAGTATAGTGGAGAAATGAAAGGAAAATAATACATAATAGAAAGATATGTACATTTTAATATGAAGATGATATCTCACAATTGCGCTATAACACACAGCTAAGTAGTCAGAAGTTTCGACTGTGAGATAGAATCACCATGTGACAGCAATAAATGCAGACTCATAGAAACATATTTTGTTGGCAACTCAAGCCCCAAAGTGTGGCATTACCATTGCTGTCATGATTATCTAAAACGGTGAACAAATCTTGGAAGAGTTTCAAACAACAGTACAATATTCCCTTGATTTAAACAATGGAAAACTCAGTGTGTATTAAATACACACACAAAGTAAAAACACTTTGTTTGTATGGAAAATGGAGTTAGGCTTTAGGCTCAGATAATAAATAGGTTTATCACCTACTTGAAAGTCTAATGTGTCATTAAAAAATTGAGCAGCATGAGGGAAGAGTCTTTGTCAGGCAAACTTATCCCACAACTTCCATCCGGCTTCCTTGGTGTCCATACATCTTTCCATTTTTCTCTCAGTTCTTCTCTGTGTAACATTTTCAACCTCCATCTAGCAGCAAGATGGCCTCAGCAGCTCTGGGACTCCCATCTGTACAAAAATCTCACCCAGAGAAAGAGAAACAGCATCTTGTCTGGTGGCTTCCTAGAGTGAAGAAAGTTCCCCTGCAGAGCATCGGGAAAAATCTTTTAGATATCATTGGATCGAGCTGTAGCCTTACAATCCCTGAACCTATCAGTAGAATTATTCTAACAGATCAGACCCATCCTGGAACTGAGAGTGGGGTCAGCTACAGGAAACAGATGGGGAATGGGTGGAGACCGAAACAAAAGTCAGGGATGAAGGGAGAATGGGATTTTGGGTAGGTAATCAAATCTCCCCTTGCATGCATGCAGGGTTGAAGGTTTACTTTATTCAGGGAGAGTCCAGGGTGTTTTGTGCCTCCAAAGATCACCTGGGCCAGAAGTCACACATACAAGGTATGTAATGGGTTCTCAAGGCATAGTCAGAGTAGCTGGGAACGGAAGGTGGGAGCCCGGGAAAGGAGGAGGCGGGTGCTGCAAGTCCAGGCGAGCTGCCTTGTAAAAGGATCAAAGCTCCGCGAGATCCCTCTGCCAAAGCTCTTGCAGCGTGACAGGAACCCAGGTGAAAGATGGGTGGGAGTGGAAATTGAAAGAGACCCCTTGATAATTTCCTGAGGAAACTCACCTGTTTGGCAATGGCTTTGCTCTGCAAGTTTTCCTCCTGCATCCACACGTCCTCACCAACTCCAGACTCAAAGGAAAGTGTGATGGTTGTGAAATTGAAAAGCAGCTCTTGGCATATGCAGACAACTCAAATTCTAAATGAGAGGGAGGTTATGCAGTACTACGTGGTGCCTGTATTGCCATGTGGGACTCCGTCCCCCCATTTGCCCTGCTCTCAGGTGCGACTCTGGTCTCCATCCTATCTGTACACCTCACAACCCATCTGATAATGATTTCTGCTGCTGTCTTAGCATCCCGCCCCTGCCCCCAACATCTGCTTTCAGCCCTTTCCCTCTAATCTTTCCTGCTTGTTATGGCCAGCTAAGTTTTCTTAACACAAACCTCTTACCCTTTACTTCCTCTGCTCAAACACTTTCGGTGAGTGTTCATCGCCTACAGAATTAAATACTAATTCTAATCCCGAATATCCACAGTCTGGCCAAACGCAACAGAACTCTAAGTACTGGTCAGCAGTTTGGCAAATGCATATTGCTCTTCTCCGCTGTACCAGGCATTGGCAAGGTGTAAGAACTGCAGAACGTGATTTTTCATCACTCTCCATCCTACAACCTGTAGTTCAAGCCAAATCATTTCCATCCATCGAAGCCTGTGGAGGTGTTCTTTCCTTGGAGAACTTGGGTTGCATTTCTCCCACGACACGTGCACTGTGGCTGTTTGTGTTCCCGCCCAACATCCCAACACCTTAGACTATGAGTCGGTCATAGCTGAATGCTCTCATCTTCCTTTGATGATCTATTAATAGCACTTGGTTCAATTTGGGGTAAAAAGCGTGTATTCCCTGAATACACATACTATTCTTTTTTTCCCCCTCACTGTAGATTCGGAACTCATAATGCTACGAATCGCAGACAACTGTTACTCTTTTGGTATATGTCTTTCAAACTTTTTATCCTAATAGTTCGGAAACTTTATAGAGGATAAACATTTCCATTTTGCTTGCTTTATTTAACATTATGCCATAATTTTCCTGCTCACAATATTTTACAGGAATATTTTACTCACTGTCCCTTTTGTTGTCATAAGCAACAGTGTGATGAACATTTTTGTGTACAAAAACCTTTCTTATATGTGTGATTATTTCTTAAAGATGTAATTCTTGAATTTAAATTGCTGGAGCAGAAGAGCATAAGGACTTTAAGACTTTAAATTCATACCTTGGCTTTGCTTTTAAATGTATGTTTAAAGGGAACGTCATGAGTAACGGTGACGGCTCAGCATAGATCTGAGGGGGCCTCCAAATTCTGCCATTTCAGCTTAATTTATTTCATTATGTTAATATTTGCTTTTGCCTTCCTCTCAATTTCAAGAAAAAATACAAAACACTGAAACTGGATTGAGAGCCAGCCTCTCCCTCTCACTTATGAAGTGTGCCTTCTTGATAAGAAAGGGTGAAAACTTTAAATCTCTCTCTGGAAAAACATGGAATGAAATTGGAGATGGTGGGACCCCAGACCCAGAGGCATCCTCAGATGGATGTGTTTTTCCAGTGCTCTGGGAGGATTGAAAACCTTAACAGAATAAAATCAAGACCAACTCCACACAGTTTATGTTCTTAGCCAAAAGCGCTTCATTTCTCTATTACTGGTGTAGACATATGCAGATTCAAACCACAGACTGTCCTTGCTTCAAGCTCTAAAACAGTGATTTCTGTTGAAGGTCATTTTGCTTAGAGAGAAGGACAAAATGACTGATGTTTGGCAGGGAGGCAGGTGAGGCTGGTGCGTCTCTGTCAAGGACCTGCAGTATGGGTGGCCTGGGAGAGCTTCCACTCAGCCCCAGAACAGGCCATGGCCTGAGGAAGGAAGAAGGATGGGAACAGTTTGAATCAAATGAGAGAGAAAAAGTTATTCTCTGAACCCTCTGAATTCTAAAGTTAGAGCCCTCCGAAACAATTTTTAAAATTATAAAAAAGCAACTGGACCCTGAAGTAGCATATCATATTCTGTCTCCACAATCGTCCCAAGAAGAGTGTCTTTATCCTAAAAGTGGGATGTTTGAGGGGGCAGTCATCAGCCCCACCCCAGACTCTGGAAGGAGCTGGGGCTGATTGGTAACCTTCCTCGTTCTAAGCATCTGCGATCTGACTAACTCAGGAGGAGGCATAGTAGGAAAGAGTCCCTCCTTCCCCCACGCACCACCAACAGGAAATTCTGCAGGGAGTGAGAGCCCAGAAGGCAGGGATGATGCCTTTGTCCAATCAGAAGGTTCAAGAAAGGCCACACATGTGTCCCCTGGGTCTGACTCGTGTCAGGCTCTGACGTGTCTTTATCCACCCTCATCTCCTACCAATGGTCCCATAAACATCACACATCCAACATGTCCAGAGATGAACTTTTCTCCTGGATGGCTTTTCCTCCTGCATTCTTCAGCTCAGTTGATGGTTTATGATGCACCTCTTGACTCAACCTAGAAACCTGGGGGGTGCTCACCTCCTCTTCATGCCACGTAGCTTGTCAGCTCTCTTCCCAACATCTTTGTCTCTTCTTCTACTTCCAGTCGCCAGGATCAGGCTGCTTCATTTCTTTGCAAAAGTCCCCTTTGGTTTCCCCCAGCGGTCTCTTCCCACCTCCCTGCCCCATCCTCTGTCCGCTTTCATTGCCCTGACCACTGCCACCCTAGAGCCAGCACGATCTTCCTATAACAATCTCATCAGATTACTGCTCTGCTTGAAATATTTCACGAGATTCCTAGTGTTCCCAAGAAGAAGGTCCAGGCTCACAGCACAGCAAGCAGAGCCCTGTCTGGATTTCCTATGTCTTTTACATTCCACCTAAAATTTTATGCTCTGTGCATAATATATTTACCAAATACGCCAGGCTCTTTCAAACCTGCATCCTTTGAAATAAGTACTGCTTTTGCCTGAAACGCCCTCCTTCTGTACTTTTTCACATAGCTAAGTCCACTGCCAGACTTATCCAAAATGTCAGTGAAGTGCTGATCCCAAAAGAGCCTGTGCGTATCGCTGTGGTAGCATTTGTCCACTAGTGTCGTACTGACCACTCTCTAAGCCTGTCTTCCTCACTGCAGTGTGAGCTCCTTGAGGATAGGAATCATTTCTTCCACATCTGCATTTCCCTAGAGCCTTAAACCGTTCTAGGCATGCAGTACATGTTTAGTGAATCGAATGAAAGAATTTGTTGTTAAGATACACAGTGGGAAAAAATTCTGTGCTCTCGACCACCTCTTTGGCTGAGTTGAATTACTTGGGCCTTAGGTTCTCCCTATAAGAATGCACTTCCTTAAGTTTTATAGGTATTTGAAAGCTGGGAATCGTGTGTGGGTGTGGCTGTGTGTACGAGTGTGTGTGTATGTGCGTGCGTGCATGTGCGCACATGTGCCTGTGTAACCGCATGTCCTAGGCTGTGTTGATAATGGACGTTGTCTGTTTGGGGGGTATTCTTATGATAGAGTGTTCAGGAAATAGAAATGAATGTTTCATGACAAGCACACTTTCTGTGAAATGTGACACTTCCTATGAAATAAGATCAAATTCAAATATAGTAGCTTCAGAATGAAGAATTTTGATTTGTAACCCGAGCCCACTGATGAATGTGATTCTGATGTGCAAAGTAGTATCAATTTGCAGTTTCTTTAGAATAGGTCTTGCCTGTTACATGAATTAATATTTGGGCTCACAGGATGACATCTCCAATACTGTATATTTAACAATTCAATTAGTCATTCCCAAGTGAAGCATTCTAATTGATTATTTTCCAGTCTCTGTTGGTGATAAAGATAATGGATGTTTTTGTGGAGTAAATTGGCTTCCTTGCCTAATATCTGTTTCTTGATGTCATTGCCCAGCAAATAAATGGTGAAGTGTATTGCTATAAATAGCATGATGGTTGGCAGAGGAAAAAAAAATAGCTGTGTTTCCTGACAGTGCAAATTTCACACTGTTTTAATTACCACAAACGTTCACTCCTATCTCAGAGAGCTGGGCAGGAAACCGGGAATAACTGAACATCCGTAGACACGGCTGCGACGGGCAGCCTGGGAAGCAGAGACCCCAGTGTGGCTGGGGTCGCTGTGACATCCGCTGGGTGCTCAAAGCCTAGGAGGTAAATGTGGGCCTTCTGAGAATCGGCCGGATGAAACTTGGAAACGCGTCCTGCTATTTGTGCTACTGCTGCTCTGCATAAAAGGAGAGACACACCTGTCTCCCCGAAAGAAACAGTTTGAATTTGAAAAACAAAAAGCAAAATGAAAGCACAGAGGGTTGGGATTTTGCTATTCAGGCAAACACCTACACGCTTTTACAGTTCACAATTTAGGCCATGTTAGAAAAATAACAGGGATAAGTTTACCTCAAGATACTTTCTGAATGTTAGACTTTCTGTCTCCCTTCACTAAGCATTAAGGCCTTTTATCTCCAGTGGCAACATCTCTTCCCATTTTCTCAATAATCACCTGTCTTCCCTTCCACCATTCCCACTCTGCCCCGTTACCTGGAACCACGCCTCCTTCCCCCTAAACTCTGGAACCTTTCTGGCTCTCCTGGAATCCCCCTTCCCCATGAGAATGGCATGAAAACATATTTGCTCCAGCACTAGAGATCCTATTCTTGGGCCTTTGGCAGATTTTGAATTTGGGGTAGGAATCTCTGGCTCACGCCCAGAAATGTGTACACCACTTTGTAGTAGTGGAAGAGGCACACACGGGCACAGGCATGTAGAGTTTGCTCCAACATCTTGTACACTTTTTCTTGCATGAGGATAAATCTCATTGGATTTAAATCTAATCAAATTGGAAATGACAGTATCTTATGATTATTCAGAGAAGTTTCAAGGCTTAAGTAGGTGGTAGAGAAGAGGAAATTTTCATTTCCCATAATGATAAGGATGTAATTTCTTACAAAGGGTAGGAGGTGGGCCTCCAAGGCTTAGAAAAGGCCCCGGAGGGACCAAAGGACCCAGCCAGTGTGGCAGCTCTATAGACGGAGAGGAAGCAGCCTTTCTCACCTAGCAAAGAATAGGCACTCAAGGAATATTAATTGATTGAACAAATGAATGTTCGAGCTAAACAAATGCCACAAAACAGTGCAGTGCAGGTTAAAAAGAACATTACTCAAAGTTTTAGTTGAAAGTAAGCTTAGTAAACATCACCAATGTGATATGGCAGCCAAAGTCCGTACCAGGACATCATGCTTTAGTACCAGAGAAATGTTGTCCTTATTAAGGAAATTGCTCTGTGTCCTACTCAGCTCTGTGCAGGTCAGTAAGCTTAAGTATCCTGGTGAACATCTTGTAGGAGACAAGCACTCAGGAGTCCAAGAGGTCCACCCTAAAACCGCAGTGGTGGCCGTTACAGTCACACGGACATCCCCTTAACATAAAGAATTGCATGCAGAGGCTGAAGAGTCACGGGGTGGAGAGTGCTGGTTATCCATTTATTGTCTCTTAGTTCCAAGTTTCTTCTTTTCACCTGCTCTTTGAAAACGGGGCTTGGGCCTTTAAATATTTTTCTTTTGCCAGCTGACAAAGCAAATGGATGTTAAACTTTGCCATCAGAGAGCAGCAAAGAGACGTTAAAGGAGGAAAGTCGTGCTTCCTGGTCCCAGCGTCCTTGTTCAGCAGACTCCTGCCCTGCACGCAGCGTTCCCAGCGCCAAACTCCTGCCTTGGGGTGGCTTCCAGAGCAGCGGGCTTCTGCGGCACACACAGCTTCTGCATGCACGGGGCCAGAAGATCCTAGGGCTAGTACCCCCTGCCACGCCCAGCCTCAGACAGTTTTGCAGCAAAATGCCTCTCCTGAGACACCTCCCATGAATGGCTTTCCCAGCACCCAAGAGAGCAGATTTCCAGCAAGTTTTGCTGGTGTGGCTCCACAGCAACTTCTTTTCTGTCTTGTGAGCCCTGGCCTCTCCAAAAAGGTCCAGAACTCAGCCCTGGGGAACCTCTCGCTCAGGTGCCCCATGCTAGTCCTGGGTGTAATGGCACCTCCTCATATTGCTAGTCCCACATCCTTCAATGTTCTCTTTACGTTTTCCTAGCCAGTCCCTCCTTAGTTAATAATTCCTCCTAACAGATGTTCCCTGTTCAAATTGCTGTGTGGTTTTGCTCCACTGATTGGACCGTGACTGATACACCCAGCAACTGTGCCTTGAGCACTGGATAGAATTCGGATAAGCAAAGAGGACGGAGAATGGGATATTGAAGCTAAAATGAAAATATTAAGAGCAGTATTTTTCATGTTTATATTCCTTTGTCAGGATCAGAGACTAACAATAAATACTCTTAATCTGATTATAAATTCTTTGAGGCAAAAATTATGTCTGATTCTTCCACAAGGCGTATAATATTCTAGTGCTTGATGAAAGAACAAAATCTTCTGGTCATTGGCTGGTCAATCAATTTAACCATAACCGAGATCTGAGGAGAAAGACCAGTCCCCATTGCAGCACTTTGGAAATAATAATAAATTAGTAATAAAATAATAATAACACTAGAAAAAATGTTAAATAAATATTATGTGCCAGGATTTATGTACAACTGAGTGCGTAAGTAAGAACCTTTAAGGCCTCTATAAGGTAACTATTATTATTCTATCTGAAGCACAGAAATGTCATGTAACTTGTCTAAGTTCAAACAACTATTATAAGTGGCCACACCAGGTTTTAAACCAAAGCAGTCTGTCTCCAGAGCAACTGTCTTTGGTTACTACATAATACAACTTTCCAACTATACTTAGAGTTGTGGTTATATACCACAGCGATAAAGATCTTTCCCTTTAACATTCTAGGAAAGCTGAAGATGGTGGTCTTTGTACATTAACACAGAGCCCTTTTTCTTTGTAAATAAAAATGCTCTCTATTGAGATTAAGAAAAAGGATGGATTTCAGAACTCTCCTGTTTGAATATTGGGGACTGAAATACTCTGTATATTAATTGATAAACCTTATGAGAGGGCTCCTAGCCTCCAGGGTATTTACCTCTTTATCCACATTTTTAAGGGATTGCAGCTGTGAATGTTTGGATTCCGTTAAACAGATTCAGAGACTAGTAGGCAGAGCTCTTCTCCGGAGCAAAGGTTCTTGCTGGATCCCCTGAAATGGCCACTTCTCCTTCCATTGAAGACCTGCCCTGATGACCTTGTCACGTGACAAGGTTGCTGTAAATCCATGCTGGCTCACACGAAGTTTTCCATCTCAGCATGGTGTGCTTTTATCCTGGGGAATTTCGTATCTAGGGCTCATCTTCTCCCACCTGGATACGAATGCCCCACAGGACCCCAGTTTGGCTACTAACACTTTTTAATTGCTTTGACCTATAAAATCCTGGATATATTGTTTCTTTTGCCTGAAATATTTCTTTCCCCCCTCCTTCTCATCCTACATGACCCTGCTCAAACAGGATGTCCTTTAGGGGACATTCCCCAGCCCTTCAGAAGAAACAAAGTTCTCTTCTGTGCCCCGAGAACACTTGGCTCCTACCTCTGTGTTAGACCGCATTGCCTTGCACCTCCAGACTACAGACTGGAAGCTCGAGGAAGGCGGAAGATGACTTCCTATCCACATCTCTACTGCCACAGCCTGCCGTGATGACCAAGACTGCAAAGGTGCTCAAAAACTACTTATTACTTAAATAAAGAAATGGATAAGTGAATGGATTGGGGCCTTTCGCGGTCCGTACAGGATTTGTGGACTTGGGCAAATCATGTCACCTCCTTTAACCTTTATCATCTTTAAAACGAGTCCATGTGATTGGATAATGCCAAAGGTCCCTTCCAATTCTGCCACCTTATAGGTATGTGATTTAATAACCACTTTTATGTGTTGTCCCTGAGTTTGACCAAGAAGGTTTTATACATCCAACGTTTTTTTTCTGATTCCAAATATTATGTACAACCTCCACTCTAAAGATCTCAGGTAGAGGAATTCTGTTCATCTCCTCTTCAAAAGACTCATGGATTCAAATGCTAATGACTTTCCTCTGACTATGGGCAGAAGAGTCCACTGTACAGCATAAGAGAAAATTAACCATTTAGGCATCTTTTGGGGCATTCAACCTCATTAGCCACAGCTCTGAAAGTTTTGACATCAACCTGTAAATCCAAGACGAGAGGTGAAATTGGCTTATGTGATACAGTTGTAAACACCTGCAACAGGTCGCCTTCACTCTCATCAAGAAGTCCGGAGATGGACCAGCTTCACTCTCGCTGCCCTTACATAAATGTTTAGTGTAGAAAGCTTTAAGCTACAAAATCCAGCTAAAGCCCTGTCTTTTTTGTTGCACCATGAGCCTAAGAAAACAGAGAAGACTTTCTTAAAAGCTATAGAGGTTTGAGACATTTGCACTCAGGACCAAATTATTATACAATTTTATGAGGAAATACAGTTGGAAAGGAGGCTGCATTCCTAGGGACTCCTCTAGATTATACACCTGGAGCAGGCAGCCCAGACCGCTCACGTCCTGGTACTTTGGGAACAACTGGAATTACATCTCTGGAGATTTTCTATCTGTGAGAGAAGATCTTCATTGTGGTTCCTTCCTTAATTTGAGACCAGTTATTGCATTATTCTAATTTTAACCTAACGAAAATATGAAATCATTCTTTTCTGGGGAGAACAATCTTCTTTGTGTTTGATCAAGAAGTTAAACGTATAGTTCATATAATAATCCTGCTACCTAGGAGGGGATTCTCTGCTCTTGAATCAGAACCTGGGTGACAGCCTCTCTCATCTCCAGATGCCAGGCTTTGCACAACTACAAATTATTGGCTGACCGATGCCAAGGGACACAACGCCCCCCACTGGCCACACAGAAGAAGCGAGTTGAAAATAACCAAGAAATTAGAGTGTATGTATTGACTTCGCTTTCTAGATGAAGAAACAGGCTCAGAGAGGTTAAGTAGCTAGCCCAGAGTTACAAAACTAGTAAGTCTAATTCTAAGTGTGTAGTTGTGTGTGCATGTGTGTGTATGTGTGTAAAACACAGATTACATTTAAAATTACAAAGTCCTAGACATTTGTCTGTTCGTTTATTTCAAAGATGAAGAAAGTTGAGGTAAAACATGAAGTGCTCAAAGTCATGTATCCTAAAAGAAGGATTAAAACCTCCGTCTCTTTAGCCATGGCACATTGGTTTTTGTAAAGTCCCCCAATGGGGAAGCCTGGCACAGTTGGGGAAAGAGCACATGGCAAGGCTGCAGTCAAACTGGCTTCCCCACTTTTCAACTATATGACCAATGTATCATCTGTAGGTCACCGATAAAATAGGGTCAGAGAAGATAGTAACCACATCGCATTCACCATATGATGAGTAAGCCAGGATGATGTGTGTATTGCCTATGTATCAGGACTTAGTAAATGTTACTTTCCTCCTTCCTTGAATAGAGTCATTTAATATTTTAATATTATTATTATCATTATGAAACTATTAATAATTCATGCACATGGTAAAAAATTTTAGAAGGTTCAGAGAGTTAGTGGAAGGAAAGGCAATTCTCTCCGCAAGGCCCTTCCTTGGTGGTAATCATTTTTAACCTTTTCTGATTTCTATTATTCTAGTAGTTAGTGCTATAATTCTAAGTATTATGATTGTAGTTCTATTCATTTATTTATTGACTTAGTTGCTTTAAACGATGTACTTCAACTTCTGTTTCTTATACCACCAACTTTTAGCAGTCTTTTCATTCATATGGTAGGATGAGAAAATTATCACCTACTATCTCTTATCCATTTAACACTTTCCATAGTCAAATATGACAGCTCTGCAATTACGTTTACATTGTCAAGGTTTACAACATAATTACATTCTATCTGCCACTATAATTAAATCTTTCAGTTTTTGTCTATAGATTTATTCTATACATGTAAACCAATAAACATTATTTTAAATATTTTATCATATTAATATTATTCACTGTTACACCACTGGCAACCTAAGGACTTTGGCATTGGAAATGTTTATTCTATGATTTAGTTGATAAATTTCCCATTTTGTTTTCTCTTTTTTTTCTGGAACATCTATTAGTTGTATTGTGGATACTCTGAATTGGTCCTACTTTTTAATTTTTGTCTTTCATTTACCTCTTTTTGACTTTTGTTCTACTTTTTGTAAGAAATTCTTGATTTTGTCTTTCATATTTTTATATTTTTTTGGCCAAACATGATTTTTCAAATAATTTTTTTCTTCTCCTTTTAGTGATTCCCATTTCAAACTAATTTTAATGTTATCTAAAATTCCTCTCACAGTAATCATTATACTTTTACATTCTCTTTTGTTCCCTGGATTGATTTCATTTCTTCTTCAAGAGATGAGTTATTTTCACTTCTTATCTTGTTTCCCCCTGCCATTCCAACTCTTGGGAGACATTTATGAATGAAGAATTCACTGATTAGTACAGAGAGCTGCAATGGGCTTCCTCCAGGGTTGTATTGGTTGTTCTCCCAGCAAACCTTTCCCCGATTCGGGGAGCTGATGGTGAACTCTGTGTGAGTGTGTGTGTGTGTGTGTGTGTGTGTGTGTGTGTGTGTGTGTTGACTGGCAAGATTTAGATTAAACGTTGCGAGGAGACTGCTCTTTCCTGCACCTGCCCGCCTTCCACTAGCCTGTCAGACAGGAAGAGTCTTACTCTGAGGGCAGCTCTGTCTAACACTTGGCATGTAGGGCTTTCCCCAGCAAGTGTTCAGTTCCTGTAGAATGAGTATGGAGTGCTCTCTGCCTAGAGGAAAGTCACTGCAGTTTGCTCTGTATAGACTGGGTAGCTTAGATGGTCCATAGAGTCTTTTTATGGAATAGCATAGATGCCATTCCTTCATTCTTGACTTTCCTTACGCACTGACTTCCAGTTTTCAACCTGTTTAGGGTTCTGTTATTTCAAACAGCTCCTACCTTTCTAGTAACTTTATTCCTTGTTTCGGTCACCCACTTTCTCCACTGTGGGTTAGCCAATTTATTTGACTTAATCTGCTTTTCATCTTTTAGAAATTTGGTAAATTTCCCAGTATTCTAGTGTATCTATTTTGATTCTCTATATTATTATGATTTTATGTCCTGATATTTATTTTTTGTTATTCCAACAGAAATTGGGAAGGAAGAGGAGGTTAATATGTATGTTCAGGTCTCCATTATGAACCAGAAACCCCAATTACTAAAAAAAATTACTGTAAACTTTTGAAGGGATTCTGTAAAGTCTTTGGCATTTTCTTATAGTTCTCTGTCTTAGTCTACTCAGGCTGCCAGAACACAATATCAAAGACTAGGTGCCTTAAGCAACATAAATTTATTTCTCAAAGTCTAGAGACTGGAAAGTCCAAGATCAAGGTGCCAGATGATTTGGTTCCTGATGAGGGCCCTTTTCCTGGCTTTCAGACTGCTGCCTTGTCATTGTTTCCTAACATGATGGAGGGGAGAGAGAGAGAGAGAGAGAGACAGTGAGGGAGAGAGAGAGAAGGAGAGAATCTTCTTATAACTTCACAGTCTTATAGGGTTAGGGCCCCACCCTTATGACCTCATTTAACCTTAATTTTGAGGAGACATAGTTTACTACATAGCAGCCACTAATTAGTTTATTATGAGGAAAGAACATTTTAAAATATGGGTTATAGTATTTAATCCCAAAGTAATACAACCTTTGGAAAAGACCTAAATTATAGTACCAAAAACATTTCTGAGTATAAACTACTGAGATCAGTTAAAACCAGTGATTTTTAAAAATGGAAAATAAAACCTAGAAGACAAAGAACCCAGCACAAGAAAATACAGATGGAGTCAGTTACACACACACACACACACACACACACACACACACACATATACACACAGACATGTGTCCCCCACACACTCTCCTCTCTCCCCAGGGCTGACAGGCTCCTCTAACCCACTGTGTGCAATGTCAAACCCATTTCTTTGGCTGCACACATCTGTAGTGAGATCTTGTTAGGCCTTATCTTATTGGCAAAGGCTTATGGCAATTAAAATGGCATTGACAATCTTCTGATCTGCCCTTATATAATAGAAAATTCAGATTAAGGAAAGATTATGCTCGTGGGGGAGATGATCTTAGAACGGGAAGGGCTTTTTGAAGACAGCTTGTTCAGTTCGCCAACCTGACACATACTTTCTGTCTCTAACATCCTGCTTAATGGTCTTTTCTTGATCATCTTCAGTAACGAGAATCTCGTAACCTCCAGAGGCAGCATTTTTTTCTTCAGACAGCGCAGTTAAAAGGCCTTTAAGCATAACCCTGATCCAGCTTTTTGTCCCTCCCAGCCGTGTGTACTAGCCATATTCTCTTCTATGTATAGTACAAGTTGAAACCACTGTCGTGTGGAGGAGGAATGTGATTTTTCATATGTTTAACAGGACAGGTAAGAAAAAGATCTTTTTCACATCAGAGAGAGTTGTCACGTCCCTATCTAAAGACGCTTGCTTTCCTCAAGCAGGTCTTTTACAAAATGCATGCTTGTTAAGTGAACACTTTAAAAATAATTCCATTACCCACCTTACAAAGACAGAGTGACAGCTTATCATTAGAAAAAGAAAATCTTCACGGATGATGCACAACTTGCAAAGATGCGATTTCACCCATTATCAAAGTAGACGTACAGTAGCATCCCACCAAGAGAGCTGTTTGCTGGTGGCCCACATCACATTTACGGCCTCCACTGGTAGATCAGATTCACCGCAAATATGCCTCAAACTGTTAAAGAACGTCTATGGATGAAAGAGTTTTGGTGTCTTGAAATGCCACTTCTCTGCCTATAAAGAGAGTTCTGGAAAGTTCAGGAGCATGGCTAGCCCGTGCTGCGGTTCCTGGTACAAATGCACACCAAAGGCTATGTGTCCATTGAGTGTCCCCCTGTCTGCCCTAGGCGTATGTCTGAAATGCATAAAAAAAGGCCACAGACCACAGGGCTGGGAGGTCCTTTGAGTCATCACCTCCAATTCCCTCATCAGATAGGAGAGTAGATGCTCAGAGTCGTTTAGGGAGGCGGTGGCAGAGAATACACTATAATCCGAGGCTTCGGGTCCCTGGTCCAGAGATGTTTTTTTCTCTGTCTTTTATTCTCCTGTTGCAGCCAGAGGGTTCTTCCTAACCTGGCGCCCACGCCCTGTCTAACCCTCTCCTGAGACTCTCCCCTTGTTCATCCTGCCCCAGCTGCGTGGGCGCCTCACTGTCCTGGACACACACGATGCAGTCTCCCACCTCAGGGCCGCTGCAGTTCCCACCTGTCGGCCAGGTGTGCTCTTCTCCCTCACAGCTGCGTGGACCGCCCCCCCCCCATTCATTTAGGTCTCTGTCTAGATGTCACCTCCTCAGGGAGGCCTTCCCTGATTATTTTGTCTAACATGGACCTCCCTGTCTCACTGTCACTTTTTATCTCCTTTTCTGGATTCATTTTTCTGCACAGCATTTACCAGCATCCCAGCATTACAGTAGATACCAAAATATGTATATATGTTGTATATGTATGCATTTATGTCTGTCCCTGAGAAACGCAAGTTCCATGAAGACAGGAACCTTATGAGTTTGTCCACTACTGTACCCCTAGCTGTCTAGCCAGTGCAAATAAATAGTTCCGAAGGCGTAATTAAATGCCATCTTTGAAAGCACCCACTGCTGTTTGCAAGGTGGATCAAGCCAGAGTTCAGACGGCACGACACATCGCCCCACTCCTGGGAGCTCGGTTCAGAATCTTCTCTCACCACAGATAGTACGGCTTCCTTGTCGCTGATATCCTTTTCCAATTTTTAGTTGAGCTCAAATATTCACGGAGCCCCTACTATCCTGTGATAGTAACTGTTCAAGCCACTGGGAAATGAGAGTTTAAAGTTCTTTGCCTTTTGGCTCAAAGTCCAGGGGAGTCAAATGTAAGAACAGATAACTACAAATCAGTTTGTAAATTCAGAGGCAGACAATTAACAGTATATTAAGGAATATGAAAACACTGAGGGGAGAAGCCTAATTTGGTCTGGGAACCGACCCCTGGTGAACGAGAAGGAAAAGTTGGCCGGGAAAGAGCACCCACCCTAGGGTGGGGGTAATGGCACTGCACAAAGCCAGAAGCAGCTGAAGAAACCAGACTCAGGCGGAGGCGACTCAGAAGGTGACAGGGAAGGATGAGTCATCAGTGCAGACAGTTATCGATGCTTAGGACGCCGGGAGACACTCTCGTGGGAGCCACGGCCAAGCACCTTTCATTCTCGCTATGTGCGCAACAACGTGCAGAGGGACAGGGCCTTCCATATCCAGCCCACGGCCCCAAACACTCAAGGAATTGTTTGTTAAATTAAGTAACGAATACAGTAACTGATTTAAAGGCATATTTTACTAGTAGAATAAGCACAGGGGACTGGGCACCAGGCAGCCTAGAATGCTGATGCCGGCTGCATCTGTTTAGGCATATCCCATTCTCCATCCGCACCTTCCATTAATCACTAAATCATCAATAAAGAGGGCAAAATAAATCAGTTCCAAGAGACCTTCCAACTCCGACGTCCTAGAATATCATAAAATATTCTCTTAGGCTATTTTCTTCTTGCCACTGGCTCGCGTTAATTGATTTTAGAAGCACCATTGTGTTTGCAGCCTTAGGAAAATTACTCTTTGCCACAGTCATGGCCAAGGTCCTTTCAAATAACCAACATGCCAGACCACAATTAGACCCCATTTATCCCCAGGTCCATTTCCCAGCAATCTGACTCATTCAGGACCTTTTGATCCTGAACTCATCAAGAGAGTCCCCTGAGTCCCCACATTAGCTGCCAGAAAGTCCCAGCACTAAAGATTGTGTGCATTGCTTCTCGTGCTTCTCTCAAAGCCTCGTAGAGTCCAGGTTCTTGTTTTTCATCAACTACTCAAGCGTGCTGTTTCCCCCACTAGAAGTTGTCTTCCTGTTTGTTCTTCCAAGGTATACTCTGCATGTTCTTCGAGCTTATCTCAAATTTCCATGGCTCCTATGCTGCTCCTACATCCTCCTGCTGCCCGCAGAGTTTGTTGTTCTGTCTTCCAGTTGGCATGGCCCTCACAGCCTTTGCCGTTCTGTATTATGGCTACGCCAATTGAGTGTTCAAGCCTGTTGATGTCAGTGTCAGGCTTGCGTTACCCTATTCCCAAGGACAAAGCCTGGCACCAGCAGGCGTGCAGGGAGTGTTTTCCGGAGACTGCTAGTGATCTGGTTTCCTGGACCTTAGCAAAAGAAGCACAGCACCCAGGAAGAGAACGGTTGAAGTAGGCATTCGGGAGAGACAGATTTGCAAGTCCTAAGCAAAATCACAGGGGGCATTGCGAGATATTGAAGGAAGGGACGAAAGACCTAAAACCAGATATAGAACTGCATTACTGTTCAGGATGCTAATGGGTGTTTAGAATGACATCTCTGAGTGATTCTGAAATTACGTCGTTCTGTATGGCAGATGGGAATTCAGAATTTCTGGAAATGTCAAATTCATTTCAGAAAGATGTCTATTAAAAAGAGCTTGCTATACTTGTTTGGTGTTTGACAAGCTCAACTTCAGTTATCTGGAAAAGGCCAAGATGCCAGACGAATGAGACATTATCTCAAATCATAAACTGACAAGATTGATTACACGCTGTCATGTCCCCAGCACTGTACAGTTTGCACCATGATGAGTCAAAGGCTGGACTCTGACGGAAGCAGAGACAAAGCTGGCAGCGCCAAAATGGTCAGAGTGCAAGTTAGCACCCAGCTGACTGGCGCGGATCACAGGGGCTTACAGGCCCTTAGCAGGGGGAGCGGTCAGGCCAGTCTGAAAGAGACAGGGAAGGAAGACTTCCTGTAGGAGGTGGGAGCTGGGCCAACCCTTGCAGACTGGGGAAGATCAGGAGTAGTAAACGGGACGAGAAGGTTCTCCGGCTGACAGAGGCCACTCGAGCAAAGGACGTGGGTGGAACCGACAAGAGTAAGTCACACCTGCAGAGTTCGGTAGAGTGGCAGGTAGAATAACATCACATAGAGCATCAGATTATGGGACCGTTGACAGCTGGGCAGAAGTACCCAGATCTAAATGGAGCAGGCAGGACAAAGAAACAAACAGGCTGACAGAAGAGCAAGGCTGTTACCTGGTCTAGTCTCCACCATGTGGCCACGTGTGCTTCACCTGAGGGCGACGGTGCCCACTGGCTGGAATCCCCCACCTCTCTTTTTGCCTCCTCGGACCGCATCCTGAGAAGCAGGCAAGCAGAGTGCAGACTGCATTCCGCAGAGCGACCGGCTCTGGCCTTCCTCTCCGGGAGCCCCCTCTGAATGCTTCATTTCAGAAAGGTCCGATTCATTCATTTCACAGATGGAGAAACTAAGGCTTAGAGGAACAAGGTGACACAGTGTGATTGATGGAGCTGAGATTGGAACCTGGATTGCAGTCCCCTAACTCCCAGTTTAGTGTCCCTATATCCTGTATATTCCCATTTCCCTCTGCGCTTGCACACAATCTGCCTGTATCTCAGCAGGCTGGAGAGAAATGCATTATTTACAGATGCGCAAGAAGGGTGAAGAGAGTCACTTAGGGAGGATGAAGCCTCCCAGGACCACCAGCATAGGAAAGGTGATACCATCTGTAGGCTTGAAAGCACAAAAGGAGGGGTGGTCCCCCCTGCGATCTGAGAGCTGTAGCAATGCGAGAGGGATGGCCATGGCCGAGGGTGGAGGAACACAGGCAGTTTCACACCTGCAGCCCCGAGGTGGCAGCGGTGGGGGTGATAAAGACCATGCTGTCTTTCTCTTGCTGCTCACTAATTTCCTGACCAATCCAACTGGAAGCCTGTGGGCAAGAAAGTCAAATAGAATAGTGGTGTCCTCAGGGAGTGGAGCATGGACAAGACAGTACAGAATTGATCTGGAGGGACCAACAGGGTGATTTGCTGAGCAGTTCTGTGATCGTCCTGTCCACCAGCCTCACACCCCCACTCCTTGTTCCTGAGGCCAATGACAGGCTCTTCTTCCCTTCATTCCCGGGGAGTGCATACGGCTGAACACAAGAGAGGAAAGGTGACCGGCAGGAAACTCCCGCAGACTTGCCGACCAAGAGCAAAACCAGTGGGAGACAGGTTCAGAATGCATAAATTTCTTCCAGGTCCAAGGACCAGAAGCAGTGAAAGAGCACACTAGACTTCCTGGGTTAGGCCAGGGTGTTAAAATGCCAGAAAAGGCATGAACAACTTATCTACCTTCCTGGATGCGTAAATAAATAAAGCAAAGGCAGTGACAATAGTGACCTCTGAGGACCTAAATCCCCTAAACACAATTTCAGGGACTTCTGCACTGGGACAGAAGGTTCATGTCCTCCTCTGCCTTCCCTACTTTTCACAATCCTCAGGACACCAAACTGCCAACTGACCATGCTTCCAAAGCTGGCTGTGCCCACCTGTAGCCCATACTCCAAGGGCAATGTCTCCCTCCCCTCTGGGCCAGAGGATCCTGGAGGTATCCAGGATCTGCTCATAAGAGCAGGAATGCATATTAAATGATGTCAGTGCCCCTCGATTGATTTTGCAATCTGGCCTGAAAAATTTCTGGTAGGTACCTCCAGCAACATTGCCAGATAAGGACGGGTCATTAAGAGAGAGTTTGACCTTGGCAAAATGAAGGCCAAGTAGAGACACCTTTGCCTGTGTGGAGTGCTCTGCACCTCTCGGCATTTGCTGCTGAAAACACACTGTCATTGACTGTCTCTTCAACAATCAGCTTCACACAAATCATGTCTCTAAATACTGTGTTCACCCAATTTGAACACAGCGTGAATTCCTGGGAGCTTACTGCATTTTGCTCCTTTCCAAAACCTCCCTGTGGACCAGCAACCTCCCTCTGAGCTGCAGACTGAAACGGGGATCTCCTCTCAAACCTTACCGAAAGGTTCCCATTGGGTCTGTGGAAAACAGTCACCCAGTACCCCGAGTTCAAAGTTGGCAAAACCATTCCACAAGCAGCATGCCCCCATGCTCCTTGTGGAGCCTTGGTCTGCTGAGCATTGCAGAGCCTTGGGTTCAAGCACTGACTTCCCTGTTATGGACTAAGTTCTGTCCTCCCACTGCATCTCAATAACAGGTGTTGGTGATGTTCCTTCTGCTTGTGTCAGCCAGCCTCAGGGTCAGGGACTGGGTCTGTCATGCCCACACTGAGCCTTGGGCTTGGAATACACCAGGGAGGTGGGAAGTACTTATCTAGGCAAAATGAAGGCCAAGTAGAGGCACCTTTGCCTATGTGGAGTGCTCTGCACCTCTCGGCATTTTCTACTAAAAACACTGTCACTGAATATCTCTCCAACGACCAGCTTCACACAAATCGTGACTCTAAATGCTGTGTTCTTCTAAGGCAAGAATTTTGAGGTCTCTAATTTCAACCTTGGAATCCTACTTTATTCTTCTTTTCTCTGATACTCCATCAGCAATTCTTGTCGCCTGTAATTTGGAGTCGTATTTCCAAACCAACTGCTCCTCACACCATCCTCTGCTACCACCCCAAAACCTCTCATCTGAGTTATTGCAGCAGCCCCCAAATTGGTTTCCCTGCATTCAGCCTTGTCCTCACTCCACATGGAGCCAGGCGGTCCTTTTAAAACCTCAGACACAAATCTGTGGCACTCATATATGCCAACAACAGTCAAGCTGAAGATCAAATCAAAAATGCAATTCCTTTTACAATAGCCTCAAAGAAAATTAAATATCTAGGAACATATTTAATGAAAGATGTAAGAGACTTATACAGGGAGAATTATGAAACACTAAAAAAAGAAATTATAGAAGACGTAAACAGATGGAAAAACCTACCTTGCTCATGGATTGGTAGAATCAATATCATTAAAATGTCCATACTACCTAAAGTGATCTACAGAATTAATGCAATTTCTATCAAAATCCCATTATCATTCTTCTCCGATCTGGAAAAAATAATCTACGCTTTGTATGGAACCAGAAAAGACCTCGTATAGCCAAAGCAATCTTAAGTAAAAAGAATAAACTGGGAGGTATTAGTCTACCAGACTTCAAGCTGTACTACCAGGCTATAGTAACTAAAACAGCTTGGTACTGGAACCAGAACAGGGACATTGACCTCTGGAACAGGACTGAGAATCCAGAGATGAAACCATCTGCATTTGGTAATCTAATCTTTGACAAAGCTGAAAAAAGCATACACTGGGGAAAAGAATCTCTTTTCAATAAATTGTGCTGGGAAAACTGGATAGCCACATGCAGAAGATTGAAACTGGACCCCCACCTCTCACCTCTCACAAAAATCAATTCAAGATGGATAACAGACTTAAACCTAAGTCATGAAACCTTAAAAATTCTTAATGAAGATGTTGGGAAGACCCTTTCAGACATCAGCCTAGGCAAGGAATTCTTGAAGAAGAACCCCAAAGCAATCGCCGCAGCAACAAAAATAAATAAGTGGGATCTAATCAAATTAAAAAGCTTCTGCACTGCCAAGGGAACTATCACTAGAGTGAATAGACAGCCCACAGAATGGGAAAAAATATTTGCACTCTACACATCTGACAAAGGGCTGATAACCAGAATCTATCTAGAACTCAAAAAAATCAATAAGAAAAAATTAAACAACCCCATCGACAAATGGGCAAAGGAAATGAACAGAAACTTTTCAAAAGAAGACAGAAGAATGGCCAGCAAACATATAAAAAAAATGCTCAACATCTCTAATCATTAGAGAAATGCAAATCAAAACCACAATGAGATATCATCTAACCCCGATGAGATTGGCCTGTATCAAAAAATCCCAAAACAACAAATGCTGGCGAGGATGTGGAG